>JANAVB010011397.1:3480429-3556551 GCA_029216955.1 Iris pallida | reverse complement strand
AAACGGGATAAGTTGGGATAATACCCATTTCACAACATATGGGTTAAGTACTTTAAGATATAGCTAAAATTAGGATATATGGTTGGTAATGGTTAGGAATAGTGGACTTGGACTAGTTTTGACCTTGGTTGACAACAGTTGACTATTTTGACCAAAAGTCAACCGTAGCCTAAAATTGACTAGAACTTGACCAAACTTGACCGGTTGACCCAAAGTCAACTGTTATTCAACGTTAGTCAAGTTTGACCTAAAGTTGACCTAGTTGACCTAGGGTTGACCAGTTGACCAAAAGTCAACTGTAAGTCAACCTTTGACTTAAATCGACCTAGTTTAATTTTGTTTGACTTGCATTGACCTAGTTTGACTTGTTAGGCCTAATACGACTTAGATTTACCCTGTACAATCCAGTTTGACCTAGTTTGAAGTGTCTTGACCTAGTATGACTCAGTATGACTTAATTTCACTTCCAAACCATTATATTGATACAGTATTCCACCTATAGGTCCTCGAGACACTGTTCTTAGACTCAGTCGACTTATCCATCACATCACAGGAAGCATACATTCTCTGATAACTTTTCTAGTTTACGTTGATTGTTATAATTAATGTAATTAGTGTAGATATGCTTGTTCTTGACACATTGGTCACACGGATTGGTATTCATGGATCCAGACATGAGATGTTATTCCTTGTTATCTTGATATGTCTTGTGCAAGCCCCCTTGTAGTTCTTGTGCAGTATATGGACGCTGATTCTCGAGAAGACTTGCTTCCTTCTCGTTGAATCCCATGTCGTGACGTGTCTTATTTGGATCCACTCTACCAGTCGGGGACGGGGAGTACAAGTGTAGGTGTGTGGTCATTATCCGCCTTTTTATTCTTGTAGACCTTGTGAATGCCAATCCTACACTCCACGTATGATTGGCTAGATCATTAGACCTTGTGCAGACCCAAGCCGACCACATATCGAGGCTAGTACTCATACACCAAGATAGATGATTCTTGATTCTTGTATATGCCATGATCAGTTTTACTTTCCTTGTTCTAGCTCTAGATTTACAGCTTATCTTGCCATGATACTCACATGTACATTCCATAATTTCTTGATATACTCTCTATTAAATTAAATCAACAATGGATACCCAAAAATCAAATTTATTAACTAACCAAGAAAGATAAATATAAACTATTAGAATCAAATTATGAGATATTTTATAATAAGATTCTTAAGGGTCATTCCAGGAATCTCTCAAGGGATCCTAACTGTGATTGAGTACCTTCAAAAATATATCCTAATCCTACTGCAGGCTGTAGTGGTACTCTAGTTCGAATACCACTACACAAACTCGACCTGCATGGGCCACAACTAAAAATGTGTCACAACCCGTACCCTAGAGTAAGGGCACGAGAAGTGGGTACGTCCAGCCTACGCCGCAGTGTCGGCGGTAGAACGCTGTCCTAGGTCAAACATCTAACAATACAAAGGTACCGTACAGTATATACACCTGAATGGAGGTGACATAGCAAATACAGTCTCAATTACATCTAAGGTAGAGCATGATAAAAGAGAGATAAAATATAAAATCCACAAAGAGATACCGCAGATAGAAGTCTAAGTGTCTAAGATACACAAACCCAGAAAATATCTCAAATCTCAAATACAGTAATCCATAAAGTAAATACAACTCAAGACAACTAAAATAACTATCTATATAATCTCTACTGTGTCTCCTCTAGGCTAGCAGGCAACCTCCAAGCTATCTAAAATTTATCAACAGGTCCAGTCAGGACAAGAGCGAGCACAATACATCTCACGCAGTTCATATCAAGTTAGGAAATATAAAGCATGCAATAAAGTAAGGTACAGGAAACGCTGAAAGAGAATGTATATAAAAAATAGCAAAAATTTGATAATAGGAAATATCTATATATGATACGTAAGAACTGTAAGCAATGTGTGATTTAGAGTACAATATGGTTATGTAAACGGTCTAGGACAATGCAGTGGTAACTCTATTGTACGTGAGTGTACAATAGACATATATAATAGTTATACAATGTTGTATAATAGGATTTGAGTACATAACCAATTCTACTCCCCCCCCCAATCAATACACAAGGATCCACTCCAGTTACGTTATCTTGTACAATAGTGTACAATGTTATACAATAGATGTACAATGTTATACAATAGTTGTACAATGTTATACAATAGTTGTACAATGGTCTATCCCTGGAACTCATGTGATAATGAGAGTATAATGCACAATGAGTATACAATGATATGGGTATTCAATAAATACAATGTAAGTGAAACGCACATCACAATATGTATCTAGTGAATACAAGGGAATAACATCTCAAAAGAAGATCTATATAGTACCAATCCGTGATAACAATCGTGTCAGCATCAAGTACAGTAATCTAGAGCAAGAATGTAAATCCAAACAAGTATGAAACGGTCAAAGAATGTACTCGCCTGTATCCTGAGTATCTGAAGAATATCTACTGTCCGAGGAGTGGTGTCTATCTCCTATAGAACAGCACAAGTCACAATATGTCTAAAATGATAATAAGATGCAATTCAATACATTCTATATGAATCTAGGTCAATCTAGACTAAGGTCAACGCTTGGTCAACTCTAGTCAACCCTAAAAGTCAAACTAGGTCAAACCAAAGTCAAACAAGTCTAACAAGTCTCATTAGGCCTAACCAAGCCTAGGCTAGCACTCACATAATCACAAAACAATGTGAAACCAATAATGCATAATATAAAATAGATAATATATATAAATACATACTTCATACATACATGCATATCCACATTACATACATATTTATATATAGGCATATGTTACATCATGCATATTTACATAGTTACATAGATATATACATTTATGCACATTTACATAATACTTTTATATTATATTGTTAACATTTATTACAATGCATAATATTTTACTTATACCTTTGATTTATTCATTCATTCATATATGACATTCATTATATACTTTCATGCATACATTGTATATCATTCTTTCATCATGCATTTATGTATTGCTTACATACATTATATTAATTGCATTCCTACATGCTTGCATTCAACCAAATATATACATTAATATAAAGAGGATATATATCATATATATATATCATTTCATTCATCTAACATATCATGTATTACATACTCTATATTCATTTAATACCCATACTACATAGGCTCATAGGTTACACAAAATGCATATCGTATAGTCACTCTTCTACTTAAAATCAATACTGTACCAATTGGGCATTCACTAAATTCTAAAATTAAAGTATGTCGTAGCCCTTTGTGTTAGCCTTCTGAAACTTTAAACGGATCGCATTTTCGTTTCCGGAAGCTCCCGAAATCGCAAAAATACCGAAACACGTTCGTCTTTCGTACAACTGATACTCAATAATTCTACAGAAAGTTACAGAAAGAATTTGGCTTTCTAAAATATATTTGGAAAGCTAACTTCGATACGGTTCTTTTAAAAAAAACAGAAGATAAATCGGAGTTCTAAGGTAAAAGTTATGACATTTCTAAGTTGCTTTTGGTTAATAAAAACGTGGATGAATATTATGACGAATTTGACAAAAGAACACATATAGGCCAAGATACTTGGATACAAACATAGGTATCCAAATGAAACTCATTCTAACCATCCTAACTAAGATCAATCCACTCTCTAACTATTCTAAAACTGAATTTAAATATCTATTTAAACTATTATCATACATACATATACATGGGGTGTCCTAATTTAGGATCTATCAAGTAGGACACAAGACACATATCTAAAATCCTCAAGAGAGCTCCAAATGGCCTCAAATTTGAATCTAAATGGGACACATGCATGAGGATGGATCCTACGGATTCAAAACTAATTTATATGCAAAAGAAATCGATTTAGATGATGGGTTTTACCTATGGCAGTGGAATCCCAATGAAATCCTTTAGGACACGGCTCCGATACGAAGATCCCTCAAAGTGGACACTCCTTCTTGCACTCATCTTCCAATCCTTGGTAGCACACTTCCCTTGGAGAATGGGAATGATTGAGGGAAGGTTTGGTGAAGGAATGATTTGATTTGGAGATCAAATCAATGGAAAGGCTCTCTAAAATTGGGGAAGAACAAAAGGAAAAAAGAGGCAAGATTATAATGAATGAAATGAATCATTCTCTCCTAAAGGTGTCTGCCATAAAGTGTCCATTAGGGCTAATGAGAATGTCCTAATTGCCCCTCTCTAGTCTCATATGGTTAAGTCTAGACTAGGTTCAAGTTTGGGGTCAAAATGATCTAGTTTTGAGTCTCTAACTTAACCATTCTAACATGATAAAAATTAGCTTAATTAACTAACTTAAATGTTGGATTTTGTGGGCCATGCTTAACTTAATATTGGGTCCCATAGAGTTTAAGCTACCCGGATCACAATACAAGTTGGAACGAGACGAAACTCAAATCCGACTAAACAAATCCAATAAAAACAATATTAAAAATAAAATTTTCCAAAAATAAAATATGAAAAATAACCAAAATCATATACATCAATTTAAATAGTATTAAAATAATTAAAAATTCTCATAAATCATAAATCCTATTATTAAATAATAAATTTTTACAAAAGTTTAAAATTACCCTCATTTTAGAAAAGTGGGTGTTACAAGTCTACCCTCCTTAGAAAATTTCGTCCTCGAAATTAAGATGGTCGTACTTCTTCTAGAGTCTCGTCCCCAACAATCAAAGTCTCAGAACTTACCTAAATCATACAATTTAAAAGAATGGCATACAAGGTCATGGCATACGGTGGTAGTGTAAGTCTCATCTAGGTATACTAGTTACACTAGACCAAACAATCATAGGGTATCAAAACTTACAAGCAATTAGGGGTGTTAAACTGGAAAAGATACAGAAATAATATCATCAAGACTTTAAGGCATAATCAAAATCAAAATTTAAAGCACAATTGTCGAGCATTAAAATCCAATCATAATATATATAGAGAGAGTGTTAGAAGGAAAAAAGCTAGCATTATGTAAAGGTTATGTGGTTAGTGTGTGTATGGGTGTATGTGGACATGTTCATAGGGTTAGATAGTAGACATGTGTATGTGTGTGTGAAATATAAATGAAAGTGTATAGGAGGATTTGGGTTTCGAAACAATAGCTATCAAGTTACACTACTCATGACATATTGGTTAAACAATCTACAATGCACAACCTATTTACTCATAACATGCATGGCTAACCATATATATACATATATCTATATGTATAGAGAGGTAGAGATTTAGTTATGTATCTATATACATTATACCAGTATGCATAAACTATATATATATATAATACCTATATAGATATGAACATAACATAGAGATGAAGGGTTAGGTTTACATGTCAGTTATGAACATTAGTGTACATTAGTGTAGAGTGTCAAGAGTACAGGGGTTATAACTTAAAATGAAGGGTTCAATCATTCATTTCAGTTTAACATTACGTATTAAATTTGAAATTGAACTAAACATTTAAAATCAATGTGAAAAATGTTAACATGTATTCAGTTTCAGGATTTTGGTAAAATTCGAACATCAAAACGAACCCAATGTTCACCACAACCACAACCTAACATGTAAGAGTATGAAACCTAACATTATATCCCTACATACAACAATGTATATGGCTCAAAACATTACATTTAAAAATTGCAAATTGAACTAATCACTTAGAATCTAGTGTTAAAGGGTTAATATGCACACGTCTCAGATTTAACAAATTCAAACACAAAATTTTACCAATTTCTTTAAGAATTGAAACCCTGTATATAACATACATGTGCAATGATGTAAAACAACTAATAATATAAAATTTATATTTAAATTACGAATTTAAACTAAAAAAATAGAGAACTAGTCTCTGATACTGTATTGTGTCAGAGATATTGGGGTTTTTGAGAATTTAACATCAAAAACATATTAATGTGTATTTAGATAGGTTGGTAATCAAAGTGTAGCATGTATACGTGTCAGACAAGGTGTCCGTGTCCGCTACATATATATTCTCATGTTCCAATATAAAAATCAAATTCTATATCAAGACCAACATTTAGATTCCTACCAAGATTGCACGTAGGTGATTGATGTAATCAAGACAGTTTTATTATTATTATTATTATTATTTAATACACGAATAATAGCAAGAAGAAAATAACGATAAAATCTGTTCTGCTTATTTGTTTAAAAGAAGAACCATTTTGAAACCAGAGCTATAATATCAAATCCAGATAAGGTCTAGCAAAATCATCGATTCATTGTATTAAGAAGAAATTCATAGTAAGAAGTTACACAAGGTTTATAATACAGCTAAAGCTACTCCTAAGTTAAATAATGAGAAGCAAAACAAACAAAACAAACAATAATTCTTTTTTTTTAGAATGACTGAAACAAAAGTAGTGAAAACATGTTCAAGAATATTTAAGGTACAATCTGATAATCATATGCGTCTATCCAAAATTATGGTACTCTAAATCCTCGTCATACTAGTAAGCAAGGCTATGATAATCACAAAGTCCTCGACTTAGGCACATACCTCTAGAATCATGGTATTTAAAATTTTCGCGATGTCGCTAGCTTGGCTGCGAAAACCTTTAATTCCCACACCCAAGAAATATATCCAAAGTCAGACTATATGTCCTCACCATGTTGGCTAATGTGATTGTAGAAGACTAGATTACATAACTTAGATGACCAGCCCCATATAATTTCATCTTGACAAAAATTAAATTAAATCAATAATGGATACCCAAAAATCAAATTCATTAACTAACCAAGAAAGATAAATATAAACTATTAGAATCAAACTTTGAGATATTTATAATGAGATTCTCAAGGGTCATTCCAGGAATCTCTCAAGGGATCCTAACTGTGATTGAGTACCTTCAAAAATATATCCTAATCCTACTGCAGGCTGTAGTGGTACTCTAGTTCGAATACCACTACACAAACTCGACCTGCATGGGCCACCACTAAAAATGTGTCACGACCCGCACCCTAGAGTAAGGGCACGAGAAGTGGGTACGTCCAGCCTACGCCGCAGTGTCGGCGGTAGAACGCTGTCCTAGGTCAAACATCTAACAATACAAAGATACTTGTACAGTATATACACTCCGAATGGAGGTAAACATAGCAAATACAGTCTCAATCACATCTAAGGTAGAGCATGATAAAGATAGATAAAATATGAAATCCACAAAGAGATATCGCAGATAGAAGTCTAAGTGTCTAAGATACACAAACCCAGAAAACATCTCAAATCTTAAATACAGTAATACAAAAAGTAAATACAACTCAAGACAACTAAAATAACTATCTATACAATCTCTACTGTGTCTTCTCTAGGCTAGCAGGCAACCTCCAAGCTATCTGTAAAATTTATCAACAGGTCCAGTCAGGACAGGAGCGAGCACAATACATCTCACGCAGTTCATATCAAGTTAGGAAATATAAAGCATGCAATGAGTAAGGTACAGGAAACGCTGAAAGAGAATGTATATAAAAAATAGCAGAAATTTGATAATAGAAAATATCTATATGATACGTAAGAACTGTAAGCAATGTGTGATTTAGAGTACAATATGGTTATGTAAACGGTCTAGGACAATACAGTGGTAACTCCATTGTACGTCAGTGTACAATAGACATATATAATAGTTATACAATATTGTACAATAGGATTTGAGTACATAACCAATTCTACTCCCCCTCCCCAATCAATACACAAGGATCCACTCCAGTTACGTTATCTTGTACAATAGTGTACAATGTAATACAATAGATGTACAATGTTATACAATAGATATACAATTATATAATAGTTGTACAATGTTATACAATAGTTGTACAATGGTCTATCCCTGGAACTTATGTGATAATGAGAGTACAATATGCACAATAAGTATACAAGGATATGGGTATTCAATAAATATAATATGTAAGTGAAACGCACATCACAATATTTATCTAGTGAATACAAGGGGATAACATCTTAAAAGAAGATCCATATAGTACCAATCCGTGATAATAATCGTGTCAGCATCAAGTACAGTAATCTAGAACAAGAATGTAAATCCAGACAAGTATAAAACGGTCAAAGAATGTACTCGCCTGTATCATGAGTATCTGAAGAATATCTACTGTCCGAGAAGTGGTATCTATCTCCTATAGAACAACACATGTCACAATATGTCTAAAATGATAATAAGATGCAATTCAATACATTCTATATGAATCTAGGTCAATCTTGACTAAGGTCAATGCTTGGTCAACTCTAGTCAACCCTAAAAGTCAAACTAGGTCAAACCTAAGTCAAACAAGTCTAACAAGTCTCACTAGGCCTAACCAAGCCTAGGCTAGCACTCACATAATCACAAAACAATGTGAACCACAACAATGCATAATATAAAATAGATAATATATATAAATACATACCTTCATACATACATGCATATCCACATTACATACATATTTATATATATAGGCATATGTCACATCATGCATATTTACATAGTTACAAAGATATATACATTTATGCACATTTACATACATACTTTTATATATTATATATGTTAACATTTATTACAATGCATTATATTTTACTTATACCTTTGATTTATTCATTCATTCATATATGACATTCATTATATACTTTCATGCATACATTGTATATCATTCTTTCATCATGCATTTATGTATTGCTTACATATATTATATTAATTGCATTCCTACATGCTTGCATTCAACCATATATACATTAATATAAAGAGGATATATCATATATATATATTTATTCATCTAACATATCATGTATTACATACTCTATATTCATTTAATACCCATACTACATAGGCTCATAGGTTACACAAAATGCATATATCATAGTCACTCTTCTACTTAAAATCAATACTGTACCAATTGGGCATTCACTAAATTCTAAAATTAAAGTATGTCTTAGCCCTTTGTGTTAGTTTTCCGAAACTTTAAACGATCGCATTTTCATGTCCGGAAGCTCCCGAAATCGCAAAAATACCGAAACACGTTCGTTTTTCGTACAGCTAACACTCAAATAATTCTACAGAAAGTTACAAAAAATTTGGCTTTCTAAAATATATATTTGGAAATCTAACTTCGATACGGTTCTTTTAAAAAAACGGGAGATAAATCGGAGTTCTAAGCTAAAAGTTATGATATTTCTAAGTTGCTTTGGTTAATAAAAATGGATGAATATTATGACGAATTTGACAAAAGAACACATATAGGCCAAGATACTTGGATACAAACATAGGTATCCAAATGAAACTCATTCTAACCATCCTAACTAAGATCAATCCACTCTCTAACCATTCTAAAACTGAATTTAAATATCTATTTAAACTATTATCATACGTACATACACATGGGGTGTCCTAATTTGGGATCTATCAAGTAGGACACAAGACACATATCTAAAATCCTCAAGAGAGCTCCAAATGGCCTCAAATTTGAATCTAAATGGGACACATACATGAGGATAGATCCTACGGATTCTAAACTAATTTATATGCAAAGAAATCGATTTAGATGATGGGTTTTACCTATTGGGAGTGGAATCCCAATAAAATCCTTTAGGACACGGCTCCGATACGAAGATCCCTCAAAGTGGACACTCCTCCTTGCACTCATCTTCCAATCCTTGGTAGCACCCTTCCCTTGAAGAATGGGAATGATTGAGGGAAGGTTTGGTGAAGGAATGATTTGATTTGGAGATCAAACCAATGGGAAGGCTCTCTAAAATTGGGAAAGAACAAAAGGAAAATAAAAGAGGCAAGATTGTAATGAATAAATGAATCATTCTCTCCTAAAGGTGTCTGCCATAAAGTGTCCATTAGGGCTAATGGGAAATGTCCTAATTGTCCCTCTCTAGTCTCATATGGTTAAGTCTAAACTAGGTTCAAGTTTGGGGTCAAAATGATCTAGTTTTGAGTCTCTAACTTAACCATTCTAACATGATAAAAATTAGTTTAATTAACTAACTTAAATGTTGGGTTTTGTGGGCCATGCTTAACTTAATATTGGGTCCCATCTAGAGTTTAAGATACCCGGTCATAATACAAGTCGGAACGAGACGAAACTCAAACCCGACTAAACAAATCCAATAAAAAAATATTAAAAATAAAAAATTTCAAAAATATTAAAATATGAAAAATAACCAAAATATAATACATCAATTTAAATAGTATTAAAATATTAAAAATTCTCATAAATCATAAATTCTATTATTAAATAATAAACTTTTACAAAAGTTCAAAATTACCCTCATTTTAGAAAAGGGTGTTACAAAAGAACCTCAATGAGAAGAGAGGTGGTCACAAAAACTATACACAAAACAAAAAAATCGATGTCTGTGATTTTTTTAGTAAAGCAAACATCCGTGCAGGTACTACCGGGTAGCACTGTACTTCAGCTAAATAGCTTCCGCCCAGGTACTACCAGATAGCACTGCACTTCAGCAAGATAGCCTCCGTGATACTTAGCAGAGCTGTATGTCGGGAAGAACTTCAGCACATCGTCCAATCATTACTTTATGAAAGTAAAATGACCATGTGTATCGGTTGAACAAAGCTTCGGCGCATCTGCGGACACTCCTCCGAAGCACAAATGTCCATGCACATCGGCAAGAAAAGCCTCATCACATCTATGAGACGACACTCCGAGGAGTAATCGCTCATGTGCATCAGCAGAACAGAAGAACCGAAGTCTATTACCTACGACAAGCGGTCGTATCGTTGTGAACTAAGGCACCAACATTCGGTATATCATCAATGACCTCTGATGCGGGCCGGTTTCCTTTAGCCTTCTTGGAGCTTGTTGTCAGAGCTTTTGGAGTTCCTAATTTCTTAGGAGCCATGGCAGGAAAAGGCAGGGTTTGAAAGATGAAAGACTCTGATGAAAAGCTTCAGCGAGAAGAAAAAGAAAGCCAAAAAGCTTTTCTCTCACCTAACAGACCTTACTTATAGGGTATGGCCACGTCACTAGAAGAAGACAAAATGCTTCGTGATCGAGGAAGCTCTTCGGACGTTGTGGGAATGAAAAGTTAAGGTCATGATGACCGTTCCCTAGAAACGAGGAGTTGTGATCAAACTTTCAATGAAGCGATGGCTCAAGGCATCTAATGCCGAAGGCTAAGCGTGACGACAGCCTGTCAGTAGACGTGATGTGCATTCGTTTGAAAAGAACTCGTGTCATGCTTCTGTTCAAAGTATTCCGAGCTTGACTCAAGTTCGAAACACTTTGAAGGGGGACTTGTAGAAGCATGAAAAAGAAGTGCATGTAGTGTTCTCACTTCACAAAGCTTCCCAAAAGCGTAGGTACCCAAAAGCGCAGACAGAAGATGAGAAACCACAGTTCATAAAGAGTTCTTATTAAATCATACCTACAAGGATCTATTACAGATTTATGATGATTACAAGAAAAGAGCTTCTTTATTTAAATCATACCTAAACAGATCTATTATAGATTCATCATGAAAAGAATTAAAGCACCTAGAGATCTACAAGAGGGTTAATCTTCACAGGCGCCATACAGGGGGTTAATCTTCATAAACGTGTAGCCCTGTAGACGCGCAGCGATGTCAGAGCGAGCCACTACCTGAAGTAGCTGTTTGCCTAAGCAAGAAATCAGTCCACAACATAAGTTGTGCCACCGCCATTGAGCATGGCAGAGCACAACCTGTAGCTCTTCAAATTGGCAATCAATCCAAATTCGAAAGCTTGGATCTCGAAGACCTCCAAGATGTTGTTCAGGTTTGAACTCCTCGCATTGAACAATCAAGTACATCTCGGAACCCAGTAGCCGTTCTTCTACAAAGACGTAGCTTTTTTGAACGAAGGGATCCACAACCAACAGTCGACTTGTGCAAGGCCAATGGTTGTTTGAAACTAAGTCGGGATCGAGTATGACGGTGGGAATGTTAAGACACAATCCTTCATAATAGCTCTCCTTTATATAGGGTGAGTGCGGTCCAACCTACATGCCATGTGGCCGACGGTCAAAGGCCTCCGAATTAATGGATGAACCTGAAGCTCAGCATAATGAACCTCATTTAATAGGTTTATTTCGACTGAATTCTAGGCCACTAACTTCTTGGAATTCCCCTAAATGATGGTGGTAATTAAAGAAGAGGGCGACCGACTTGTCCACCAAAAGAGCAGTCATTAATTGCTCTTAAAAGACTTCAACAGAACTAGCTCCTTCGTCCCTGAAGTGCAGACAACTGACCGCGCCTTCTCTTCGACTCAAAAGCGCAGCCAGCTCACAATGCCCTGGCGTCACCCCAAAAGCACAGTGGCTTCAAAACTGAGTCTACTCATCACCCACAAGCAAAGTGGCACCTTTGATTTTAAGACCGAGTGTACTCGTCGCCCAAAAGTGTAGTGGCTCTTTTGTCTTCAAAACCGAGTCTACTCGTCGCCCAAAAGCACATAGGCTCCTTTCATGTCAAGACCAAGTCTACTCGTCGCCTAGAAGCACAGTGACTCTGTCATCTTTGAAACACAAGTCTACTGCTCGCTCTCAAGCACAGTGACTCCGTTGCCCAAAGCACAAGTCTACTCGTCGTCCTAAAGCTCAGTGACTTCGTCGCTTGAAGCACAAGTCCACTTGTCGCCCTAAATGCACAGTGACTCTGTCACTCGAAGAACAGTTGCCTCGTTGCTCTAAAAGCGTTATACAGTATTCGTAGCCGAGAAGCGCAGTGACATAGAAGCTTCACCAGATGTGCAGGTGGCATGGTTCTACGGGTATCTTTTCAGATAGTACCCAAATTGGTTTGTTTAAACCACTGCCCTTAAGATATAGCGGAGTTCGATTCTGTTGATAATGGCCCTATCCTATCGATTTGTTTAAACCACAAATAAAGATGGACTTTGTTCTCATAAATGAGGGCATATCCAATCAGTTTGTTTAAACCAGTAGCCGCCTAAGATAAGACAAAATTCAACCTCGAAGATAGGAATAGAATCTGCTTAGGTTCATCTGTCAACAATAACACACGCTACATGTTGTTTATTCAGTTGTTGATAACTCTCCCAAAGATCTTGATAAAAGAGAATTCCAGCGTCTGCCACATGTCAGCTCAGCAGCAGCCCCTACCGTGCAACCTCGAGATTCTCTCATATCTCTATGTACAGCGTTCCTGCACAATCCTTATGCACGTCGCATATGTGCTCCCCTATAACAGAAGGAGTTTTCCTTCGATAAAGAGGCTTCAAAATCTTCAACTTTGGTACCCTCTTGATTGGCAACCATAGATTTTCAATCACCCGCACCTGAAAGCCAAAGCAAGTTCAACTCGTCATCAGATCGTCAATGGAGTAAAGAAGCTGTTGCAATACTCAATCTCCATCGTCACACTTTTCTAAAAATTTTGTACTTAGATCTCTTATTTAGGAATCGATTGTACTCTTTTTACATTTAATATACAAAAAGTTCGCATAACCTTTTTTTCATGGCAAATAGGGGTGGCCGTGGCGGTCGAAGCCAGTAGTGGCGACAGAAAATGCTACATGAGAGTGAAGCAAGGAGTGGCAGCTGGCTGTGTAGGTAGGAAGTTCTCTTGTAAAATATTGTGAAATGTCCAATATTTATAGGGTAGGGTAAAAAACCCTAATGAAAAAATGTAAATATAATAGAATTAGGAAATTAGTGGAACACTAACAACTAACTTATCACTAACCGATAACAATTGGCTACTAACTATTAGTTAGCTAATTACAAACATTATTGAAAACTATATGATTCAAATAAATTAGAATAAAGTATATTTATTTATGATAATATTTTGCAAACTTTTATGTATTCAAAAATAAATATTTATAACTTATATAAAATTAAGGCAATGAACATGGACATTCCAGTAGAATATAATCTCAAATAAAATAGTTTTCATAAAACCAAATGGTCCAATAAAATACCAATAGCATTATACGATCGAAAATATGCTTTAAATTAAAATTCTCATTATCAAGATTTAGAAAAATTAAAAAAATAGAAAAATGAAAAAATTTAAAAAAATTCAAAATTCGGTTAACGGAGGTTACAAATCTACCCCCATTAAAGAAATTTTGTCCTCAAAATTTAAGGTTGGCCGAGGAATAGAAATACGATAGAGAGTTTAGTCAATACCTTAGACACGATCAAGGAATGATGACTTGACGCGACCAAGATAACCAAATTCAAAATCATTGAGGCACGACTAATCATTTTGGCATGATAGAATCGTAGTCCGAACAAAATTATGTAGGCACGATTTAGAGAACGATGACTTGATACGATCAAGATAACCAATTCATAATCATTTATGCACGACCAGTGATTTGGCACAATAAAATCGTACTATGGACAATATTGTATAAGCATGATTTAGAAATAAATTTAAGTTGTTAAAGCGCGAAGTCGTGACTAGAAAAATAAAAATTGTTCAGTTACGATCAAATTAGGATCAAATCTAAGTATATAATGATCACCATGATCTAGGCTCGATAAGGTTATACTTAAGGTTATATAGGTACGATCAAATATGTAAACGATGAGATTGGGCACCATTAGAAGTAATCAAAGGTTTAGCACGATCAAATTCTAAGGATCAAAATCACTTGATCATGAGTAAAATCAAGGCTCGGACGTGCTCAAGACTTTGGAATGACTAAAATCACTTAGGCACGACCTAGGATAAAGCTACGAAGAATATTAAAACCTAGGCATGGCTAGGAGTGAAATCTAAGCACGAGCGACTATAGATCAAAACATGGGCACGATGGGAAAAATTATTCAAACACGATTAAATTCTGATACGACTAAGTTCGTTGTCAAATTAGATAGTCGTGATCGAAGATCAAAATTTTAGGCACAATTTATGGGTAAAATTAATAGGGGTAATCACGATTAATCACGATCGTTAAATCAGAATCGTTTAGTCGTGCTGGGTCAGCTAGGCACGAATAGACATCAAGAATAGTAGTTAATTCAAACCATGGTTAGAAGATAACTTAGTCATTATTAAGAATTAAGTCGAAGGTTTAGGCACGAGCGATAATGGCATTTTAATCCAAACATGAACGTAATCGAATTTCGATGCGATCAAAGATAAGGTCAGTCTAACCTTGGTCAAAACAATATTTAGATATGATGAAAAATATAATCGTAGTCTATGCACAAGCAATAATGGATTGAAATCCAAGTCACGATCAAATTTAAATCACTTGGGTATAGTTAAGAATCAAGAATGTTGGCGCGATGATGATGATGATCAAAATCGATTAGTCACGATCAAAGTGGACCAAATTTAAGCGGTATTGAAATTCAAGAAACGATTTAAGGATAGAAAAATCAAAAGGTTTGAATTATAGAAGGAAGTTAAGGTAATCATCTCAATCTACTTCGACTATTACCAAGTTTATTCGATCATCATTTGCCAATTATACCTTTATCTTACAAGTCCAGACATACCACTACAAAATCATGATCTTTAATCGTGAAAATCAAACTTTTAAATGACTACTACCAAAAATCAAATCTTCGTTCATGAAAATTGGACCTTTCTATAAATATTAAAGGCTTAACTTTTATTCCAAAGGTGGTACCGATGAAGCATCCTCTCTGTTATAACTCCTCAGTTTCACCTCTCTTTTTTAATTGCTAATTCTTTTTCACGTAGTCATCTTGAAAGTCCAAATTTCTCTACCTTGTCTTTACTTAGGTTCGGAATTCCTGAATCAAGGTTTATAAAATCCTTGAACTTGTTCAAATCATACCCCTCTTATTACTCAAATCTAATGCCACCACTTCCATATAAAATTTTATTTTCCTATTATTTAAAATTAACCTTCATATTTTCTTCAACTTATACCTTTAAATATTATCCTTCTTAATTTTAGAAATCTCATAAAATCTTTAAGAATTTCCCATAACTCAAAATATCTAAGTTCTCAAAACCGAATCGACCTCGTATAACCTCATGAGTTCTAAAAATATAACTACAAGATATTAAAGTTCTCACGATTAATGTACCTTCCATTATTATTCTTCATCAAAATTCCTCCTATGTTCCTTCTAAAGTAATCTAAATTCAAAATAATTCCCTAAGTGTAATCATCTCCAAGTTGATATTACCGATCTCTTGATTTGTTCCCAATGTCAGTCATATCCTTATCCCACTAATTCTATCTCAGTATCCAACATTCTATATTCCTACTAGGATCACCACATGATAACAAATTTTGAGCTATGTGATTTATAATACTTCCTCGACCTTTCCCAAATAAGTAGATATGAGAATTCAAGAGATTTCAAAGTGTAGCTAATAGATTTATATATGAGATAATTTGATGGATGTAAGTAGGGCAGAGTTAGTCAAGACAAAGAAAAATGATGATAGGTATTTGTTTTTGCTAATTTGGTACATAACGAAGTCGTTTCACTACAACAAAAAACACTTTTAATGACGTCTAAAATGCGTCATTAATGACAAACCATGACGCTTTTTTTTTCAAAGCAACCGTTATAAAAATGGGTGTTATAAATATTTTTTAAAAGCGTTATAAAAAAAACCATCATGAATAGTTTCTATAAAAGCGTTATGAATATTTAATATAAAGTGCACAATTCAGGACTTTTATAAAAGTTTATGAATAGAATAGATAATATGTATAGGCTCAATGCAGCACATTTATAACACTTTATACTATTCAAATTAGCATATTCATAATGCTCTATACTGCACATTATATATTACATTCCAAAAATTTAACATTATATATCACCATCTTTATTACATTTCTCAAAATAGAGTACATATCAACATCTTCATTACATTCTCAAAATAGAATATCCAAATACATATATATATATATATATATATATATATATATATATATATATTTATAAAAAAAATATATATATATATATATATTTACAACTACCAAAATTGTCCACATCAAAACTTGGCCACATAACCAATAATCATGAAAGATCAACGACAGCCGGAACACCAGTAAAATAATCCTGAGAAAAAGAGAAGACAACCAAATCAGTCCATATAATTATTAGGCCTAAAAATCAAATCTAATCATGAAATATCAAGAGAAAGGAGTAAAACAAACTAGGTCATGATAGGGATCAGGTATTTGTCCCATATCTGGAGCAAGCTTGACAGAATAATCCCTTAGAAAAGAGTTTTCATGAAAATGGAAACAATCATAACATTATATAGAAACCATAAAAAACTATTGCAGAGATTTTGTAAGAAAAAAACCAATTCCAACTACGCCAATGCCTTTAAAAGGGAAGAAATAGAACAGTATCCTGAAGGAATGAGGACGTTTCGATTTCCTTCACCGTCTATCAAAACAAACACAATATAAAGGTATAGTTGGGGAAAGAAGCTAGCAACAGAATAGTTATCCTGCGTCCCAGCAACAACCATAATATAAAGGTACATTTTATAGATGATTATGTTTCATGTGTTCAATGGTTCAAGAACATCATTAATGGGAACAAATTAATTTAATTAGAGCAAATTGGCCTCTATATATGCACCACCAAATAATGAATACCTGGTATATAGAAATAAACAAAGACCATGTTTCTTCCACAAATTAAAGATTAACAAGAAGATTACTAGACAAAGCCCTACATAACTCAAACATAGCATGCTCTAAAAGGCTTTGTAAAAAGCTTGAACCAGAAGAAGCAAACTATACTGAGTCCCTCAAACCAAAATGTTCCAAGTCCTAGAAAGGGTTCAATGCAACAAAATATTACTTTCTTATATCTCAATTATGTTTAGCATGATCACTAATGTCAAAATTACTTTCAATATATTCTCACCCTCTTTGGAGCCTAAACATGGGTGAGCTATATCCGACAAGAGTGTCAAATAAATAATTGTGCCCAATACGTGCCGTATACGGATACAGCCCTCCCAATGTGTATCCATGTAACAAAATAGATGGTCAAAGTGGAGGAGCACTTTCGCAATGCTTAATGATCTTCAATAGCCTTGAAGATGAAGGAAAATTAACTTCTAAATATACTAAAATGATAATAAACAGAAGATGAATGACGAGTCAATTAAAAGACATGTAAGAGCAGGCTGAGAACTGAAACATACAATTTTTGTCATTGTAACTTGTACTTGGTTCTGGTAACTGACTCATTCCAAACTTTCCTGACCCAACACCTCTAACATCATCTACATTGCTGTCACCAACAGTCGCTGGTCGATCTATACCATTGGCAGAAGAAATGAAATCCTGGTCCAAATTATCATCTGGTATGGTCTTGTTGCCCATGAATCCAGATCCCCTATCTGAATCATTTCTGATATTTGAATATTTCCTAAAATCAGTCAATTTTGACTGACCATTGTATGGTACAGTTCTTCCACCAGTATTTTCTCTTCTAGATTCGGATGTCAGTTCCGCTCTTGAGCTAGTTCTGGATACGACGACAGATACCACCTCGGACTTATTGAAAGTCTGAGGATTGTTTGTTCTGGATACAATAACAGGTACCACATCAGACTTGTGGAAGGTTTGAGGATTGGCTGATCCGTGAGACTTTGATGAGCTTCGCTTCAGAGTTGTAGAACTAGGCTGTGATGCAGAATTTACTGTGTTCACTTTGGACCAGTGCTTATTCCGATCCTTTGAGGAGTACCAGGAGTGCTTCCAGTAACTTTATTTGCAGAAAATGAAACAAAAATATATGAAAAAGTTGTATCAACGTTTCTTGTGTCTTGAGCCACAGTATTCCAGTAGCAAATATTAGAAAACTTACATGTTGCAGACTTTTCCTTCTTAACTACAGGTTCTGAATTTTGTGAAACTGACTATCTCCATATGCCAACCTTTATGGTGTTGTCACCTTGCAAGTTCAAATTACCATTTGTAGTAGATTTTGATTCCGAACGAGTACCTGATCTTCCAATACTAGCAACCGTATATGGCTCAATCTGCTGCAATAGAAAGGTGAGGTATATGAAGCATCATCAACTTTCTAAATTTACATTTTAGTATCAAACTTATATTACTTAGCATGACAATGAACATGCTAGTAAGTAGATGAAATTTGAAGCATACCGAGACATCCACAACCCATACTCCAACACAACTTTGATTGTAAGAGCACCCTAGAAGTTTTCCCTCGTGTATATTCAGATCCGACAATATAGACCATCCTACATCTACAAAATCATGACATCTCACTGGTTTCCATGACAAAACCTAGAGACCAACATGCATACAATTCATACATGTGCAAAAAGGATGGTGAATGTACTATGCAGCATCTTGTGACAGAGTAAGGATGCTTACAATTTTGGTGGTGTCTGAAATAAGCATCCTCCTGTCCCCGTACGCCGACACCACCGTCACCTTCGCCTTCCTCGGCGCCGGCTGCCTTATCACCAGGAACATCACCATTCCGTGGTCGTCCACCCCGTACTCGTACAGCACCCCGTCGTCCCGGAGCTCCACGTCGCTCTCGTCCCCACGAACAGCGGGATCCTCCCCACGGGGATGCGCTCCGACTCTGCGATCCTCTTCCTGAGCCGACGGATGGGCTGGGTCGTGGCATCGTACACCAGGGTGAGCTCCCTCACCGGAGGCGGGGAGGTGATGCGGACGTACAACTGGAGCATGAAGGGCATGGCAGTGTCCGGCTCGACATCGAGGCGGACGACGGAGCAGTCCTCGACTTCGTATCGCTCCGCGAGGACGTCGTCCTCCTGCAGCATCATTTTGTCGTCGAAAAAGAGGATCTGGCAGGCGAGGGGGAACCCTGGGTCTTCTGGATCTTCTTTTTGAGCTCGAGGAGTGTGCAGAGCGGCTCCATCTCTACGCTGAAGTGCCTCCGTTTTGATGTCTCAACGATCACCTCCATTGCTAACTAATTTCTTTGAATTAAACATAGGGAAGAGGAAAAATTAACGGGGGGAAGGGAGGGGGTAGGAAATTAGGGTTAGGTTTTAGGACGGACCGAAGGAGTCACCGAGGCCGAAGTCGTGGCGGATGATCCAGCCCTTGCTGGTGCCGAGGACGATGACGTCGTTGCCGGAGGCCATGGAGGTGATGGTGCCGTGCCCCCCTGGCGGCGTTGCGCTCGAGGGGGTCGACGGAGAAGAGGACGGGGCCGGAGGCCCCACCGGAATCCATGGCGGAAGGGATCGGACGGATTGATCGGTGGAGAAACCCTAAACCTAACCCTAGGCCTGAACGCTGGACCGAACCCTAATTCTGAGCATAGGAGCGGGGGAAGAGGAAGAGGAAGAGGAAGAGGAAGAGGAAGAGGAGGAGGAGAGGGGACCTTCATTTTCGAACGCTTAATATTAATAAGTTTGCAAAATTTTACAAGTTTGCCACCGCTCTAAAATATTGATAACGCTTTGTTTTAAAAACGTTATAAAAAATCCAGAATTAGCCCAAACCGTCAAAGAAAAAAGTTATTTCGAACTTTTATAATGCTTAGGTATCAGGCGTCATCAATACGTCTTATTGAGCGTTATTAATAGGTCTTTTTTTGTAGTATTTTCTTAAAAAAATTTGCACTTGTCCATAATCAGTCAAAAGCAAAACTCTCAACCTTCAAGGTGTTGACCTTGTTTAAAATCCATCACTCCCTCACTAAATCCTCTTTGTGACTCTAAGTCATCAATTATCAATTACCGCCAAACTTATGGTCTAATCTCCATAACTATGGTCCTTTATCCATATAAATTCCTTAGACTTTCACGTCGAAATTATCAGTCGTCTAATATAAAAAAAAATTTATCACTCTTATCATCCACAAATGTTAACTCTATGTCATTAAAACTTTCTATTAATGAGGTTATAGGAATCGAGTCCCAATATTTATCCTATTTATGCAACCTCAATTATTGTTCATAGTCAAAATAAATTTATTAACAATCACTTTGGAATCATAATTCCTTTACATGTAACCGTTCCTTAAAATTTCATATGTCAGTAACTGATCTAAGTTGTATGACCCTCTGGCCTTGTCAAATCCTCTCAATAAGTCGTAAACCTTAAATACCCTACATTTAATATCACACTGATACACCTAGCCAATATTATCACCCTCAATAGTACTCACTAATACTAAACTGATACGATATACCTATTACTTATTAGTCACCAATTCTGATACATCCTGGACACTTGCATCCTCTAGGCGCACTTGGTACACAGTTACTAACTCCACAACTAAATTGGTCGTATGCTTGATACTCTAGGATACCTACTGGTAACTACACTCTGACACAGCCTCTCTACAAGTTACTAAGCTACGACACTATCCAAGAAGCTGCCATGAAATTAATGAAGGCGAGGCCTCATAAGGAACTAAACTAGAGGAACTAAACATATCCTTACCCTGAGCTATTATTGTTATGGAACAGAATTCAATGATAACAAGATGGAATGATATGGAAGGTATGTTAAGAACCAATTTAAGATAAGATCTGATAACCATACACATCTATCCGAAATCATGTTACCCAGAATTCTCGTCATGCCAGTAAGCGTAGCTGCAATAAACGATAGAGTCCATAACTAAGATATATACACTATAATCATATTATCTAGAATTCTCACCACGCCAACCGGTATGGCTGTGAGAATCTCTAAATTTCATAATTAAGATAAGTACAACCCCAAATTAACCTCTATATTTTTGTCATGCCAGCTAGTATGGCTCCGATAAATTCTAGACTCCATAACTAAAGCAAACATTTATCCTTCCCACTATTCTCATCAATTATGTTATCAGAATATACCTAAATTTAGTCCATAAAATTTATCTCAATACCAAATCAAAGTCAACAAACAACACTAAGATTCAATCAACGAACAAGAAAGAGTAGACAAAAACAAGCGAAAACATATTTTGAAATAGGGTTTAGAGTGAGATTCTCAGGAGTCATCCTAAGAATCTCTCAAGGAGTCCTAATATGTGATTGAGTACCAAATCTCCTAGAATATTTTATGACTCAAATCCAAATCCTAGGACAGACTAGCAGTAATACGGCTAAGCCTAAGTACTACCACGACTTCGTAATAGTTGCAAAGACTGACCTGTATAGGCCACCATAAAAATGTGTCACGACCCACACTCGGATATTCGGGCACGAGTACGTAGGCCACGCCCAGCCTACACTGCATGTATCGACGGTAGAACGCCATTAAGTACCTAATAAATATCTGTAACACATATGATCTACAATAACCATATATACTCAAATTACATACAGCTATGGAGATATGAAATAGGAAAGATACTACTAATCACTGAAAAAACTAGAGTCTACAAATGATCATACATTTCAAGAAATATATTGAAGACATCTGATAAATAAGCATAAATCTAGATAATGAATATGGCCTAGAGATCTCCAGTGGTCAACTCACGATCTAAAGTACATCGAGATCTTTCATCGTAAAGACCAGGATATAGGGCATAACATTACCTGGAAAATAGTTATCCAGTCAGGATTAGAGTGAAGTACATAACTCTGAAAGAAGTTCCATTACATGGTAGGAAATATATAACACGCAATAGAATAATATACATGATGTACTAGAATAAAAATACAGAGAAATAAAGAAATAGAGAAACAACATCATGAAGATATAAGGAAACCGAGTACATGAATAAGATAGAGAACATGTTAACTTGAAATAAACACAAGTGATTTAGAGCACAAGACAGTTATGTGATTGGTTTAGGTTATATATGATTATTCTACGGTAACTCGATTATACATGAAAGGTATAATCGATATATACATGATTACACTAAGGGATTTAATTACATAACTACTTCTGCTCCCCCGCCCCAATTAATATAGATAGATCTGATCATGATATGTTATATACATGTTTGTTATTTATACATGAAAGACATGTGAGCACATGAGAGTACATGAGAGCACATGAGAGTACATGAACAACACGAGTACAAGGAGTACATGATGTACATGATAAATTACATGAACATAAAATACCTGATGTACCCGATAAGGGATAACATCTCCTGGCAAGAATTATTTAGTATCAATCCTTGTAACAGTGTGTCAACATCAAGTAAAGTAGTCTAGAGCAGGCAATATAGATACTATCATGATGAAAAACAATCAGAGTTAGGTACTCATTTCGATTTGGTTGGAGTCGATATGAGCGACACAAACATATCAACATAGAATAGGTACGATGCTATGCTCCATAATATACTCCCAAATAAGGACACATGTGGTTCCATTGAGTCCATAATAGTTCAAATAGTCTAGTTTGATATATTAGAGTCCAGAATCAGAGTTTGGCATGATTATCGAGATCGAGGTAGAAGTCCACAATAAAAGAAGAAATGGCTCTAATTAGTCAATACAGGAATTGATTAAGAAATAATCACAAAGGCAAGAATATGTATAAATATACTTATATATGAAAAATACTTATTTATAATATCTTATAAAAATGTACTTATATATAGTTTATTTCAAAGTATAAATAAAGCCCATACATTATGTTTTGTTACAAATAATTTTAGATGATCTTTTCTAGAGATAATCCTTTAATTTTCCAAATACCATTTTAGGTTGAAAATATATATTAATATTATAATAATTTTTAAGGTTTAATACAAATTTTGTAACCAAATTAGGCCCAAGCCCAAGTATGTTTAATCCAACATAATTTTAGGAAAATTTACTACATTTTATTTAATAAGACATTATAATAAATAATACAATACATATTCAATATTATAGATGATAGCATTCAACACTTATACCTATATACAACACATATACATAAATATTGTATCATCTATACCCAAATATATAAATAATCCGATATATATATATATATATATATATATATATATATATATATATATATATATATATATTTTAAGTATATATATATATATACTTATATACAAAGTATATCTACATATAGGCTAAAAGCCCAATAGCCCAAAATCAGATCAACCCACAAATAATATCTATTCCTTCTTATTTTTCTTTACAAAAACCCAGTCCATGGGTTGGGCCTTGCGGGTATACAACCGGCCTAAGCAATACTCAACAAGTCTCTCTCCCCCGAGTAGGGAGACAGCAGATTCCAAACTAAAATTTTAACGGAAGAGAAAAAAGGGGAGCGGAGGTGGGCGAAGGGCTTACAGCAGAGAGGAGGGGAGAGGAGATCGAGTCGTGGGGCTTCGCCGGCAGTCCAGCCTGCACAGGCAATGGAGGAGAAAAAGTGTGCAGCATCGACGTGGCTCGACGGAGGGGCCAAGCGGAGCGAACGGAAGCACGCGAAGGTTGATGAGTTTGGGATGGGCAGATCGGCCCTAATCTGGCTCAACACAGCTCCGGATAAGCGATAGCAGCCGATGATGAGGTTTTCGGTGGCCGGAGTGCACAGATGGTGGAGGGATGATTCCGATGACCACGAGAAGAGATATGGAGGTTGGATTGGCCGGATCTGGCCGGAGACGGGCGGTGCAGTCAGGTTCCACCCTCTCTCTCTATTCTTTTTCTGTGTGTATGGTTTTGGATTTGGTAGTGGCTGATTTAGGAAGAGTGTTTGCAAAAATAAAAGTTTTCCAAGAAAACTGTGCTACAAACTAAAAAAGAAAGTACACAAGTACAATTTTGATTCTGAAGAAGTACGAGTATAGGAATTTGATCAAAAGACGATCACTTTATCCCTTGGATAATACGATGTCGAAGAATAAAGCCTCTTGAATGTGCTGCAGTAACTTGGTCAGAAGATTATGATCATTAGTGATGCTTGTGAAGTGAGTTTGAACTCTATTTATAGAGTTTTGAAATAATTATTAGATAGTTATATTGATTGGCGCATAGTGGAATTAGCGTGCCATCATCTATTTACGTGAATGGTTGGCTTAATTGCTTGGGACCCGTGGCATTCTGTGAGAGAGATTCGCTTGGTCGTGGGTAGTATCATGTGCACGTTCTTCGAGATTAGTGGTATGTGCACCACGTCATCTAACTACTTCTGAATAATAAGTGATCAAGTTGTGCTAATTGATAAGTGGCACGAATTATTGATTGGCGCCGTCTGCTTAAAATATTGAATCTGTAAGGAATAATTACCTCGCACCAAATAATGAATAGCGTTGGGTAACTGACAAGCATTATTTATGATAAGTCTGACACAATCTTTTCGAGCATCGTATGCTCGGGATTTGAAAGGATTTTTCTCGACTGACGTACTGTCAGTCATTATGACAAAGGCCTCAGCTTCTCATGGAAGCTTGCCACGAGGCAGCCTGGTATCGTACGCTATTTATTTCTGAGCACGATTTGTCTAGCACGATTTAATGGATGAATCCTGGCACCATTTATGCATAGCACAATGCATTATTTTAGCAATTTTTTAGTTTATACAAGACCCCCTTCAAAGTTTTTAAATTTTAAATTTTTTAAAATTTGTAATACTTTGAATAAGAAACAGCTTCACACGTTTAGCGCATCACAGAAGCTTAATTGACACCAACTTTTATGCACAATTTGCGCAACTGTTACGCTTGGGTTTTGGTTATAAACATCATTAAAGAGAGAGAAAGATCATTTTACTCAAAAACTTCTTTCTCGAGATCTTTGCCTTCTCCTTTTCGATTTTTCCAAGCTCTCCAATCGTCGATAATGGTACCAAAGAGATCCGCTGTGAACAAAGGCAAGGGAGTTATCGGGGCTCCGTCGCGCACTTTGCCGTTGAGGGCGCCATAGTACACACCACTGTCAGCGAGAGCCGAGGAAGAAAATCCAGCTCTCGAAGGTGATTGCTTCGTTGGAGAAGATGAATAATGTACTTAGCGCTATCTGATGGCAGTGCCAACTAAAACCCAACATCAACCACCTCTTTCAGAGTGCTGGTTGGCGCTGCGTAATATTTTAAATAGTGCTACCTCTTTCATAGTGTTGGCTAATACATATCGTACACCCTTCGTTCATACAAAATGCGCTGCGCACAAAAATCTTGCATGCGCAAATAACTGTTAAAACATATGCGCAAAATTTGAAAATTTATCTACTACACGTGCAATTTGGGGAACTATCATACTTTATGCATAAAGAACAAGAAGACGGTCATGTTGCATGTAGAATTTGTCATACTGTGTACACAATTTAGAGAATTACCATACTATATGCGCCATTTAGAGACTGTCATACTGTATGCGTAATTTAGGAAATTGTCATACTATATGCTCCATTTGGAGACTATCGTACTGTATGTACAATTTATGAAATTGTAATACAATATGCGCCATTTAGAGACTTTCATATTGTATGCATAATTTAGAGACTGTATTGTTGCGCAAAGTTAAAATCACTTCGACAATAATCTTTCATGATTTTAACTTTTGTTTCTTCTCTTGCAGTTGATCTCAGGGAAGACCCTCATACGAAGATATTGGCTTCTGTTTTCCGAGTGTCAGAATATCAAGAAGATTTATCTCATGTCTCTTTTCCGCAATATGACCTTCCTGTTACCAGGAGAGCTCTACTAGAGTCGCAGGATTAAAAGACTCTACTATGTCTGATGAATGGTGACCCCTTCTTAAGCGTGGATTAGGTTCCTCATAAGAAACCAGCCTTCATGTTTGGAGAAACCATTGCAAAAGCCTTACAGCCTAATTCAAAATGAGAAAGGCGAGTTTATCAAAGGGGGAATAGATTAGTATATCTCACAAACATGATGAGGCATTTATCTCTATACCGATATGCCCATGCTAGCCACCCTCGAAAAATATCATTGGATCTAACTCCATTCCAACAGGCTAGGGTTGGAAAGATACGCCACAAATTAGGGCCATAGAGAAGAGACATATTCTTCAGTTCATCAGACAAATATAGCACACATTTTAGAGGCTTGAAACTGAGTTGTGTGTGTTTGCCATTAAACTTTAATACAAACAGAACAGTGTTACAATGTAGGACTTAGATGTAGTCCTAGGAGTACACTTTTGTTTAAGCTGGGTCCTTAGTGCCAATAGAGCGAGTGGTAATACGTTGACTCCGTTGACGGGCTGACGACGGTTATCGGTTCTCGGAAGGTGTGGATTGCTCTGGGTGCTGGAGCTTGCTGAGAGGAGGAAGACGTTGAGTATCTGTATCTGCCTCTCTGATGATTCCTTGTATGTTCGTTGTGGATTCTGTGCGTATGTGTGAAGGAGACGATCCTTTTATTTATAGTTTTGCAGGCTGGCTGCTCATGCGCGCATGTAGGATACGCCGGTATGGGGACGCCACGTGGAGGTTGCTGATGGAGGCACATAGATGATGCGTCCTGATTGAGGGGGAGAACTCTTTATACTGCTATTGTGAGCCGGCACGTAGCAGAGGGGAAGATCTTTCTGTTGCTGAAATCTTGGACGAGTTGAGTCAAAGGACACGTGTCATCGACCCATGGCTCGAAGATCTCGGATTTGGTGGGGGGAAGTAATCTGGTGAGCTGCGCCTTGATTGGGCGCAGGAGAAGGCTGCGGCTTTTAACCTTTAGGGATTACAAACTGTTTAGAGCGCATGGCTTTTGAGGCACATGCAGGCGACTTTCCTTCTGTCTTTCGGGATCAGAGATCAGTCTGGGGCGTATGGCTTTTGAGGCGCATGCAAAGCTTCAACTAGAGACTCTTCTTATGTCTTTAGGGATCAGTGAAGGGTCTGAGGCGCACGGCTTTTGAGGCGCATGCTGGTTTGGACGCATGGTCGTAGAGGCGTATGGCGATTTGGACGCATGGCCGTAGAGGCGCATGCGGATGGCCACGTGGCAGTAGCCGTCGGAATAGAGTCATGATGATGCTGACGTTGCCGACGCTTCGTTCTCTGAAAAAGCTGTCAACTGTTTAGACTTTGGGAAGCGTGCTGCCGACTCTGGTGTCAGTTCAGCATTTAATGTTTGTGACGTTCGATGGACAGCTGAGTGGGCACATTGGTTGGTGTTCCACTCGGCATGGAGATGTGAGGGGAGGCGCATCCTCTGTGATGCGCCGGGTACTGTAGGGCGTATCTGTGTGATGCGCCTGATGCTGGAGGGCACGTTCGTATGATGTGCTGTTTGGCTGGCGCATCCGACATGTCCTTTAATGATACGGCTGTCTCGCTCCTCGAGTGCTATAAATAGCCGTTTGGCTGAATTCGAGGCGTCCGGTTCATCCATTTAATGCAAATTCATTGCACAGAATTCGGAGAGTCATCCACTTGGCGCATGGGTTTGATTTGCCCGGCCTATAAATAGTGGTATAGAGAGAAGGTTTGCTCCTCGTTCCCTCTCATAATTCCAATATGAAATTGGATATGCGGGTGCATTCTGTTGACGAAGTGCTCCCGAGGGTGAAGATGAGACGTCGTGTTGTCTTCGATGCACTTGAAGGTGACTTTTACATCCAAAAGATGGAGTCGAGGGCTTCTGAGGCTGGCAGAAGGTGCCTGTTGCATCCAAAGATAAGGATGTTCGGGCCTCGTCTTCGTTGTTCCGGAAGAGCTGTAGATCGGAATGGCGGTACTAGGTTCTCTATTCCTTCAAAGTGGGTGCCGCCCACTTTGATTGTGTTGAAAGCTCCTTGTGCCACGATTTCGATCACGGTCTTCCTTGGTCTTTGGAGGCTCTTTCGAAGCCTCCCCTGGCCACAGCTTTGCCGTGCTCTTCTCTTCCTTGGTTCCAGCCAGAGGGTTAAATGCTTTGTGTAATCGAAGCACTTATCAGGTGACCCTGGCTGGAAGAGCAGCACATAACTGGGCTCTGCTCGGCCAGGTGAGCCTGGTTGGAAGAGTTGCACATGACTGAGCTGCTGAAGGGATGCACATAACTGAGCTGCTGAAGAGATGGTGGGATGCGCCTGGCTGGAGGCGCATGGCATCTGCTGCGCCTAACTGACAGTGCATGGTGACTGCTGTACCTATCGGAAGGTGCATGGTGGTTGCTGCGCCTATCTGGAGGCGCATGGTGGCCGCTGGCTGTAGATCTAGGATCTTTCTTTTGTAGAAATTCTCCTTTGTACAACCTTTTCTAGCCGTGTAATAGACTTTTATATATAAATAAAAAGTCCTTCTTCGAATGGCTTATTTGATTTTGCTGTCTGAGTTCTGGCGCATATAGTGCCTGGCGCATGGGCTTTCTGGCTGTGAAATTCAATGCTTCAACAAGACCCCCTTCAAAGTTTTCAAAACTTTTGAATAAGTTTTGGAAAACTTTGAATAAGAAGCATGGAGGTCAGGGCGCATGATTGTTGGGCGCATGCTTGTTCGGGCGCATGCTCCTTCCAGTTGATGATGATGACACCTTGGCAACCCAAAAAGATTAATGATGATCTTTTGGTTGTATTTGCTGTTATCTCCTCACAGAATCCAAAGCGACGGCTGAGATTACACGTCATCGGTTCACGCGTGCGACCATGCCCTATAAATAGGTGAGGGTTGGAGAGAGAGAGAGTTCGTCTTCTCTGTGTCTTTGCTTTTTTTAGAGTTATTCTTCAAACCCTAACCTTTTCTTCTTTGAGAGAATGGCTCCCAAGACTCCTCGCGGTGGTGCCAGCAAGGGGAAGGAGAAAGCGAAGGAGTTCGTCGACGAGGATGCACCTATCACCCCTGCGACTCCGGCCGACGTTCGTCCCGAGGTGACAGATGGGTTTTATCTCTTTCACATAAGCTTTTGGGCCAGACTGTGCCCTAACTCAAATTTGCTGATGCGTATGGACTTCTGTCCTGATGATACGTCGAGGTTCTACCCTGCCGACGTGCATAGGTTTACACCTTTATCATGCACCGAGGTTTAATGGCTGACGTGCATGGGTTTCGTACCCTGATGATGCGCCGAAGCCTCCGCTGACGCGCATGGGCTTACGTCTTGATGATGCGCCGAAGCAAGTTGACGCGCATGGGCTTACGCCCTGATGATGCGCCGAAGCTCTGATGCTAGCGCGCATGGGCTTACGCCCTGATGATGCGCCGAAGCTATTTGACATTTTTGCCTGACTTCCACCTTTGTTGTATCAGTGTCGATGACGATCCCTTTGTTGAATGAGGTCCTCCTGGATGCTTCTTTTTGTCAGATGGGAGTTGATTTTGACGAGGCGGTGATCAATCCTGCGAAGGATGGGTTGGGAACTTACTCCCTCTCAAGAAGAGGCCTTGGGAGGTACCCTCTCAATTGACGCCTCCTCGAACCAGCGAGATACTTTGACTGCTTCACGAGCCGGTTCTTCTTTCAGTTACCGAGCCTTGCGTCCTGGGAGCATCTACAGTGAGGTCCCAAACGACACGTTTCCTTTCAGTGCCCCGATCTTTGCAAATCGGATGCTGACATCAAAGGTGATGTATCTGACAGGTAGCTTTAGAGTCGAAGGCTGGTGTCACTACATCCCGAAGTGGGACGAGTTGACCACTTGGGTGCTTTCAAGGTTCAAGGTTGAGCTTAAAGAGGTCGGGCTGACAGCCGCCATTCGGGCCACGCAGGCAGGCGTGGACCTCAATAAGCCTATGTTCCTTGCACTCTTGGAGCTTTTCAATGCCCAGACTGGCAGCTTCTTTACTCCGGTGGGGGTGTTGGGATTGGCCCTCCATGAAATGTACAAAGTGTCCAAGCTTCCTTGGGGATCGGAACCGTACGAGGAATATTTTCCATCAAATGAAGAGATCCAAGTTCTGGAAGATAAGGATCCAGAGATGATGGCTGTTTTCAAAGAGGTGACGAGCCATCATTATTTGATGCACCGGAGGGACAAGGGCAAGACCCAGCCTCATGTGACTGCTTGGAGGGACTACGTCTTCAGGCAGGATTTGGCAGATCCTTCGAGGATTCGATTTGCGACTCCGCAAGAATTGAAGCCCGCGGAAGTGAGTTCTGAAATAAGCCGGCTGGACGAAAGGACCCCACATTCTAATGAGGGTGGCAAGGCGACGTACAACTGTTTCTGGCACTGCGGGCACCGGATGTCATCTAAGGCAGTGTTAACGGCCTACTTGAAGGTGGATCCGGTGCCGTCGAGAGGGTACATCGGAATCTCATTTTACCTGCAGTGAAGTTGGCCTGCGGACGACCTTTAGCTCTCCTTCCCGCGATGGTGTGCAACCTGTTACGCGGTTTGAGGTCTTTTGCCGATGATGTGATCCATGAGAGAGGTAACAATGATAACTTTTCCCGGGCCGAGCTGCCTTTCCATTATCTTATGGGGTGGCTGATTCTGCATCATCCGAACATGATGAGTCCCGGTCCGGAGGAGGACCATGTCGAAGGGGATGCCTACATTTGCCGCTTCTATAAGAGGAAGTGGTCTTACACTGGCGTCCCCGTTTGCAGGAGAGTCTTGTCCTACCTTCAGGGGTGGGAGATTGTCAAGGTTGGCCCGATCTTCAAAGATTTCGAGGCCGACGAAGATTTAGTTGACTCTGGCGAAGATGCGGTCACTTTGCCGAAATGGAGTTTTCGTTGGTTGCAGAGTATCCGACCTTCTCACCTGGTCTACCGCAACCAGAATAGGTGTTATCTGGAGCCTTATCTGCCAAGCCGATTTGCTCGTCAGTTTGGCTATACCCAGTTAATGTTGCGGAATCCCAGTAGCAGTTTAGGCTTCATCGGGAGTTTGCTGGATGGAGCCCGGGGCTGGCAATATTATAACGCTGGATGTACTAGCGTTAAGTTCACCACGCCAGTTCGCAATCCTCGGCCGCTGATCCTATATCCGGCCGCCAAGCTGTATTGCACTATGACTACTATGTCTCCTGGTTATGACAGGGAGACTAGTTTCATCATTGGAACCCAGCTGGAGGCGACAACGAATATGTTGATGGCAGCCCGATCATATCGTCAACCAGAGTTGACGAGGTATCGGGCTGCTGCTGCAGTACCAGTGGGAGACCCGTCTGTCGGAAAAAGGCGGGCTGAGACAGAAGCTGGTTCTTTTGTACCGAAAAGGTCGAGAAAGGCGTCGACCCGAAAGGTTACGGAAGCGCCACTTGTAACGCCAACGGGATCAGTCCCTGCTGAGGTGAGGAATATTTCGTAATTCCAATTCTTCTCGTTATTGTGGCGACTTATGCTCTTCTTCTTGTAGGGATCGTTGAAGAAGAAGTCCCGTGTTTCAAAATCGGGCGCTAGTAAATCGAAGGCGATGGCAGGCTCTTCTGATGAGCGCATTCCACCAATGCTAATGTCTCCCGTGGAGGAATGTTCCGAAGATGTTCCTGCGGAGATTTTAATATCTTCTGACTTTGAGGTTGCAACAACTTCTGGGAGAGCACCATCTGCCGTGGAGGCCTTGGATGCTGAGGGTCCTGCGGACTCGAGGCATCCTGATGATGAAGTGGACTGGAGTTCGTCACCTTCTGATGACGTCCCTCCGGTCTTGCAAGAATCTGCTGCGGGGACAGCAGATATGGTTGAGACAGAGGAGAGGGTTGAATCCCCTCTTTATCATGATGAGGGGAGGTCGGCTGTATCATTGCCGAGTCCCACCCCGACTTCAACCGTGGAAGTTGAGGCGGCTACCGCTCAGGAGGTAGAGACAGATTCTGTCCCTGTTGATGATGAGACCCGTCTTCCGGTCGCGACTGCTGAGGCGGGTCAAGAGACAAGTGATGATCTCCCTTTTCTGCCAAGGGAGGTACCAACTGTTGATAGGACGTTGGGGGTAGAAGAGGTGGCCGTTGACATCGGTGGTTCCTCCGGGCTTGAGAAGGGTAAGGGTGTAGAACCCTGTGTCGCTCCTTCTACTTGGGGGACCATCTCAACGCCTGTGTCGGCCCCTTCTGTTGCTTCGGCTCCTCGGGCTAGCAGTCCAGCCCCTGTTGATGAAGAGCCCATTGATGCCGAGGTTCAAGCCTCGCTGATTGAGGTTGGCGGATCTTCTTCCGGTCCGTAAACTGTAGTAGCTCCTCCAACTCCTGCGATGACGCCGCAGGTCCTGGCGGATGCAGACGAGTATGTAAAATTTTTCGTCGAGGGGGTATACAAAATGCTGCAGAAGGGTGTATCTGCTGTGATGGATGCTAACAGGAGTTTTGCGACGGCAAAAGCTTTGGCAATGCCCTGCATCGAGCTGATTCATATTCACCAAGGCCACGACCACATGGCCGAAATTCTGGAGGCTTCAGTGATTGAGCTGGATGAGCGGCTCGCGGAACTTCAACGCATCCAGCGAAACGACCTCTCTGTCCTGATAGATGCGGAGAAGGGGAAGCTGATTGTCGAGATCGAGTCTTCATACCAGGCCACCGTGGGCGTTTGGGAGCACAAGGTGGCTGAGACTGAGGCTGCGGTAGAGCAGTTGTCTCAGTCCATGAAGACGACGGTGGAAACTCGAGCTGCATTGGAAGCTAGTATCGCGGATATCGACACCCAGATGTGCCGCCTTGAGGACCAACGGGCCCGACTCCAGTTAGAGGTCGAGCGTGTCCGGGCTGAACATGCAGCATTCAAAAAGGATGAAGCGACTTTTACTCAGCGGACTCTTGCCTTGGCGCAGCAACGACAACAGCTTGATGAGAAGCATGCAAGTGATACTTCCGCTGGGGCCGTTGAATTGATGCGCCAAGAAGCAGAGCGACGAGTCCTGGCGACGGTGGAGGCCCACGCAGTCGACTTAAAGCTTCAAGTCAGGGAGCTCTCAGCCCATCCTGGGGAGATTCAGGGACCATAGCTTTTCCCTTTTTCTTTTGCGTTCTTTTGTAACCCTTACTGGGGGATGATGTAGCTTCTTGTACTCCTTTTTTCAGAAGAATAAAGAAGTCTACAACCTTTTTTTGTGATGTGTTCATCTTTTGTTGTCATGAACTTGATGATTTGTGTTGACCTATTATCTTTTGCGCACCTTGGTTTTCACGTACAGATAATAAGTTTGAAGGAACCATTATGTTTGCTCAGAGGTAATGTGGACATGGCAATCATTAGGTTCGAAATGATAGAATCTCCCTACTCAGAAATATTATGGACGTGGTAGGAATGATCTTGGGGGATACGCTGAACAACTCAGAGGTTATATGGACGTGAAAGTTCTGCGATCAATGTACAATAACGCAGGGGTTGTTTGTACAAGACGTTTACTCAGAGGTAATGTGGACGTGGTAAACATGAAGGGTAGCATAGGCTTACGAAGTGTAAGATTCTGCTTTGTAGGGTGTAGAGAGACAACTCAGAGGTAATATGGACGTGGTTATCTTTCTACTGGAAGATGCCACGGAACAGCTGGGTTCCGGAAGCGTATGAGTTTGTGGAAAGAGGTTGTTTGGGGAAGTACATGTCTGGAGGATGTCAAGAATAGTACTTCTTTAGGAACTTGCCGTTGATGGGCATCATGAACAAGTCCCCATTGGGTTTGGCATCATGAACAAGTCCCCGTTTGAGTATACCGTCTCTATGATGAAAGGTCCTTCCCACTTGGGCTCGAACTTTCCTGGTGTCTTGTGGGTCAACACCATTGGTCTTCTGACTGCTAAAACCAGGTCGCCAACTTGGAAAGTCCTCTGTTTGACCTTCTTGTTGAAAGCCTGTGATATACGGGCTTGGTAGAGCTCGATGCGTTGTTGAGCTAGGAGATGCTTTTCGTCAAGTGCCTCCAGTTCCCGCAGATGACGACGTTGATTGTCCTCTTCTGTGAGTTTGTTTGTGATTGCTACACGGAGCGAAGGTATCTGTATCTTGAGAGGCAGTACTGCTTCGCTCCCGTAGACCAGGGAGAATGGAGTGTTGCCTGTTGGGGTCCGTACCGTTGTGCGGTAGGCCCAAAGGCATTCGCCAAGCTTTTCGTCCCAGTCGCGTTTGTTGGATGACACGACCTTTTTGAGCAGCCTAACGATAGTTTTGTTGAATGCCTCAGCCAATCCGTTTGCTGCCGGATTGTAGGCGGTTGAGGCCACGTTCTGAATACGATTCTTGTCACAGAACCTGCTGAAAATGTGGCTGATAAACTGAGGACCATTGTCATGGATGATCCGTCGGGGTACTCTGAAACGGTAAATGACATGGTGTTTGATAAAGCTGACCACCCTGGAGCTTTTTACTTCTGCTAATGGAACTGCTTCCGCCCATTTGGAGAAGTAGTCGGTGATGGCCAGAATGAAACGGTGTCCTCTCGATGAAGGAGGGGTGATTGGCCCTACAATGTCCATGCCCCAGGCTTCGAAGGGCCAGGAGGCGACTGTAGGATGTAGCGGCTCCGATGGTGTATGTATGAAGTCTGCATGAAGTTGGCACGCGTGGCACTTCTTAGCATATTCGACAGCGTCGGCGGCCATGGTTGGCCAGTAGTAGCCCATACGTCACAGTCGATCTTGCAACTTAGGACCGGGTTGATGAGCTCCACAAGTTCTGTCATGAGCTTCTTGAAGAGCTTCGGCTGCTTCTTTGTTGGACAGGCATCGAAGGAGAAGCCCATCGAAGGAGCGTCAGTACAGCATTTTGGTAGCTGTATCGTAGTAGAATCGAAGAGAGCGTCTCCTGACTGAGACGGCTTCCTTCGAGTCCTCTGGAAGGATTCCGTAGACAGCGAAGTCGATAAACGGGAACCTCCCGTTTCGGACATTAACACCAGTATTTGTCGGCATGGCGCGAGCCACCTGCAAGCATAGGTTGTTTCTGGGGCAAATCAGATCTCGGCCAGTCACCGTGACATAGTGTTGAGTCCCAAGGGGCGCTGCCAATGAGGCTGCGAGGCCAGCCAGAGCATTGGTCTCCAAGTTTTGTAAACGGGGGACATGTTCGATGAAGAACCCGGTGAAGGTTGAAATAATGTTCAACGCGACTTCATGATAAGGGATTAAATCTTCATGGCGAACCTCGTATTGTCCCCGAACCTGGTTTACGATGAGTTTTGAGTCGCCGTAGGCTTCCAGATAGTCGACCCCCAGCTGTTGTGCGAGCTGGAGTCCCATGACGAGTGCGTTGTACTCGGCAACGTTGTTGGAGCACAGCTTCGAAAGAGAGTACGCACGCTGGATGACCAGCTGATCGGGGGAGACTAAGACTACCCCCACTCCTGCGATGATTTGGCCTTTGGGGCCTGTTCTCGAAGCGCCATCGAAGAACATCCGCCAAACGGAGCTTCCTTCAGTGACGTTGGATTCTTGGACCTCATCCGGAATATCTTCATAGAGTTTTGAGGATTCAGGGATGGGGTGTACAGCTAAAAAGTCAGCCAGAGCTTGACCCTTGACAGCCTTTTGCGGAACAAACACCATGTTGTACGGTGTTAGCAGGATTGCCCATGTAGCCAGCCGGAAGTTCAATGATCCTGGCTTTGTCATGAGGACTCTGAGCGGATTGACTCGGGAAATGACATAAATTGTCTGACCTGAGACATAATGACGAGTCTTCTGGATGGCAAATACCAAAGCCAAGCACTCCTTTTCGACGGGGTTGTACCGGTGTTCGGCCCCGATGAGTGTTCGACTGAGGTAGTAGATTGCTTGCTCGAAGCCTGTATCACTGTTTTGAGCCAGCAGAGCGCCAAGAGAATGATCCATGGCACGGACGTAGAGGAGAAATGGTTTGCCGGCGACTGGTGCTACCAGGACTGGTGGGCTTGTTAAGTAAGCCTTGATGTCGTCGAAAGCCTTTTGGCACTCCTCTGTCCAGACGTAAGAGACTCCCTTCTTCATGAGCTGAGTAAAGGGTTGACATCTACCGGAGAGGTTTGCTATGAACCTCCGGATATATGCCAGACGTCCCTGTAGGCCCCGAAGTTCTTGAAGGTTCTTCGGAGGGTCCATGTTGAGGATGGCTTTGGTCTTCTCAGGATCAACATGAATGCCTTTCGCTGTGATGACAAAGCCCAAGAATTTGCCGCTAGAAACCCCCAGAAAGAATTTAGTGGGGTTCATTTTGAGTTGATGTGCCCGCATGAGATCGAAGACCGTCTTCAGGTCCTGTAGGTGATCTCCTTTGAGGCGGCTCTTGACTGCGATGTCGTCAACATAGCATTCGACTGTCTTGCGAAGATGTTGACGGAAGATGGTGCTCATAGCTCGCTGGTATATCGCACCGGCGTTCTTCAAGCCGAAGGGCATTACTGTGTAGCAGAAAACACCCTTTGGAGTCCTGAATGACGTGTGTTTCGCGTCATCGGGGAACATCTTGATTTGATTGTAGCCTGAATACCCGTCCATGAAGGACATGCGCTCAAAGCCACATGTGTTGTCGATCATCACATCAGTGATTGGAAGCGGGAATTCGTCCTTCGGGCAAGCAGAGTTGAGATTCCTGAAGTCGATACAGACTCGTATCTTCCCGTTCTTTTTGGTGACAGGAACGACGTTGGCTACCCAATCCGGGTGTTGTTCCTCACGGATGAAGCCGCTGGTCAAGAGTTTGTCTACCTTCTGATCGATGGCATTCATGATGTCTGGACGGAAGCATCGCTGTTGTTGTTTGATAGGTTTGGCATCAGGTAAGATGTTCAACCTATGCATTACGATCTGTGGGTCGAGTCCCGGCATGTCTTCATAGCTCCAGGCGAAGACGTCGATATACTCTTTAGCAAGTTGGATTAAAGATTCTCGATCTTCTCCTTCTAGGCTTTTACTGATGAAGATGGGTTTGGAAGAAGACCCATCCCCGAGGTCGATCTGCTCGACTTCGTCTTCGGTGGGAGGTTCGCGTAACTCAAAACGAGATTCCCATTGTTCTCCTAGGCGTTGGGCCCAGGGTTCTTCTTCGAAGGGTTCCGGCGCTTGGTCTTCGCCTTCATCTTTTTGAGGTTGTGCTGACGTCATGTTAGCTGACAGCACTTTTCTGAAGACTGATCTGATGCTGGTGTCGGAATCCCAAGTCGATGTTTCGGATGAGTGGGAATGTTCTACGTCTTCTGCATCTGAACTCTCTGGGGTTGATGGTGGCGTGACATAGCCTAACCCCCGTCGAGTCCGATTATAGTAGTCCTGTGGCTTTCCATTGGGCATCGAAAGCCGGACAGGGAGATGCCGACCCTTGCCGTAGTTTAAGCCTTTGTTGCTTTTCAGGTCGTAGCCCATCTTCTGGATGATGTGCTTTGCCGTATCTGTGTACCGATAGACTTGTATTCTGCCGGTATCAGGTTTGGGCTCGATTGACGAGAGGTCCTGATGACGCTCGACTTTGCCCGAGATGATGGTGCCTTCGTCTCGGCTCCGTGGAGGGACTATGAAGACCCCTTGAGATGGGACTACTCGATTATGATAGACGGTCGTTATTTGAACGACCGTAGAGCGTTATCTAATGTATACATGGCATTCCAGTGTGGAAGACAAGAATAATTAAAAGACACTCTATTATTGATAAAATACGAGATCTTATCCCGTGGGATTACATTGTCAAAGGAGGGTGCCTCTACGTCAGCCGAGATATATTCACCAAGCTCCTTGTCTGTAAGAACTGGGGGCAGACTAGGAGAGTCCACCACAGCTTTGATTCCGGGGTCTGAGAGGGTTATATGAGCCTTCTCTGATACCTTGGACGACTGCGGCAGCTTGCCCTTGAGACGCACTTTGAGAGGCGCCTCGGCTGCGCCTCCGGTGAGTGGTGCCTTCTCTTGTAATTTTGCCACCAGGGGAGCCGATGTTTGAGGTGGCTTTCCCTTGAGGCGTATCTTCAGGGGTGCTTCGCGAGCCGGTGCTTTCCCTGATAGTTTGATGCTCATTGGAGACGCCTTCTGGGGTGGTTTCCCCTTCAGTCGGATTTTCAAGGGGGCGTCGAGCGTCGTCTCAGGCTCCATGTCCGGCTCTGTTGCCGTCTCTGCCTCATCATCAGCGTCGTTGGCTTCCTCCTCGTCAATGGGTTTGTACAAGTCGGAATCGGTGAAGTAGGCTTCAATCCCTTTGAAAGGATCGATGTCTGCAAACTCCGTCCGGATGACGCCATTAGTGGATACATACTTCATGCACTGGTGGAGCGTGGAGGGCACCACCATGTACTCGTGTAGCCATGGTCGACCAAGCAGGATGTTGTAGTTGACTTCGGCATCTACCACATAACAAGTCACCTCAGTTTTGAGGCTGCCAATGTGGCACTTCAGTCGGATCTTGCCCAGTGGCTCGCTCTTGCTAGCATTGAAGCCACTGATGGTTGTATTGGAGGGCGCCAGCCGGTACATCGGGATCGCCAGCTTAGATAGCAGCACCTTCGGGATGATGCTTAGGGAAGACCCAGGATCGATCTGAATCTGGCTCACCTTGACCGAGCCAATATACCCTGTGTAATACAGCGGTCGGTTATGTCGGTGATGCTTGAGCAGCATGTCTTATTGAGTGAAAGTTATGTTTGGGATAACTTCATCCGCACAATGACAGTGCGCACAAGTAGTTGGGAGGTCTTCAGGCTGCTTGACCTGACTGAGAAAGGATTCAGCGTCCTTCAGAGCTTCGCAGAGAGCTTCTCGGGAGTCTTTAGAAAGACGCAGGAGCTCGAACAAAGACAGGCGTGCAGGTGTACTGGCTAGTTGTGCCAGAATGTCGAAGTTGTGAGGCTTGGACAGCCCCGAAGCATTCTCCTTTCGTAGAGGTCTGTCAAAACGGGCCTCCACCTGCTTCTGCTTATTGGCTGCTGAGGGCTTAGATGGACCCTCCTCAGGGATGGTGTTAGGAGGCACCACCTCGGCGGCGGCTTCGCCGGACTGGGAGTTCTGTTGTGCACGTATTTGCACTGGAAGTGCCTCTTCTGTTGAAGAAGAGACGGTACGGCAAGACTTGATCTTCCTGCCTTTTGATTTGGAGGTAGGGCGTACCTCCGATTGAGTCACCTCGGAGACGAGGTCGGGGTGAACCCAGAGGACCTCTCCTCGAGATGTGGTGAGCGGGGTGAGTCCACTCACATTGTCACGGGTAGGTGGTAAGTTTACCACCTCCATTGTCGCCTTAGGGATGGAGACGACGCCATCTTGTGTGGTAGTTGGCGGCAAGGTGCCGAACTGAAGCGAAACCACATTGGCTGACACCGTCTTCTCTTCATAGTCGACAGAGATTACATCCGCATTGATCATGCGCTGGATGTAATTCTTGAGGATGTAACAGTCCTTGGTCGGATGTCCGACAAACCGATGGTAGTGATAGTACCTCGGGTTGTCCACTTTCCTGACTTCATCGGGCCGTTTTGGGTCCGGTAGTTTGATCTTGTCATCCTGCTTCAGTATCTCGAAAAGTTGCAGGGTGTCGTCATCATTGAATGAATAAACCTCCTTGGGTCTCGGTACAAGTGGAGGTTTCTGAGTAGGCGCAGATGCGCCTTTCGAGGCATTAACAGTCAATGCCTATTTCCCTTTTGCTTCTCGTCCGGAGCTGTTAGCTGCGGACTTTTTCCCCTTATCATCGAAGGCGGGGAAGCTGACACCCAGAAGACGTGCATTGGCCGCCTTCTTTTCTGCAGCTTCAGCTTCGATGATCAGGGAGCTCCAGTCAGGAGGGGGAGTAGAGTTGAGCCAGAGTTTTACTGCAGACAACATGTTCATGCTGCAAATGGAGAGGAGCGCATGTTCTGGCATGCCTGGAGGTAGCCTGAAACTGGCCTGTCGGAAGCGTTCGATGAACACCCGAACCGTTTCCTTTTCCTTCTAGCGTATCTCTATGAGAGACGCCATCGTCATGTCTTTCCCGCCGTTATAGAAGCGGTCGAGGAAGAGGCGCGTCAGGTCGTCGAAGGACGATATGGAATTGTCGGGGAGACTGCAGTACCAGTCATACGCCACCCCTTTTAGGACCCCGACAAAGATACTGGTGAGGAGCACGTCCTCCTTTGGAAGATGCCTTGTCTGTGACTGGAAGTACGTCAGGTACCGTCGCGGAGAGTCCTTCCTGTCGTATGGGGTGAGTGTTTGTGGTTTATACTTTGGGGGATAAACCATCTTGTTCCACTCGAGGGGATAAGACTGGGGAATGCCCATCTTCTGGCGTTCCTCTTGCCTGTTCTTGGACTCGAAGCGCTCCCGCAGGTCTTTGATCATTTCGACCACATCCTCCGTAGAGCTAGGAGTCGGAGAAGGAGGTACCATCTGGATTAGAGCGTTTGAGGGCTCCGAGGTCCGAGGTGCTTCTGTATCCGAGGGCGCCCGTTGGAGGGGCACACTCGACTCCCCATTAGCTCCTGGGTCAGGACCAGTTGAAGGTGTCCTGATCAAGGCCGACCGCATCTCAAACACTGCTTGAGTCAGTGCTCGCATAGAGGCAGAGATGGTTTTGAGACCTCCCTCTAATGAGTCTATGCGCTGGACTATGTCCTGTGACGGCGCATCAGACTCGACATCATCCCCAGCCATGTATACTGTCCTAACACGGCCAGGAGTGGATGGATGGGTTGAGGCTTCGCTTTCGGCCTCACTCTCATGCGGGAGAGTTACTTCTCCTGGTGTTTGGCCACCCCCAGCCACATTCTGGAGTTCATCTTCAATAGGCGCATCTGCAAGGGTCTGATTGCCCTCAGCTCCGTCTTTAAGGACCTCTTCGTTTCCAGAACTACCCCCGATGGTGTCCTGGAGGACATCCTCATTTTGAGGGGCATCAGGGAGACTAGCCTCGCCTTGATGATGAAGATCCGCCGCAGCTGTGCTTTGGACATCTTCGTCTTCGGAAGGAGGCTCGACAAGGGTCTGGCTACCCCTAGCTTCCTCTAAGAACTTCTTCCTCGACCGAGTGCCTTCAAACACTCCAGAGGTCGAGACAGCTGTCTTGGTTTTCCTCGGCTGGCTTTTAGATGAGGACGAGGAATTGGCAGTCGGCCTCCGGATTGATGAGGAGTTGGAGATCACGTTGCATGAAGCAACCTTTGGTTCCTCTTCTGTTGACACCTTCGTCCCAAGGCGACGTCGGAGAGGTGTCGATGATTGCAGCCGTTGGAAGACCGACTGTCTTGGTAGCTGCCACCTTGCAACAGCAGTTGATGGTGACCACCGCACAAGTATGCCCCGTGAGAGGCGCATCGTGCTTGTTGGTCGACTCTCCTGACCGGCGCTTGTGAGTGATCACGTTGCGCAGGTCATTGGAGGAGAGTGGTCCCTTCACACCCCCTTCAGACGTATGGCAAGGCGAAACGCCAGGGTGGTTAGGTGAGTGCTGCGCCCCCTGATCTAATACCAAGCAGGCATCACGATCAGTAGTGGGGGAACCACAACATTTGAAGTGACTTGAACGAACCTCAAACACACAACCAGTGGAGGCGCGGGAGTTCAAGACCACCGAGTTTGCCTTACTCGACTTGGTTGTGCACGCAGTAGATGCGCCCAAGCGAGATGAGGACTTTGAAGGTCGACTCGTTGTTGGTACAGGAGCATCTGAGTCAACCTTGTACAGCTTGCCATCGGCAGCGCACGTGATTGTAAGCGCGTGCCTCTGGCTTGCTGCTGGCATAGCACTTTTATGGCGCATGGCCCGTGCCGCCTTGGATTTCTTCGTACTAGCCCGCTGGGGCGCATAGTACTCAGCATCCAACTTCTCCTCGCCATTACAGCGAGTGAGTCTGTCAAAGACAGAGGCTTTTTATGGCGCATCAGAGGTGATGCGCGGGGCATTGGCTGCGCCCCTGCTCCGTCGACGCATCTTCCTCGCCTGAGAGGGAGATAGCTAGGGAACGTGGTTGGCCGCACGCTTCCCCAAGAGATACGCCGCATCGGAGGGCGCACCTTGGTTGCTGAGAACGTCAGCAGGAAGGGAAGGCTGGATTGCTGAATCCCCTTCAGTGGTGGTGCCCGAGGCGTCGACCTTGCGCACCCAGGCCGTGCGGATCTTCTTCGACTTTGGCAGCGCTTCGAAGGACTCGCACTTCCTTCAGAAATGAACTCCTCGTACGCCTGTTGATTGAGGCGCACGACCAGCGTCTTGTGGGAGGAGCCCACCTTCACGTCGTCGGCCTGTGACACGACTTTCTCGGAAGAGGAGAAAGAAGTCCCCAGCAGAGTCACCAGCTTGTTTGCCATTAAACTTTAATACAAACAGAACAGTGTTACAATGTAGGACTTAGATGTAGTCCTAAGAGTACACTTTTGTTTAAGCTGGGTCCTTAGTGCCAATGGAGCGAGTGGTAATGCGTTGACTCCGTTGACGGGCTGACGACGGTTATCGGTTCTCTGAAGGTGTGGATTGCTCTGGGTGCTGGAGCTTGCTGATAGGAGGAAGACGTTGAGTGTCTGTATCTGCCTCTCTGATGATTCCTTGTATGTTCGTTGTAGATTTTGTGTGTGTGTGAAGGAGACGATCCTTCTATTTATAGTTTTGCAGGCTGGCTACTCATGCGCGCATGTGGGATGCGCCGGTGTGAGGATGCCACGTGGAGGTTGCTGATGGAGGCGCGTAGATGATGTGCCCTGATTGAGGAGGAGAACTCTTCATACAGCTGTTGTGAGCCGGCACGTAGCAGAGGGGAAGATCTTTCTGTTGCTGAAATCTTGGACGAGTTGAGTCAAAGGATATGTGTCATCGACCCATGGCTCGAAGATCTCGGATTTGGTGGGGGGAAGTAATCTGGTGAGCTGTGCCTTGATTGGGCGCAGGAGAAGGCTGCGGCTTATAACCTTTAGGGGTTACAAACTGTTTAGAGCGCATGGCTTTTGAGGTACATGCAGGCGACTTTCCTTCTGTCTTTCGGGATCAGAGATCAGTCTGGGGCGCATGGCTTTTGAGGCGCATGCAAAGCTTCAACTGGAGACTCTTCTTCTGTCTTTAGGGATCAGTGAAGGGTCTGAGGCGCACGGCTTCTGAGGCGCATGCTGGTTTGGACGCATGGCCGTAGAGGCGCATGGCGATTTGGACGCATGGCCGTAGAGGCGCATGCGGATGGCCACGTGGCAGTAGCCGTCGGAATAGAGTCATGATGATGCTGACGTTGCCGACGCTTCGTTCTCTGAAAAAGCTGTCAACTGTTCAGACTTTGGGAAGCGTGCTGCCAACTCTGGTGTCAGTTCAGCATTTAATGTTTGTGACGTTCGATGGACAGCTGAGTGGGCACATTGGTTGGTGTTCCACTCGGCATGGAGATGTGAGGGGGGGCGCATCCTCTGTGATGTGCCGGGTACTGTAGGGCGCATCTGTGTGATGTGCCTGATGCTGGAGGGCGCATCCGTGTGATACGCTGTTTGGCTGGCGCATCCGACATGTCCTTTAATGACGCGGCTGTCTCGCTCCTCGAGTGCTATAAATAGCCGTTTGGCTGAATTCGAGGCGTCCGGTTCATCCATTTAATGCAAATTCATTGTACAGAATTCGGAGAGTCATCCACTTAGCGTATGGGTTTGATTTGCCCGACCTATAAATAGTGGCATGGAGAGAAGGTTTGCTCCTCGTTCCCTCTCGTAATTCCAACAAAACTTGGATATGCGGGTGCATTCTGTTGACGAAGTGCTCTCGAGGGTGAAGATGAGACATCGTGTTGTCTTCGATGCACTTGAAGGTGACTGTTACATCCAAAAGACGCAATCGAGGGCTTTTGAGGCAGGCGGAAGGTGCCTGTTGCATCCAAAGATAAGGATGTTCGGGCCTCGTCTTCGTTGTTCCGGAAGAGCCGTAGATCGGAATGGCGGTGCTAGGTTCTCTCTTTCTTCAAAGTGGGTGCCGCCCACTTTGATTGTGTTGAAAGCTTCTTGTGCCATGATTTCGATCACGGTCTTCCTTGGTCTTTGGAGGCTCTTTCGAAGCCTCCCCTGGCCACAGCTTTGTCGTGCTCTTCTTTTCTTTGGTTCCAGCCAGAGGGTTAAATGCTTTGTGTAATCGAAGCACTTATCAGGTGACCCTGGCTGGAAGAGCAGTACATAACTGGGCTCTGCTCGGCCAGGTGAGCCTGGTTGGAAGAGTTGCACATGACTGAGCTGCTGAAGGGATGCACATAACTGAGCTGCTGAAGAGATGGTGGGATGCGCCTGGCTGGAGGCGCATGGCATCTGCTGTACCTAACTGACAGCGCATGGTGACTGCTGCGCCTATCGGAAGGCGCATGGTGGTTGCTGCGCCTATCTGGAGGCGCATGGTGGCCGCTGGCTGTAGATCTAGGATCTTTCTTTTGTAGAATTTCTCCTTTGTACAACCTTTTCTAGCCGTGTAATAGACTTTTATATATAAATAAAAAGTCCTTCTTCGAATGGCTTATTTGATTTTGCTGTCTGAGTTCTGGCGCATATAGTGCCTGGCGCATGGGCTTTCTGGCTGTGAAATTCCATACTTCTACAGTGTGTCGGTCGAGGATTCGTCTTTGATGATTTCGGTCAGAACACCCATCTTTGCGAACACCTTTGCTGTGGCAGAAGAAGCATATCCTACTTCGAATATGCGGCGGATGGGTTTGATGAATTCGGACATCAAATGCTGGAACCGACTCTCAGTCAGGGCTTTGAACAACTTTAAAGACAAGCTGGTTGAATTGGAACTTTATGAACCCGTCTTGACCACTTCTTTTGGTATCCGTACTAATTCCAATATGTTTTTAGCCTTGGTGGAGAGGTATAACAATAGGACAGGCACCTTTGCGACTCCTCGTGGAGAGGTAGGCTTTGTCCTTTATGAGATGCAATATATTTCATATCTACCAATGGGTGACAATACATATGAAGAATATGTGCCAATTGAAGAAGAATTAGAGACTATGGCCAAAGTGAACCCGTAAATGATGGCAGTCTTTAAAGAGTTGTTATGTCATTTCATGATTTGTACTTTTTTGTATAAGAGCAAGGCGATTGGGACATGCTATCTGTCTAAGTGGACAGTATATCTATTCTTGGGCCATGTTCCAGAGATTAAGATGCAAGAACACTTAGACTGCGAGCCCCTCTTCTTTGAACCACTTCACAGTAGTACTATTGAGAGACTTATAGAAGAGTCAAGGCATGTTGACCAAGAGCTGACAGAAGATTGGCGTAATTTAGCGGTTGGTACTCCTATCGAGACTTATGTAAGATAAGGTGTTATATCCATGTCTCAAGAAGCTACTTTGGCAGGCTTCCTCTCTCTTTGGCTGCGACGGTTCGTGGTTCCCGGAGCCAGTGTCGTCGACCGAATCCATCGAGGTGGACTATTCGATGCTATACATTTAGTATTTGGGTACAAGATGAATTCTTTCTGCAATGACTTCTCGCCTGAATATAGGTCTTCATTCATTTACAAACACCATGATGGAGAAGCCCAGCACTCGAGACGAGTTTTCTCGTACTAAGATGCCATATACTTATTTATTTGGCTGGTTACTACTACATCATCCCACTTTGATGGATCCAGCTCTGGGTGCTATAGGAGGAGATTTTATTAGCTATTATGCCACGTATAAATGGAACATGAATTCCCTTTTTGATTATAGAAAGGCATTGAACATGGGTTCTGAGTGGAGATTTTTTAGCATTGCCCCTCCTCCCGGCTATGAGAATTTTCCACCTCTCCTTATGGACTTAGAGCCCATGGCTACTCGTCCACCTCCAACAGCTTTTATATGGTTGAAAATAATCAGACCTTCTGACCTAGTGTATCGATTTGAGGGTGAGTGCCTTCTAGAACCATATCTGCCAAGCTGATTTGCTCGCCAATTCTGCTATGACCAAATGCTTGTTGGAAATGCAACCACCTATCTGGGAGCTTCCGGATATTTGATCAATGGTGTTAGAGGATGGAGGTATTATAATGCGAGGGGCACTAAGGCTACGTTCACCATGCCTTCTGCTACCATTAAAGCAGGCCCACGTATGTTGCATACATACACGAATTTCTATACCTCAGCCAATACTTTTTTCGAGGGTTTCTCTTTGTGTGATTGCTTCGTTAGTGTCAGACAGTCATGGGCAGGCACCAAGACAACTCTGGAATTTATAGAGGTTGAAGAGAATGTTCCTGCTGATGAGCCTCTAGAAGCTACGCTTGTCAATTTTTTCGATGAAGTACATAGTGCGCTGCATGTCAATCTCAAGAAGCGAAAAGATAAATCTCTTATAAAGGGGACTAACAAGAAATAAAAAACTGGAGACTCATCTACCCAATCTGTTCCAGATGAACCTCATTCTCCCGCTAAAGTTTAAGGGATGAAAAAGAAAGAAGCAATTGTTATTGAAAAGTCTATGGCAAGGACGAGGCTTCAAAGGCAATAACTAGAAGCGGGGCTTTCCTCTGGAGGAACATCTTTCTTTAAGGGAACTACCCCATATCCTATCCAGAAGGGAATTGAAAAAACTAGTAGAGAGCCGATTGTGCAGGATGAGCCGAGGAGAAAATTATTGGTAATCAGAGTTGAGAAGAAGAAAACCGTAGTCTCGCCTATTCTATCACCATCGAGGCAATCTCCTGTTCAGGAGCCTTTACAGTCGCCAGCTGAAAGCGTATCTTATCCATAAGGTGATATTCTTAGTCGCTTAGTTCAGCCAGAGTTGTTAGGTATTAATTCTATAGCGATCTGTATTGATATTTCTTCATCTCGAGAACCTCCACCAACCAGTGCTCAAACTCCAGTTGCTGCAGTGGACACTCCACCAGTTACTGTTTCAGAACTAGTAGTTGTAGGGTTCACTATTCTTTTGTCAACAACAACATTAACATTTTATGCTTCAGTGGTATTAATATTGCAAGGGTTCCAAGGGTCACGATTCCCGAAGAAATGCTTACTTCAAAAGACGTTATCCCAGACGTCCCAACTTCTTCGATATCCAGTCTCATGTTGCTCCTATCATGGACGAGGTTCCATCCCGAGAGGATGAGGAGATGATATAAGCATTACAGGATTACGACTTTGGAGATGAACCAATTGAGGAGGACCCTGTTGATGCAGCCTCCGATCATGATGTGGCCCAAGAGGCCCAAAATTTAGGGGCCAAGGATGGCCAGATTGTTGTTGAAGGTGAAGTGCACCCTACTGAAGATAAGGGCGACCAGAGCCTAATTGATGACGATAAGAATCTTGATAAACCGCTAGGCAACAAGAAATCTGATGCTGAAGCTGAGGGTGATGAAAGCCCTAATGATGATAAAGGTGATAAAGACTTCGTGGAAGGTCTTGAAGACCCTGAGGGTGATAAGAACCCTGATGAGGACGAGAAAGGTGATGAAGACCTTCCTAAGGATCTCAAAGGTGTTGGGGGTAATAAAACCCCAATATTGATGTTGAGGGAATCGAAACCCTTAGTGAGCAAGTTTTTGAAACGGAAGGGGAAGAGGTAGAAGCCCCAAGAGACCAAGCAGGGTCAGCGGCTGGAAGCAGCCGCTTTATGTCAGGAGGCTCGAAGGATAGAAACAGCCAAGCAACTGTATCTGTTTATACGATGGAGAGGCTCATTACAGAACGAGATACTACACCCCGTGAGACTCTATATATGCCACCGGGTCTAGGTAAAATTTTGACTTTATTTACCCTTATTTCCTTATCCGAAGCTATATGATATAATAACTTTTTCTTTGCATTATAGTGGAACATGTAGGGACAATAGTCGAAGTCCCACTGGCCTCCACCGTCTTTAATCTCAGCTTTACGATGGCTCCCGTGGATGTTGGAACTCATGCTATGGAGGAAAGCTCCTCAGGGGTGCCTGTACCGAAATCTTCTGGTACACAAGTTGTTGTTCCTCCGTTTTCTGTAGAAGGAGGAGTTCATGCTGAAGCAGCGATACCTAGTGTATCGACAATGACAAGTAGCATCGTCGATACTTACACAAGTGCCTTCTTTACTTTCTTGAACACTCTTGTTCAAATGGCAATAGAGAAGAACCACCGTTATTATTTTGTAAGGAGAACTTCTTTTTTAATTGAGGCTATCCGCAGTCTTGGCGATGCCAAAAGGGCCCACTTCCTGGAACAAATCCTAAATGCGCTCTAAGATCCTATCCAATCTTAACAGGAACTGACAAGAGGAATTATATAGAGACTGGTAGATGCAGAGTGCGAGGTTATAGCTCGTAAATATGAAGAACAACGAGTCGCACTGGACAATTATGTAGTTGCCTTCATAATAGAATCTGGAGAGATAGAATCAAGTATTACTAAGATTACCTCTTCAATTGAGCTTTACAAGGCTGAAGCGACAAAGAAAGAAAAAGAAGCAACTGAGGGTCAGGCTCGCCTTTAAGAGCTAGAAGCTGAAATGGCCAAAATTCCTGCATCGGCCACAACAGCTAAGAATAGCAATGAAGAAGTGCTTGAATTATCTTAATTTTTCTCAAGCCATTTAGATGATTTGATTAGGCAACAAGATAATTTTCTCCAAGTTCAGGGTGCAGAGATAGAGCGTCAAGTTAAATCAATGCAACCTTTGCCTCCAGAGTCTAGGAGGGACTTGGCCAGGGCAAGGGTAATTGCCACTAGGGTAGAGTGGGCCGAGTCTTTAAAGAAGATGATTTTAGACCTTAGCACTTAGCCTCCAAAATGATGTTCTCTTTAGATATGAACGTAATAATTCTTTTTTGAATATTTTTGACAAATGTTATTTTTTTTTTTGTATGCATGATTTGCATGAAATGACGAATTAATGATCTTTTTATGGCTCTATTACTTATTATGTATCTATTTAAGACACAATTAATAGGTAGAAGAAAGAAATATGTTCAGAGGTATTGAACGTGACATATTTCTCGAAAATAAAAACACTCATTATATCTGTTCAAAGGTAATATGGATGTCACAGAATATAATTTTGACATGTTGTTACTTCTGGGATGACATTATCAGAGGTAATATGGACGTGACAAGTCATAGATAATCGAATTCAGAGGTAATATGGACGTAAATTCATATATCTGCTGACTACCCTTGGGTCAACTGGGGCTCAAGAATATGAGATCTTTTTAAACAACTGGGTTCCAAAAGACGATATTGTGATGATATATTGTGATAAGCATTTATGGGTTAATCTTTTGAGGATACACCATAAGATCCATTTATGACTCAGCTGGGAATTTCTGAGGATTTATTATCTATGGATTTATTCACGAGAAGAGTGTATAAAAGATAATAATTTGAAGATTTGCGTATATACAATATTTGTTATGAAACATAGTACACACTTTAAAACATAATATTTCTTATGAAATTTGTTGTTGATAGGCATCATAGCGATTCGGCTGTCTATTCCAGTCAGCTGGTTAGCTCCGTTAGAGAATACTTTGCTTACAACATATAGACCTTCCCATTTTGGCTCAAATATGCCCCTGCTCATGTGCGTCATAGTCATAGGATGTCTGACAGTAAGGACCAGTTTGCCCTTTTTAAATGTTCATACTTTGACTTTATGGTTGAAGGCTTTTGAGATATGGGCTTGATACAGCTCAATATATTGTTGAGCTGGTTGCCGCTTCTCATCGAGTGCTTTAAGTTCCTGAAGTCAAAGACGGTCATTTTTTTCGATGTGAGTTCGTTGGCGATAGCTATCCTCAGAGATGGAATTTGGATTTCCAATAGTAAAACAGCTTCGCATCCGTACACCAGAGAGAAGGGTATACAGCCAGTCAGGGTACGTTCAGTGGTGCAGTACGTCCATAGACATTCTCTAAGCTTTTTGCTCCAATTTCGTTTTTTGACAGAAATAAACTTTTTGAAAAGCTTGATGATTGTTTTGTTAAAAGCTTCTGTTAGACCATTAGCTTCGGGATTATAAGTCGTGGAAGCAACATTGTTGATCCAATTGTCGTCACAGAATCGAGTAAATGTTTGACTAACGAATTGAGGTCCATTATCATGGATGATCCGTCGAGGAACGCCAAATCGATAGATCACATGATGCTTGATGAAGTTGATGACACTGCTTGTCTAGACTTTTACTAAAGAAATAGCTTCTATCCATTTTGAGAAATAATCGGTTATAGCCAATATAAATCGATGTCCTCGAGATGATGGCCGATTGATAGGACCGTTGACATCCATACCCCATGCTTCAAAGGGCGAGGATGTTGTGGTAGGATGTAAGAATTTGGACGGTTGGTGGTTGAAATCTGTATGGATTTGACATGCTCGGCATTTCTTTGCATATTTGATTGCTTCTGCCACTATAGTGGGCCAATATTATCCCATGCATTTAATACGATCCTATAGTTTAGGATCGGGCTGATGTACAACGCAGATAGCGTCATGAGCTTCGTATAGTATCTGTTTTACGTCATCTCCCGTAAGGCAGCGTAGGAGCATACCGTCAAATGATTGTCGGTAGAGTATTTTGGAGGAATAATTATAATAGAATCGAAGCGATCGACGACGGATCATCGTTGCTTCTTTAGAATCTTCGTGTAAAATGTTATGTACCGCAAAGTCGATAAAAGGAGTCCTCTAGTCTTCGCTAGTAGCATAAATTTTAACTAAATTATTGAATTCAACATTCAGATTATTCTCGGTATAGAATAATTCCCGATTAGTGATGACGATCAACAGTTGTTGTTTTACAGGAATTGCTAATACTGCTGCCAAATTTGTAAGTATGTCAGTCTCTATATTGCATGCTCGACGTACATGTTTGATGAAGAAACCTTTAAAGGATGTAGCCAATTTGACTGCTGCTTCCTGATATAGAATGAGATCTTGATGTCGAACCTCATACGTACCTCTAACCTGGTTAACAATCAGTTTATAGTCTTCATATACTTCAAGATACTCGATATCCAGCGTTTAGCTAACTGGAGACCGATAAGCAAAGCATTATACTCAGCAACATTATTAGAACATGGCTCATCCAGAGAATAGGGTCTTTGAATAGCTAATCCTTCCAAGAATACAAGGACAACTTTGATTCCAACGACAATAATACCGTTAGGTCCAATTATAGATGCACCATCAAAGAACAGCCGCCAAGCAAGTATTTTTTTTGAAATTATATGGGCCTCGAGAGTTTCATCAAGAATTTTGTCATAGAGTTTTGAAGTTTCAAGAATTGGATGCGCGGTCAAGAAGTCGGCTAAGGCTTGACCCTTAATAGACTTTTGCCGGACATAGACCATATCATACTGTGCTAGCAGTTTCACCCATATAGCAAGTCTGGAGTTGAGTGTAACTAGGCTTTTTCATCAAAACTCGTAGAGGATTGACTCTGGAAATAACGTGAATGGTCTGGCCCAAGATGTAATGACGCATTTTTTGGACATCGAACATCAAGGCTAGACATTCTTTTTCCACCAGGCTATCTCGATGTTCAACACCAATCATTGTGCGACTAAGATAATAAATCGCTTGCTCATGACCTTCCTTGTTCTTCTGGGCTAGGAGGGCACAGAAAGAGTGATTCATTGCTCGGACATACATCAGAAAGGGTATTCTTGTGAATGGAGGAACTAATACTGGAGGGTTCATTAAGTACCGCTTTATGTCTTTAAATGCTTGCTGGCATTCGTCAGTCCAAACGAAAGACGCACCTTTCTTCATTAATTGAGTGAACGGTCTGCAGCATCCAGAGAGATTTGTGACAAATCTCCTGATGTACGCAAGTCATCTTTGGAATCCTCGTAGCTCTTTTAGGTTGCATAGAGGACGTATCTCTTGGATGACTTTGACTTTCTCAGGGTCAATATGTATTCCTTTAGAGGTAATAACAAATCTGAGAAATTTTCCATTAGAGACACCTAGAAATGACTTGGTGGAATTCATTTTGAGTTAATAATGATGCATTAGATCGAAGATTGTCTTCAAGCCTTGAATGTGATCTTCATTTAGATGACTTTTGATAGCAATATCGTCGACATAGTACTCGACTATTTTCTGTAAGTATTCACGAAAGATGGTAATCATGGCCCGTTGATAGGTAGTACCAATATTTTTGAGACTAAATGGCATAACTATATAGCAGTAGACTCCTAGAGGAGTGCAGAAAGATATATGCTTTTCTTCTTCGGAGTTTATCCTGATCTGATTATATTCGAAGCATCCATCCATAAAAGATATTCGTTCGAACCCGCAGGTGTTGTCGATCGTAACATCAATGTTTGGAAGAGAAAACTTGTCCTTAAGATAAGCTGTATTAAGGTCTCTAAAGTTAATGCACACTCGAACCTTTCCTGTTTTCTTCATAACTGGGACAATATTAGCTACCCAGTCTGGACGCTGTTCCTCTCTGACAAAGCCGCAGGCGATGAGCTTTTTGACTTCAGCTTCTATGGCTTCCATCATATCAAGTCAAAACTGTCATAGTTGTTGTTTGACTGGTCTAGCATTTGGCAAAATATTGAGCTTATGAGTAGCAATCTGAGGATCTAATCCTGTCATATCTTCATAGCTCCAGGCGAATACGTCAATGTATTTCCTAATGAGCTGGATCAACTCTTGTTTGTCTGCTTCCGAAAGACTCTTGCTAATAAAGATTGGCCTTGGAGAGGCTTCATCTCCGACGTCAATCTAGATTAATTGATCCTCAGTGGATTGTTTGTATTGTTCGAAGCAAAGCTCCTATTGAGTATCCATTCTTTGTGCCCAAGGCTCTTCCTCATAAGCTTCGGTAGAGTCGTTATCATCCTCTGAGAATTCAGCGATCACCATATTGGAAGATAGAGTCACTCGATGGACATGCCCTATGCTAGTGTCTTAATCCTATAAGGAAGAGTCAAAAAAATTAGACCCTTTTTCCTTATCAGACTCAAAAATATCTGGGGTTGAGATTGGCATAGTGTAGCCTAACCCATGCTTTATTTTGTTATAATATTGCGATATATTTCCTTTCGGGGTGCGTATACGAATAGGAGTTCGCCTATCCTTACTGCCATTGAGGCCAAATTTGAAATTATAACCTATTTTTTGAATAATATTCTTGGATTGTTGACTGTAATGACGTAGTTAAATCCGTCCACTACCATCATTTTCATAATCGCTATCGAATATAGCTCTTTGATTCAATCCTTTATTGAAGAGGATAGGATGCTCATCTTTCTTCCGGGAAGGAATTAGAAAGAATGAGTTTTGTACTGGTTCAAATGATATCTCATCTTGAAGGGGTTGAATCATCCTCAAGGTAAGAGGTTCAAAATTGTCCAAAATTTCTAAGTAACGCTGCATGTAATAATTGACATCAATATACTGCAAAGGAGATGCTGATTTATTGATATTTGCTTCAATATTTACAACAGTGTTCTTAAGCTTGGTCGATGGATTGATGAGATTAATAACAAGAGGAAGAGAGGTAGGAGGTTTGTTATGATGAAGGTTGATAACAAGCGACTTAGAAGAGGTGAGCTCCCTTTATTTCACTTTCTCTGCAGGGGGAGGCTTAGTAGAAGGAGAGAGATTAATAGTCAACATCTGGGAGGACGAGGGACGAGGGACGAAAAGTGTGTCACTTAATTCAAATTACCAAGACTTCATCTGGATTGTTCTTCCGATCTTCTTCGGTATCCATAGCCAACACAACCTTCATGTACACTTATGCATACATCTTGGAGTCTGTATAATAGGCCTCGATACCTCGGAAAGGATTGAGATCAGCCACTTCTTTCATGACTTCTCTATTGTCATCAACGTATTTAAAACATTGATGGAGAGTGGACGGCACTATGTTATGTTCATGTAACCACTATCTTCCTAACAACACATTATAGGATAGATGATTGTCAATCACATAGAAGGTGACTTTTGTACGGAGATTGCCAATTTGGACTTTTAGGCAAATTTTCCTAACGGTTCACTTCTTCCAGAATTGAATCCAAGGATAGTCGTGATCGTCGTGGAAAGACTTTAGACTGGGATCTTCAGTGCATCCAACAGGAACATTGGCATAATACTGAGGGTGGATCCAGGTTCGACCGGAATACGATCAACCTTCATTGTGTCAACATACCCTACAAAGTAGAGAGGTCGGTCATGTCGATTATCCTCCAACAACATGTCATCTTGAGTGAAGGTGATATTAGGAATCAGTTCTATCACACTATGGCAATGAGAGCATGCCACGGGTTCTTCTTCTGGTTTCTTGGGATATGCCAAACAAGCGTCAGCTTGCATTATAGCCTCACTCAATATTTCCCGAGTTTTCTTCGAGAGACGTAGGAGTTTAAAAATCGATAATATTACTGGAGTATTGGCTAGTTAAGCCAATATCTTGAATTTATATGGTTTTTCTACACCTTATAATGGAGTTGTCTTCTTTAGGTTTTTATCAACGTGAACCTGCTGCTTGCCTTTATCAGCTATTGTCGATTTAAAAGGACCCAAGTCAGCTGGTAGAGCTGATATTGTTGGGACATCAGGAGCAGGAAGAGATGATGCCAAAGGAATATTGGATACAGGACGAGGAGTGACAATATTCTCTTATCCTTCTAGGTAGTCTCTGAGATAGAGCCTCCTAGACGTGGTACCAGTCATGGCTTCTTCTTCTGGAACAGGTGAGAAAGAAACCATGTTGTAGTTTTTCAGTTATGTCTTGCTTCTAGATGATTTCTTATTTTGAGGAAAAGAATGATCTGTCCAGAATCCCAGGTCAACTCCGGATTGATTATCTTGAAGATATAAAAAAAGGTATCGGAGACCCTTTTCTATCATTTAAGCCAGGATCTTTCTGCAGGTCGTATCCCATCTTTATTATCAGTTTACAGGACTTTTGACTATATCGATGGAATTCTTGTTGGTATTTGATCTCTGGCTTCGGTGACACAATCGTTTAAGAGGAAAACAAAAAGGCCGTTGGAGTGAATATACTGTTCAGAGGAGGAACATGACCATCCAGTGAAGTAGATTCACTTGAAGTCATATGACACAACTTATATTTGGCCGTCTTCTTTGACTTGGTAGAAGTAGATGTCTTTGGTTCAAAGTCGGCTACCAAATCAGAATAAATCCACATGATTTTGCCTTTGTCAGTTGATAAAGGTACTAAGTCGTCACTTCTTACGGGTGGAAGTTTGACGACCTCCAAGGTAGCCTTTGGAATAGGGATAACACCATCCTGTACCAGTTGAGCAGGGAAGTCACCGAAGTATAGAAAGACAACATTGGCGGTCATCGTCTTCTCGTCTTGTTGAAGAGTGATTGCCTTGGCGTTGATCAACTCCTGGATCTTTCCTTTGAGTACATAATACGCCCTAGTTGGATGCCAAAGGAACCTGTGATACATGTAATATTTAGGATTGTCAGTTTTACCTACTTCATCTGGCTGTTTAGTGTCAAGCCGTTGAAGTTTGTTGCACTTGATTAGACAATCAAATATGCTCAAGATGTCATCTCCATCAAAGGAATATTCTTTTTTGGGACATGGTGCCCTCTATGGTGGTGTCATTGTTGTAGGTACAGGCTGACTCACGTTGATAGCCAGGGCTTCTTTACCTTTACGGTTATTTTGACGACCCCCACTATTGGTAGCAGGATGCTCATCTTTGTCGAGGTTAGGCATCGGGATGCCTAGCTGCTTGAACTTATCAGCACTATCTTCGGCTGCCCTGGCACTCACTATGATGGAACCCCAATCTTGAAATTATGTGGGTCCTATCTACATGCTGACTCTAGGTAACAAGTTTGATTTGCATGTATCTATAGTCAACGCATCGGGAGTAATGAAAGGCATTTTGAGTGCTTCGGGGCGAAAATGTTCTATGAAACATTCAGCAGTTTTATTAGGCCTTTGTTTGATTTTAGTAAGGGCAGACATGGTCATGTCATTTGTTCCTTCATAGAACCGTTCTAGGAACATCTGTTCTAATGTTGTAAAGGATGTTATGCAACCATCTGGCAAACTACGATACCAGTCATAGGCAACACCTGCTAGACATCTGACAAACATGCTAGTAAGTAGAGCATCGTTTTGTTGAAGATGGTCATTCATCATCTTGATGTGGTTGATATACTGACTCGGAGATGTGCTACCGTCAAACAACATTATTGTCGATGGCTTATATTTGGGTGGGAATGACACTTTCTTCTACTCAGCAGGATAAGGTTGTTTGATCCCTAGCTTATGCAAACCCTCTTCTTGCTTGAAAGATTCAAATTGATTTCGTAGAAGCTTGACTGCTTCCAAAGTATCTCCCGATGTTAGAGGGATGGTAGACTGGTTTGATGGATTGGGAGGTAGAACTGCATGATAAGTACCACCCCCAGCACCAGAATAACTCGGGGTTACCTGAGCTGATATAGTAGCATTCAGAGGAGATTGTACCCCCAGACCAATGTTGGTAGGTGCAGAAACTACTATGTGTTCTTGGGTTGGAATTGGATTCACAATCGGCAAAATAGCATATTGTGTCATAATCATTGTGTGCATGCTCGTAACCATATCAGCCATGGCTTTTAGGTTCACCTCCAGAGCAGCAATTCGTTATTCCTGACTGGCAAAACTAGATGCATTTTCCTCTTTATTGGTGACATAGGCAGACACTTCTCTGGCCAGCAAGGACAAAATGGTGGATAAGATAGTTCGATCAGAGTCATCACTATTGGCATCAAAATCTGGCAAAGTGCTACCCCCAATATTAGGAGTAGGAAGATTACTTTGATCGAGGAAATCTAAGTTTCTTGCTTTTGTGTTCTGGTACACACCCTCGCCAGAGCATCGATTCGATCCAGATATTGTTGGCTAGGATTGCGGGATAAGTTACGTCTTGGATGTTTTCCACCCCCGGTACTACGGGGCGTCATATTGACAAAAGCAAATTGCAACTCATCCTCATCCACCATGATCAATTAGTGAGAACGTGTATAATTCAAGCGGTCAAAAATAGACCGTTTGGCTGATTGACAGCAGCACTTGATTACTATCTCATGATGCTGATTACGGTAATATTTCTGGTATGGAGTTATAGGTGTATGAGATGATCATGCAATCTTCTTTTTTGTACAAAATTTTTACGGAGATCAGTCATATTGACAAAAAAAGAAGAAGATACATGTTTCCTGATTATTTTAGAAATATGATTCATATTCCTTAGATTCTGTGTCCCATGAGTGTACAGGAAAGTGCTGAGTTCATTGGCATAAGTAAGAAGATTTTTGATCTTAGAAGCCTTCACTGTACACAATTTGGTTGTTGGTGCAGGTTGTGCTTGGTGCACCATATGATTTGATGTAATAGATTCTGTTATGCACTTGTTAAGATAAGCGCGCATGTCAGTGTTATGTGCCACTTGCTTGTCAGTTTGAGACACCATCAATTTTCTCTGCTTCGATCTTGATATGCGCAGGGTGGGCAGATTCTAATTTTGGCCTGACTTGTGCTGGCTAGTTTGATATGGATTGGGCAAGATATCCTGTTGCTTTGTGCAAATTGTTCCAGCGCGTTTGGCACAGCGCAGATGGGCAGCAGGAAGTGAACTTTGATTAGATTATTTTTTTTGGCATTGATTTGATTGTCTTTGCCAAGAGAAACAGAGTTTCTACTCAGAAGTGTTCTGACATCGATTGGCATAAAGGCACAATCAGATGGATTTTCTACCAAGTCTAGGACTGGGGAAGAAAAAGGAGAGACCACAGGGCGCTTTCCTTGGTTCTGCACAAAGGCAGTAATGGGTACACTTTTCACCAAGTTTGGAACTGGAAAGGAGTGAGGAATAGCCATATGGCGCTTTCCTTTGTTCTGTGCAGAGGTAGTGATTAGCACATCTTCCACCAAGTTTAGAACTGAAAAGAATAGGTAGTGGCCACAAGGCACTTTCTCTTATTTTGCACAAGAACAATAATTAGCACGCTCGTGGACTTTGGAGTCCAGATGGTACGAGTCTTCCTGTCTATGGAGACATCAACAGATGTGCGCTTGGCAGCAGCGCGCTTGGCAGCAGCGCGCTTGGCACCACCAGCGCTAATCATTACTTCGTAGGCTGTTTGGTCGACTTAAACGACCAAAGTCTTCTGTGTCGTGAAGATCGACGCAACATCGCATTGAGTTGTCACTTTCTCGTTAGAGGTGAAAATCGTTCCTAGCAGAGTTGCCATTTTGTTTGTAAAAACAAAAGTTTTTCAAAAAACTGTGCTACAAACTAAAAACGAAAGTACAAAAGTACAATTTTGATTCTGGAAAAGTATAACTATAGGAATCTGATCAGAAAACGATCACTTTTTTCCTTAGACGATGCGATGTCGAAGAAGAAAGCCTCTTGAACGTGCTGCAACAACTTGGTCAGGAGATTATGATCATTAGTGATGCTTGTGAAGTAATTTTGAACTCTATTTATAGAGTTTTGAAATAACTGTCAGATAGTTATACTAATTGGCGCATAATAAAATTGGCATGCCATCACCCATTTGTGCGAACGGTTAGCTTAACTGCTTGGGACACGTGGCATTCTATGAGAGAGATGCACTTGGTCATGGGTAGTGTCATGTGTACGTTCTTCAAGATTAGTGGTGTGCGTGCCACATCATCTAACTGCTTCTAGATGATAATTGATCAAGTGGCGCCAATTGATCACTGGCGTGAATTGTTGATTGGTGTAGTCTGCTTAAAATATTGAATCCGTAAGGATTGATTACCTTATGCCGAATGATGAATAACGCTGGGTAACTGACAAACTTTATTTATGATAAATCTGACACAATCTTCTCGAGGACCGCGCGCTTGGGATTCGAAAGGATTTTTTCGACTGACATGTTGTCAGTCATTATGACAAACACCTCAGCTTCCCGAGGAAGCTTGCCACGTGACAGCCCGGCATCATGTGCTATTTGTTTCTGAACGCGATTTAATCGATGAATCTTGGCACCATTTATGCGTAGCTCAATGCATTCTTTTAGCGATTTTTTAGTTTATACAAAGAGGGGGATTCTCTTTGGTGGTGTTGGGTACAACCGCTTCGGGTGATGGCGGCGGTGGTGTCAGTGGTGGTGGAATGGTGAGGGTTGTGTTGGTCCGGGTTGGCCGGAGTCTGGGAGATCGGTAGATGTTGTGGCAGTGATGGTGGTGTCTTCTCACAGTTGTGGGTGAGAGGTGGTCGAGGGCGTGTCAGGAGAGAATGGGCGACAACGACATGGTGAATGTGGTGGTTGTGTTGGCAGAATGGTGATGGCTACTTGCTAATTGTGGATGAGAGGTGGTCAAGGGGGTGTCGGAAGAATGGGCGATGGTGATATAATAATGGAGGTCAGTATGGTGGTAGCGACGTCTGGGTGGTGTTTGGCCGTATTAGTGGTGGTATTAGCCATGGTGGCCGTAGCGGCCGGAACCAGTGTTGGCGGCTGGCTGTGTAGGTAGGATGTTGTCTTGTAAAATATTGAAAAATGTCCAATATTTATAGGGTAGATAGAAAACCCTAATGGGAAAAAATGTAAATATAATAGAATTAGAGACTTAGTGGAACACTAACATCTAACTTATCACTAACCGCTAACAATTGGTTACTAACTATTAGCTAGCTAATTACAATCATTATTGAAAACTATCTGATTCAAATTAATTAGAACAAAGTATATCTATTTACGATAATATTTTGACAAATCTTTTATGTATTCAAAAATAAATATTTATAACTTATATAAATTTAAGGCAATGAACAGAGAGATTCCACTAGAATATAACTCACATAAAATAGTTTTCATAAAACCAAATGGTCCAACAAAATAACAATAGCATTATACTATCGAAACTACGCTTCAAATTAAAATTCTCATTTTCAAGATCTAAAAAAATTCGGAAAAAAAAAATGCAAAAATTTAAAAATTTTCAAAATTCGGTTAACGGAGGTTACACTCTTGGGAGATTTTTCGGCTTTTGCTGAAATGTTCATTCCGGTAACATTAATTCAGATCATAAAATGACCTTAGATTCTGTTCAGTTGCTAATGTGCAAATCGATGTTTCTAGGTGTTATTTAAGCTTGTCGTCATCACCGTTCTTGTAATTGCTGAATCAGCAGACAAATGCATAAACACGGTATGGAATATAAGTGCTTGATATGTTGTTTGACTATATAGGTTTTCATATGTACTGTCACAGATGTTGCAAAATTACAAAGTTGTATGCGTTCTTCCCCGTCTAGCTGATTCTGCTAAGAATGATAGAAATGCGGTGCTCGTGCTAGGTAAAACATACTTGCCTTTATGCTTATTGACTGTTTGTTTTAGGTGTTGTGAATATGTATTTCTAATACTAGAGTATTAGGATGACACTTCATAAATACATCGACCAGCTGATTTGTATGAAGATCTTATTAAGAGCTGATGAGCGAGGTACAAGCTTATAGTCTATGTAATATTAAGAAATACATTAAATAGGGTTTTAAGTTTTAAATTCATCTAGAAATTCAAACGAGTACATCTAGCTAGTATGTTTCTTGTCCTACCGGTAAGCATTTAATAATTTAAAAAGTGATGAGCAAGAAGGAGATACTTTTTAATCATCTGGAATAAATAAGACTACTTGTTGCCATTTATTTTATAAACAAATGGTTGTTAGCCCAATGATTATATCATGTTTTTGAATATGGCTAATCAATTAAGTTTAACATAATGATGTCACTAATATTCATATATTTACTATCATATTGCTACTTAAACTTAGCATTGTCCTACTCCTCACTAAATGTTATCTTATTATCATACTATGATACTGCTTTGTTCATCTAACATGTACTTGTAGACATGCAGTAAGCATGATCAAACTAGGACAAATGCAACGAAGAATTGACGATGAGCCAAAGACAGCGTTAAGAGAAGATTTCTCTGAACCACCCAGTGACCTATCCAGGGCCTTGTATCAGGAGTTTCGCTACCCGGTCAGCGGACAGGGCTCGAGGGGGCAGCACCCCACGTAGGGGTTCGAGGGCAAAACCCCCAAAAGGTATTTAGATTTTTAGATCTGTTTATCTTTGGACATCTACCGTCAAGAAAAAATGGCATCTTCAAGTCTGCTCAAAGGCGTCATCAAAGGGATATTGGTTTTTTATTTTATTCTGTATTTTTCTATTTATTGAGTCTAGATAATTTGTGAGTTGGGATCACTGGCATCTAGAAAGATCAAATCCTAAAACCTATCCTGATCAATTTCTCCTAAACCAAAACTTGATTCACTTAAACCAAACCCATCCAAAAACCAACTCAGGTTGACCAGAAACCAAGGTAACCGAACTCGGCCAGAGTTCTGCCCAAACTCAGACCGAACTCGGTCTCCTGGGATTTTTCTTAGTCCGCAGCATTACATATTCTTTTGGATCACCAACGTTCAAAGTTATGAACATTAGGCTACCGAGTTCTACCCGAACACTGTTCTAGAAAAACCTATAAAAAGAGAAGAAATTCTCATTTCTATTCACTCTTCATCTTCTCTATCTATTCTAAAGTCTTCCTATCTACAAAAAGCTTTAATTTTCCAATTCCCAAGACAACTCCTATTCTTCTAAGTGCCGGTGGTTTCCGATTAGGAGTATTCGAGTTGTACAAGCTTGGAGTATAAAAACTTTCTTCAGAAATGTGTTGAAGTTTGTTCGTGGGCTTCGTATAAAAATACGACGGTATTGAAGTTTGTTTGTGGGCTTCGGATAAAAATACGATGGTATTGAAGTAGGCGTGTTCTTCGGAGCAAAGCACGCGGTGTAATCTCTATTCAAATAGTGGATTCAATATCGAGTTGAGTACTCGAGACTGGACTAGTCATCTCAGAGAGAAACCAGTATAAACCTCGGTGTTTGCATTTGCTTTTCTCTACTCATTTACTTTACGCATTTACTTATATACTGGCTACTTCATGTTTGTTTGATTGTTGCCATAAATATTTTTAAGTGGTAATTATTATTCTGCTGCACGCACACACTCTAATCACCCTCCTCTAGAGGTGCTCAATCAATCCTACAATTGGTATCAAAGCGGGTGCTTGTTATATCGATATTACTTCTCGTACCAATTGTTCCTACAATGGTGAGTGCCATATTCAGCTAAATTGATATAGAAATGAAATGACCACTCTGTGTTTTACTTTGAATAAGAGCAACAAATTAATAAAGGAAAAAATATTTACTCTTATAACATAGGAGATAGACTTTTTTTTTACTCTCATCCATCATTCGAATTAATAAGAGCATCTTGTTTAGAACCTTAGCATGCCTATAGTGCACATACAAATCCCATTGGATATATATATGAGGAAACACCAATTATACAAGTCTGTTATCTTCTTAAATTACTTATTTGAAAATATATTTGCTCAAAATAGGCAAGTTACAGTTAATCGAACAACTTACGAGATGTGTTATCAATAACCAACTCTAGACATCTCATGAACCAAGGCTCTCTGCCTTGAGATTGTTGTTTCGCTCGGAGAATTTTGTATGGATGTTAAAGTCCAGTTATATACAGGCTTTTATATCTCTTGACATTTTCTTTTTTGTAGATGGATTCACCTTCGATTCAATGTTGAAAGGTATTTATGCTTTATTTGTTATTTAAAATATTGATATTTCCAATTTAATACAAGAAAATTGAGTGAAAGTTGTTCCTTTCTTCTCCTTGTTATGCTTTAAATTGGTATTGATTAGAGCAAAAGGTCACTAGAAGCTGTGGAATTCGGTCGATTGTTATGTTGTTATGCTTATGATAGCTCAAGATTATTCTTAGACTAATAAAGGAATGGGTTTTCTTGTATTAAAGGAATTGGAAACTATGAGGAAGATTTAATAGGTGGTCAACATCCTAATACTACTAACCTTGAGACATTTGGGATGGATTGTTTATTGGATTGGATATGACAACAAGTCGATAGTCTGTGACAACATAAAACTCCCTACTTGATCCAAGTTGTGGAATTGAAAGATCGGGTGCCAACTTTGAAAATCCAACGTAAAATACAATCCAGGCATCAAGTTTAATACTTCCATATGTTCAACACAATCTGACTCAGAGTGGGATTATTCACTTTAGCTATGTGGGTTCATCTTTTTTATTAGCACATCTACTCAGTGCAATTGAAAACAATCATTTATTAAGGGTGAAGGTAAAGCTGAGACAAGTTCATCGAAGCTACCCACCTTAGCGATTAGTTGCCTCGACCGAGCGGGACTTCAAGCAAGCCTTTGCATAGCCAAGTCCAAACGCTGTTGCATTTTGATTCATCATGTTGACCTACAATAAAAGAAGGTTCCATCCCACACAAGAATTTTCTCATTTTTTTGTATTTTGTCTAATTATATACGTATATATTTTGCTTACTAGAATCAATCTAACATCCAGTTGGATAACTGGACGCTATTTCTATCATTGTACTAAGTTCTCATTTTTGTACCGAACTCAGCTGGCTCTTGTGGTTAGCAAGGAGAGGTACAATCTCTTTGGATAGATAGATGGTCTCGGAGTCGAACTGTAGGGGAGGTATGGATGTATATGTAAAAATTGGTGGCAGTAGACCAAAAAAAATGCAACACAATGTAGACAGTCCCGTGCGTTTGGTCGACATCACCGAAAACAAAGTTTATCATTTTTGTTAAATATCAACTTAGTTTTCTTATTAAAATATAGTTTATTATCTTTAGAATTCTCTCTTATAACCATACTTGATTATTTATCTGGTACAAATGCATATGCTTCCAGTTCACATACTTCACATCTAATTGTGGGAATAGAGTATGTCGTGCTTTATTTTATAATCTTTATGAGGTGTTTTTAGAATATTCTATTGACAAAGAGTTAATGTGATGCATTAGAAACTCACTACAACTGGATAATTTACGCATGAGTGCTTCATATTATCCAACATCCAAAAACTCAAACTGGATCTTTCAAAATCTATGAACCACACAATTACATCACTTCGATAAAATGTTTGCTAAAATTATAGAAAATGGATCTACCATTTCAAAAACAATCTATTATTTGCTCTAGTAGATGTCATTCCTATTTCTCGTTCTGCATGTATTATATAGCAAATATTACAAGACCCTTTTAAGTTTAACTATTTAGTGGTTCAGAGAGGTCCAAAACCATATTCAGATCATTGAACAAGAGAAATGAATGAGGAAGATTTCCAAGGACTTCATCTCTAGGGTAAACCTTACAAAAACCATGAATAATAATCCTTATTTGAAACCGAAAGAAAAAACTTTTAAGAAATTAAACATCTGGGTTACCAAGGCCATCACCCAAACCATAACCAGAACCATCGTCCAAAACAATTCTAAAAATGTCACCGAACCAACACCACAAGTAACCTCATCAACCAAACCATCCTTCAAACCATCTCAAGCCTAACCAAGAAAAGGGAATGTGCTATGTTTGTGGTTGCATAAATCATATGGTGATTGGGTGCTTTTACAAGCAGAGTAAATCGATAAGAGGTGGACGGTCGTTTGGATGTCCACAAGTGAATATGATCCAAGCATCTACTCCACCAATCTTCGGGTTAGACCATACATTGGTGTACTTTTAACCAATTCTTCTGTTGGTGGATTCTGGAGAAAATGTTCAAACATATCTTGATTTGCCACCATTCATAACCTCAGTGGAGGAAGCATGATCCTTGGGACACATCTACTGTACAAATACACGGTCGATGATGTGTGACCTTAAGATGACATCCCGAAAGACATTCGTCTTACATAATGTATTGTTCCCGTTGAATGTCGGATTGAATCTCGCTAGTGGATCCTTTTTTGGTGCAAAAAGGCTTTAAATAGTATTAAAGTTCAATAATTAGAATGATATATTAGTTCACAAATGCTATTTTTCTGAAGGGTTGCTTAAGCTAAATATTATTGAATTTAAAGTTAATAAAATTTATTCTTCTATTGACTCCTACTAGCATGCTCGTCTAGGTCATGTAAATTATAATTGTATAAAGAGAATGATGAGCTTGAACCTTATATCTAAGATTCTTGTGCCACATATATAGTTCTAGGTGTGAGATTTATGTTCAATCCAAGTTCACTAGTAAAGTGTAACATTCGTCTTCCTGTATTGATATTTCATACAGATACGTGTATGTATTTCATATTTTCCTTAAGCTTTGTATTTTCTCCTAATGCATGATTTCATTATCATGATTGAGAGAGTGAGTTTTCTCGTAATACATGAATTCATGTATATTAAAGGCATATTATAATCCACGTAGAGCGAGCTCTCTGTAATGCTCCACTCCTAGCGATGGTATTATGTTGTTGATGTCAGTTTACTTGCTCAAGTAAGAGGAAAACTTTCAGTAAGAGCCATTTTGTTGGCACATGAAGACGTTTAATCCATGATGAGTGTAACACGTCCCGATTCCGCCAGACTGAAGTCATCATTGTGTTTTATGTCGTACAAATCTAAATTGTACTTGTACAAGGCAGGCACCAACATAATTGCTAAAACATCTCATAGACAAGTCGTTTCAACAAAAATAAGTAGAAAAGTTAATATACATAATATATATGAAAAATGATTCTCATTATTGATAAGTGTTAATAAAATATTCTATTTATATCTCTCTGAAAAAAGTGTTATATATATATATATATATATATATATATATATATATATATATATATAATATATATATATATATACAATGGCTAAAGCAAGGGCACAGCTAAAATCGACACTCACCTCATGAAGATAATCAAGTGGACTCCAGAATTCAACACCAGAGAAGATTCAACCAGGGTGGCAGCGTGGGTTACCCTCCCCAATCTTCCCCTCATCTGCTTTGTCCCAGCAGCGCTAAGACACATTGCCAACTCTTTCGGGACGTACGTGGCCACGTCGCCCGAGACCAGCAATCTCACCAAAGCTCACTATGCCAAACTTTGTGTTGAACTAGATCTCACTTCAGAACCCCCTAACTCCATTACCATCGAGCTGGGCAACCAATCCCACACCCAACAAATCCTCTACGACAACCACATTCAGTTTTGCAACCATTGCCACTTAAGAGGCCACCTTCCGAAGTATTGCCACCGCCTTCACCCGGAGCTCAAAAAGAAATCCTCCAAGAGAGACATCGACCCCACGGGCGGAAGATCTCCCAAGTCTCCCACCTTACCTCCCCCGAACTCCCACATTCGATTCGAATCAAGCCCCATCGAACCAATCTCCAACGTCCCTCCGAGTAGAGCTATGTTCCCTTTCACTCCCCAACTCTTAGCGACCTCCAACCAATTCGCTATTCTCGACTCAGAGGAGACGGAGCCGGCCTCCGACACAGGCGGACCCGGGCTCCCTGACCTCTCACCTTCCTCACCCAACCCTCCACGAGCTACGAAGGGTACCGCCACGAGCGGCACAGAGCATCGGACTACCCCCAGCGGTCAGGAGACAGATCCCCAGGCCTCTCCCTCAATCAACGCAGCTCTTCTGCCCCCCAACGGGAACCCAGTCGTTGACACCCTTGCCCTTCTCGGTCCCGACCAAGCACGGAGAGGCATGCAAGTACTAGCCGCAGGAGTCCCCCTTCAGCTGTTGTCGACCGAGCAAGCAGACGACTCCCTGGCCATTTCTCCAGAGGACCACGCTGTCGACTCTGCCGCCACAGGAGTCCCCCTTCAGCAGTTGTCGACCGAGCAAGCAGACGACTCCCTGGCCATTCCTCCAGAAGCCCCCGCTGTCGACTCAGCCGGAGACCTAATTGGCCCTTCCTCATGTCCGAACGTTCATCACAACGGAAACCCTCCAACAACAACTATCGCGGCCATTCCGAACCCCCAACGGAGCAAGGAAGGCGCAGACACGACAGTCACCATCCTAACCAGATCCGCCGCACGGCGGAAGAAAAAATCCCCCCACAACATCATTAATGCTTAACATCCTATCTTGGAATGTTCGAGGTCTGGCTAACAAACCGACGCTAAGGCGCATTTCCAGCCTCCGAAAAATTCATAAAGTGGACATCTTCATCATCATCGAACCCAAAATTCCCGCCAAACGCCTTAAATCAACCCAAATAGCCCTGGGCCTCCCCACTGCCATTGCTGGCAGACACGACATCTGGATTCTGGCCTCGAAGGAGGTCAAGCTCGACATCATCCAGGACTCCCAACAAGCCCTCTCTTGCTAGGTTACTCATCCCACTCTACCGGAGCGCGCCATCCTTTCTGCTGTGCACGGCAGCTGTATCATCGCTGAACGCAAAAGCCTTTGGAGCGATCTTCTCGACATCTACCTCCACAACACCAACACCCCCTGGCTTTGCATAGGGGACTTCAATGCCATCACCAGCAGAGAAGAGAAGATTGGTGGGCGTCCCGCTCCCCTACCAGCCATAAATGACTTCAACAACTTCATCTTCAACGCACATCTTACTCCTCTTCAGTTCAAAGGGAACGAATTCACCTGGTGCAATATGCAGGACGGCGATCACCGCCAATACTCCCGTCTGGACAGAGCCCTAACCAACGCTCACTGGCAGGGAATGAGGATCACTTCCACCCTGTCCCACCTCAACTCCGCAGAATCAGACCACGTCCCTATTCTGGTGGAGACCAACAACAACAACTACCTACCCAAAAAGAAATTCCAATTCCTTGACTTTTGGACTGATCACCCGCAGTTCTCGGGCATCGTAGCAGAAGCCTGGAACAGTCAGGACTCCCCAAACCCTCTCATCCGGATTAGTAACAAGCTCAAAGCCACCAGGAAAGCCCTCTCCAATTGGAGCAAACAGGCCTTCGGGGACATTTTCCAAGCTATCCGAGTCGCCGAAGATGACGTCGCCCGTGCCGAAGCCAAATTGCTGACCGACCGTTCCCCTGCGGCCAGAAGTGCCCTGAACCTCACCAAGGCCATGCTCAAATTCAGACTCAAAGTTGAGACCGACTTCTGGAAACAGAAAGCCAGGCTGAAATGGGACAGCGAAGGGGACAAAAACTCCAAATACTTCCACGCCTGCGTCAATGGCAAAAGAAACAAACTATCGATTCATCACATAACCGACGAGCACGGCATCATCAGAACCGACCAGAAGGGAATCCAAGAGGCGGCCGCAGATTACTACACCCAGTTATTCCACAAAGAAACGGTCCAGAAAGACTCTTCTTTCTTCGACCAAATCCCCACCATCATTAACGATGCCGACAATGCTTTGCTGGAGCGCCCCCTGTCCGAACAGGAGGTGAAAGACGCGGTGTGGGCTTTGAACGAGCACAGTGCCCCCAGACCTGACGGATTCAACGGAGTTTTCTTTCGTTCTTATTGGGAGATCATCAGGCGGGATATCACCGACGCGGCTGTCGCCTTCCTTGAAGGAGCTCACTACCCCAAAGCCATCTCCAGCGCCAACCTAATCCTCATTCCGAAAAAAGACAACCCCAACTCGTTTCGCGACTTCCGACCGATCAGCCTATGCACTTTCATCAACAAAATCATATCCAAGATCATTGCCACCAGAATGACAGACATTCTCCCCAAAATCATTTCGGAGGAACAAAGCGGTTTCGTTCGAGGCAGGAACATCCAAGACAACATCATGCTGGCCCAAGAACTTATCACCTGCATGAAGTTCCCCGTTCGCGGGGGCAACATCACCATCAAAATTGACATGGAGAAAGCCTACGACAGACTCGATTGGCAGTTCATGATCTGGGTCTTCAGAGCGTTCGGATTTTTCGAGAATTGGACCAACACTGTGTGGAGATCCGTCAGCAATTCTTGGTTCTCCACTGTCATTAACGGGCAATCCGAGGGCTTTTTCAAATCTAGCCGTGGTGTCAGACAAGGCGATCCTCTATCATCTACGATCTTCATCATCGTAGCCGACGCCCTGAGCAGAAACCTAAACAACATGGCCAACACCTCCAATTTCCAACAATACCATACCGCCAGTGGATGCCCCACCATCACCCACCTGGCGTTCGCCGACGATTTACTTATCTTTTCTTCAGGGGATATCGGATCGATGGAGGTGGCTCACAATACCCTAACGCGGTACTCCACTTGCTCAGGCCAGAAAATCAACCATTCCAAGAGCATCATCTACGCCCACCAAAGCATCAGAATCGAGAATGCCACCAGTCTCACCAATCTCACTTCTTTCTCGGTGGCCCATCTCCCCTTCAACTACCTGGGCTGCCCGATGGTGTACGGGAGATCCAACGCCAGTATTTTCGAGAACCTCAATACCAAAATCAGGAACAAAATCGAAGGTTGGCACAATGCTACCTTATCCCCAGGCGGCAAAATAATCCTCATCAAGCATGTCCTTAATTCTATCCCAATCCATACCTTAGCGGCGTGCTCTCCACCCAAGAAGGTCCTTGAGTCGATCGAGCAGACATTCTGCACGTTCTTCTGGGGTCATACCGATGGCAAAGACAAACACCACTGGGCAAGCTGGGACGTCATGGCAACCCCGATCGCGAACGGCGGGCTGGGCTTCACCAAACTAAATGACATCTTCAAAGCCTTCTCCATGAAACTGTGGTAGAAATTACGCACGAGCGATAACTTATGGACCAGGTTCATGAAGGCCAGATACTTTAAGTACATCCACCCAGCGATGGCCAGAGCCAATAGCAGATCATCCGCGGCTTGGCGCCGCATCCTGCGGGGCCACGATTTGGCCGAGCCAGCGATTAGACTCCGTCTGGGCGACGGCAAGGCCAACTTCTTCCAGGAAAGATGGATCGGCGACAGCCTCATCCCGAACACATCTGGGGCCCCCAGCAACTGCAGAATCAAAGACCTGTGGAACCCCACCAACAACGATTGGTCTTGGGACAGGATTCGCGATTGGGCCAGCAACGACACGGTTGACAGCATCCGTCAACACGGTCTTATCATCGGTCCCAACGCGGATGAGCTGAGATGGTCACTGGAAGCTTCTGGAGTTTTCTCAGTAAAATCGGCGAGGGCGGCAATCCATGTCATCGGCCAAGCTCACTTCACTGCGCAATTCTGGCACTCATGCATCCCCAAGAAATGGTCATTTCTTCTGTGGAGAGTCACGAGGCAGAAATTACCAACCGATGAGAACCTTAACTCCATCGGCTTTAGTCTGGCGTCCGCTTATAATTGTTGCGACGAGAGGCAGACGGAGAATATCGACCATATCTTCTGGGAAGGAAGCCTCCCCAATCAAACCTGGAGCCTCCTCAACCGCATCTACAACATCACATCAGGAGATGGGCGCTTTAACGATCTCCTGGCCCTCTGGGGAGTCAAGTCCCACGGCCATCAGATCGTAGCAGCGGCCGCCACCTGGGTAATTTGGAAGAATCGCAACAAAGCGAGATACGAGGGCCACCAATACTCCGCCGAACAGCTCATTCGGGAAATTAAATGGCAATGCCGCAAAAGGAGTTCACTGTGCTCCCACAGTCCTCCAGTATTCTGGCAACCCATCTTCAGCTAGTTTTGTCAGGCGCGAGCGCCCACCCCCTTTTTTTCCCTTTGCTTGTTTCAGGCTTTTTGCCTTATTCGGCTTTTTGGGCCTTGTTGAATAAAAGAGGGGGTTATTGAAAAAAAATTATATATATATACAATGGCTAAACCAACGGATGAGGGCGGTCTTGGATTCTACAGGTTGTCCCATGTAGTGGACGCTTTTTCCATGAAATTACGGTGGAAGCTTCACAACAGTAACACCATCTAGACCAAGTTCATGAAGGCCAGATACTTCAAGCACTCTCACCCGTCAGCCGCTTCTCTGAACTGCAAAGCTTCGGCGTCTTGGCGTCGTATCCTGCATGACCGTAGTCTTGCTAAACCCCTGATCCGTCTCAATCTTGGATCGGGAGCCTCGTCTGTCTTCTTTGAATGTTGGGTCTGGGACGTCCTTCTCCCACATCTCCCGGCTGCCCCACTTTTTGGCGAGATCAGAGACCTGTAGGATTCAGACGGGGAATAGAACTAGGAGAAAGCTCAGGAGTAGATTGGAGAGGAAGTTGACCGAGCATTGGTCGCCTCTTGTATGATGGTGACGATGGAACCAGACTCGTTGCGGTGGTCCCCCTCGGTCAATGGTACCTTCTCTTTGTTTATTGCGAGAAGAGGTCAGCGGCGGCGGCACGGCTTCACCCATCAACGGTCCTTTCTCGTAATCATGCATCCCCAAAAAATGGTCGTTCCTACTTTGGAGAGCGTTTCGTAAGAAGTTCCCCACGGACGACACCCTCACCACCATGGGCTACAGCTTAGCATCGGCATGCAATTGTTGTATAGAAAGACAGTCTGAATCTGTTGAGCACATTTTCGCGGCTGGAGAACTGGCCTCGTAGGTTTGGTATGCTCTATCCTCTCGTTGTGATTAGCCTTAGGCTGAGGGGCTTCAACGATCTTCTAGTCACTTGGGGTGGTGCCTCGCACGGCCACCAGATCGTCGCAATCGCCATCACGTGGGTCATCTGGAAAAACTGTAACAAATTCAGATTTGAGGGTCGACAATATTCGGCCAATCAACTGTTGAGAGAGGTCATCAAACAGATTTTTAAAGTCGGCAGAAACTGCAAGCACGTCGGAAAGGGTTTCTGGAACTCCCTAGTTAGCTGACCCGGCCTGGATTTTGTACTTTCTGTCTTTTATTTCTATTGTGATTTTGCTTACTTGTAAAGGCTTCGGCATTTTGTGCCTTTTTATGAATACAAGATTCGGGAGTTATATATATATATATATATATATATATATATATATATATATATATATATATATATATATATATTTTATATATATATATATATATATATATATATATATATATATTTATATATATATATATAAATATATATATATAATATATATATTTTATATATATATATATATATATATATTTTTTATATATAAATATATATATATTATATATATATATATATATATATATTTTATATATATATATATATATATATATATATATATATATATATATATATATATATATATATAAAATATATATATATATATATATATATGAAACTTATTTATAACACTTTAAAAAATAAGTGTTATATATGTTTGTCTTATTTATAAAGTTTTTAGGAAAAAAATGTCATATATGTGCATAACATTTATAACATTTTTAGAAATATTTATAACAATGGTTTATAACGCCTAAGGGCTTACGAAAAAGCGTTATAAAAGGTTGTTTATAATACTTTTTAGTCGTCATAAAAATGTATTTTGTTGTAGTGCTCCTTGTTCTCGACTTTGACCGAGTTTTTTCTTCCCGTTGGAAGCAACTAGAGCAAACTCCTACGATGATTCTATTTGCTTATGTCGGATCTTCTCATTCAACAAACTACATCCTGACAACTCCATCAGCCGCGACACAAACACCACCAACGTCTCCCAATTTTTTGGCAAAGAACTCAAAAGCAACAAGGCTTGAAGCTCATCTTCAGTAACAATATTCATGGCAGACAGTTGATTGATGTTACCCTGAACCTCATTCAGATGTTGTTCCACCGAGGCACCCTCCGTGTACTTTGAGTTAAAGAGTTGGAGAATAATAAATGCCTTGTTGCCAGCCGTCTTTCATTCGTACAACGAATGCAATTTATCCTATAATGTAACTTTGTCAAACTTTACATGGACCTGTGTTGAAACAATAAATTGTCCAGCTATTGACGGATGAATCCAAAAGCCTTTCGATCCAATATTTTTCAGTCATCAACATATTTGTCTGATGACTTTTGTGCTATCTCCCTCCAATGGACCATGCAAACGTTTGTACGAGAGTAGATCATCCATCCTTGGTTTTTAGATCATCCAGTTTTCCCTTGTGAGAGTAATCATATGTGTGTTCATCTACTCTAAAGACGTGGTTGCACATTTTCACTCGAAAACCTGATATCACCGATACCAATTATTAGTCCTAAAACGGTACAAAAATAATGCCAACCCACTTGAAGATAACAGACCTCCATCTTATGTAACCACCAAAATAGATCAAACAAAGTATATGTTCGGTGACTATGTCCCCTGGACAAATCCCTATATATATATATATATATATATATATATATATATATATATATATATTAAGATCTCTTATGTTAAACAATTTGTCTCAAAGTTCAACCCCTCATAAATCTCAAGAGAGTAAAAGAAGCTTACAAACGAAATCACTCATCCAATCCTGTAAGTAATGATCTCCCTAAACAAAGTAAATGACTCCTCGAACAAATCTTTCCTGTAGACTTTCTCGAAAAGCATCCTAAGAGCAACGTACATAGATTTTCTTAGATTCATGTGGACTTGCTCCCTTGAATCTCTCATATGAGCTTCTTGTTGGCAACTCCCCTTCACCTTTTTCATAAGTTAAGAAAACCTAATTTATGGTTAGAAAATTCTTAAATTAGTCAAACAATAATCATGGTCGTCTAGATTTGATCAGATTGCCATAATTACATGCTGACTTAGTCCCACTTTTGAAAGGAATCCCGATAGACAGTATGTCGTCGATATACCGTGGTGTATCGCTAGATCGTCAGAATAGGTTCTAGAACGAAATACCAAAAAGTTGGTATTCCTTTTATATATCGTCGGTATACCTCCGCTGGTATACCGTCGGTGTACTGTCGTTGCTGTTCCGGCTCAGTTTAAGCTCTGGTTCAACCACCGATCTTCCGTCGGCTTCGCTGCAACTTCTGTCGATGCTTTACAACGTCTAGTTTTTCCTTCCACACACCTCAAATTAGATTGGAATTCCAACAAAAAAAATCCTAATAGAAATTCATCCGTGAATTATAATATTAGACATGATCGATATGACGTAAAAAACTCTTATTAAGTAAAAATAATGACATTTATATTTACATCATCCTTCCATATATATATATATATATATATATATATATATATATATATATATATATATATATATATATATATATAATAGCAGCGCAGCCGTCGGCGACGGCCAGCCTCTCGTTCCCTGCGTCGACGTCGTCCCCCCCCCCCCCCCCCCCCCCCCGCCGCTACCCCCTTAGCGGAGGCCTCCGGCGTTCTCTCCGCCACTTGCCGGAGCATACCCCCAGCCGGGGGTAGGACCCCCCTACCATTGGCCGGCCGCGCCTGTCACGACCCGTTACCCAAATTGTTGGGCCGGGCCGAGCCATGTCCAGCCTACGCTTGGTTAAAGCGTAGTAAGCTGTTCTAAGAATAGGCAATAAATGATCTAAGCTGCTAACAGTTCTAATATCACATTTAAAGGTTCATCATAACACATCATCTATAAGCGAAAGTAAAATAGGCATAAACTTAATAATACACTTCCAAAGTATCTAACTGGAGACAAAGTCCAGTAACTACAAGATATAGTCTAAACAGTTCAATAACTAAGCCAAAAATAGTCTAAGCAAGACTACCCAAGGGAGGTTCCCTGCGGGGACTTCCTCGGGAGCAAAAGCCGGGTCCTTTGTAGTGGATCCATAGACAAGATCACAGAGCAAATCTTCCTTCGAAAGTATTCCTACAACGTTATCCTGTCAGGACGGGAGCACGTACTGATTCTATAAACTAAACATACTGAGCATGGAATGAAAAGAGATATAGTAAATAAGAATCATGTCATGTCTCATGTCGTATCACAATCATGTCGTATCACAGATCTATCATGTCAGATCATAATCTATTATGTCATATCATAATCTATCATGGCAAGGATACATATGTCATAGAGACAGATGTATATGTAATATTTAAAATTGGACCAGGTACGTGATCGTCAATAGGTGTACAATGTGCATGAAAACATAATAAAATGTACTTCCGTACAAGTGTAAAGGCAATAGATGTACATACACACAAATACAGCTTCGAGAGTAAGGCCTACAGTGCAGTAACATATAAAATAAAACTTTGTTCGGTACTGTAGAGGGAGCATGATCACGTACTCAACTATCAGTTTTCCCATAACCCATATTCTAACATGTGAGAGATACGAGAACAGTAAAAACATGTAGGAGATACGAGAACGGTATAAAACATGTAAAAGATACTGGGAACAGTATAAGCATGGCAGGTACTGGGAGCACTTTAAAACATGGTAGGTACGGAGAGCAATTTAATTAAAGCATGTGAAACATACGCTAGACATATAGAAACCTGTAAGATACGGTTTTCAGTTTAAATCTGTCACGACCCGCACCCTAGGTAGGGGCACAAGTGCGTGACAACGTCCAGCCTATACCGTAAAAATGACATAGAACGCTGTATGTCTACTAGCCAACAATAGTATAATATAACCTGTCATCTCCGCACAGAGGTATATATAATATAAAATACTGATAAACTCTATCACAATCTAGAAGAAAGAATTTATGGCACGAAGACTAGATAGATATAAACATAAGTCCAAATCCAGCTCAACGACGAGA
>JANAVB010011397.1:3225429-3475429 GCA_029216955.1 Iris pallida | reverse complement strand
GCTACCCAAAGAAGGTCCATCCTATACTCAGCAAAAAGGAGTCCACTATGGCTCTGGGAGTCAGTGACCAAATCATATAGATGAGTCGGCATAGCGGCAGATCCGCGGGTATGCCTTTGGATTGAGTTGAGTTGTCGAAGGTGTATACAAGCTAGAATACAAGTATTGGACTTAAAGAATGGCTACAACATAGGCGACGTGCTGCGGCACGAGATGTGGCATTGAGTCTTGAGTTGTCGGCATATAGTTGCATAAGTTGGTTGAGTTGTTTGAGTGTAAGTCGGGAAACCGCCGCAAGGCAAAGTCAGTCATGTGACACTAAACCCACAAGTCTTGATTGGGTCAGTTGGCGATCAAAGTAACAAAGGGGCCGCGAGGCGGCGATATGGTTGAGTCGCACTGAGTTGCGAGGCACGGCACGAAGGAGTTATAGTACGGTCGTAAGGAAATTGGGTACTACCGTGTAGTTGCGTCTCTGATTCTGGCCTAAAGGCAAGCACGACCTGATAGGTTAACGTTGTGGCACGAGAAGTGGTCTAGAGGCAAAGTATGAGTAGCGTTGACATTGCAAGCACGGGATGGTTTTGACACACAAGTTGGGCCAAGGCGCCGGTCCTAAAACTGAACCTAAGGCAAGAGTAGAAAGACAATCGAAAAGGGATTTAAGCTGCACAAAGTGCACAAAGTAAATGAACGTGTAGGTTTTGTATGGGTGGGCGAGAAGCTCACTCCACCAGTACAGTGGTACTGACACCCACACAGTGTTTCATGTGCAGGCACAGGTAGAAGCTCGTGGTGCGGAGCTCGCTTGGATGCGTCGAGGCACGGAGTTCCTTGGCGAGTCGAAGCGTACAGCTGCGTGATCTGAAGACTTATACAGGTCATAATGTATGGACATCGCCTTCCGAAGCTTCCGCTGGATTTAAGTATTGTATCGAGAGATGAGAGAGAGCAGAGTGACTTGTAAATGAGAGAAAAGTGAGCACGAGAGACATTGTAATTTGGCCTTGCGCCCACAAATGTAATCTTGTATTCAATATCAATAAAGAGCTTCTTTTGAATAACTTGTGTTCATGTGTTACTTGTTCTTAAATTCTGTTGTATGTTTCAATATTTTTGCTTGGGACTTCTGTGCGACGACCCCGTCGCCGCCGATGAAATCGACCATTATGGAATTGCCTTGCACGAGCGCAATCTAGGCTCGTGCGGCATCACACCTTAGCGAGGACGATCGCTCCTACGGGAGCGGGGCGTGACATAGTGGTATCAGAGCACGGCTTTACGTCCTTGGACCGTCGATTGAATTCTTTAACTTTGATGTTTCCGCAAAACTCTGTTGCTTCCGCAAGTTGTTATCGTTGGTGCGCTCTCTCTCAAATGTTCCTCGGCATGTCCATACAATAAGTCTAAATATTTTCGAAAGCTCGTACAAGCGTTCAATCTAACGTATCGATAGGCCGTTGCCAAATGCGTCGATAGGGCCTTTGTGCCGAACGTTGCAAACTTGACTCGATAGAAAATATGTGCTAATGTTAGCAAAGTTGCATGTGTGCCCGAATAGTCCTACGTTGACCTTAGCAAGTCGCGTGTATGCCTAATTCGTCCAATGTCGACCCTAGCAAATGAGCATGCAAACTCGAATAAAAGTCCGCACAGGATGGCTATGCACACGGCCTTTTGGCTAAGTGGTGTTTCGCGTCGCGCACCTCGATATTTTGGTGCAAACGAGTCACGAGCGATATTAAGTATCGTTCGGTCGGGAACGGAGATGCACTTGGAGTGTCTATCGATAGGAACGCTATCGGACTAACGCTTAGGCGTACACGGGAGATTGATTTGGATTTCGAGGAAATAGTGCGAACGACTTAGTGCGTCGATGCGACGCGAGCGACTACTCTAGCGATTCGTCGAACGAATCTGAAAGATGTCTTAGCGAATGACGCGAATGTGATTGAGGACTAGATCTTATGGCTTGAATCCGAGTGGTGTATGTGATAGGTTCGGAGAAGAATAAGAATGAGTGTCGACGAGTAGTCGAGTGGCTCGAATCCGAGTGGTGTATGGTTCGTCTTGGAAATTGTTCGAATGAATATTGAGGATTACGAGTATGTCGGCGAGGCGATGCGATCGCGCAAAGCCTTAGAACGCGTCACGCTTAGTTGGTCGTGACTTCGAATGTCCCAAATGAGCATCTTGTTCGGACAACTTGTGATTGTGCAACGCGAGTTAGAACACGATTTGAAAAGATAAATAAAATGAATGGTCTTGATCGAGGAAACTTAGAGGATCGTACGTACGATTTTGGATTGATGCAACTGAAATATGACTTGAGTTTTGAATAACAATTTTGAAACGAGCTTGAGGAAAAGCGACTGAACTTGATCTTGAGTGTTAAGAAAATTGAGGAATATCCAGTTCGGACGACAGTATCAATGCACGACTCAAAATTGGTTGGAAGGAAGATCGTCAGGTTACGTATATCGTCAATGGTATTGAGGCGTATCAAAGATCGATATGCGATAACTCGGGGGTACTCTGACTCGGCAAATGACGATCGTGCAAATATCATTGTTTCGATGGATGTTATAATCGAGATGTTAAAATGTGTCGAGGAAAAGATAGACTTGGCTCGGGGATTTTCTAAGTTGAATAAATGACGATCGAACTTGGCTTGGATGAAAACTGGAATGTTTGGATTTGCTTTGTCGATAACCACAACGTTGACATTCTTGTCTTATGCGAGCGCTACTCCAGCCTCGCACATGCGTCACGCCGATTAGGGCGATCACTCTGAGTGAGCGCTGGTATGGTGATTCATACAGTGGGAGTGGTCGAACTTGTACGGTGTGACAATTTGTGCTTCGACTTGTGGTTTGACGCGAAGATAGACTCGAGATTGAATTGGTGTGCTTGTCGATTGAACTTGAGGATTGAGTAGGTCCAATCCGCGTATCGAGAATGAATGAGTCTAAACTCAAACAAGAGTTACGCCCCGATGAGAATGATTATTCCGTGTGAGCGTTGCATGGTGATTCATGAACCACCGCGGATTTTCAGACTCGCATGAGATTGGGGCGCAACGTATTGTCGAGCAAGACGACCTCATGATCGAATACATGAATTGGTTAGAATTGGTGAATCGTTCGAATATACGCAACACGTGCCGTAATGCGAATTAGGTGATCGTACTCGATGTTTAGAAATCTGAGTGGCACGAGCTTGGGTAGAAAACCTCGTATGATCGACTTTGGTTTGACCCTAGGATTGGGGTCAGTGTTGGCATTATTGTTGGGGAACTATGATTCCAATCCTGACATTGACTTAGCCTCGAAAAAAAATAGCCTAGCGGTTAGGCGAGACGCCCTGTTTCAAGTGTTAGCAATCGGAAGGATTGATCTTGAGGATTGGAATGGATAGATGGCGTGAATCACGAATGTAGGAAACCCTGCTCACGAGATTCGGCTGACATGCATATATTTCAGGGACGCTTGGGTATGTGCACGATGCGACTCGAGTGAGAATGACAAATTTTCTATCATGCGGCTTGGCTGAATGCATGTATTTTAGGGACGCTTGGAATGCGTGCATGATCCAGCCAAGTGATACGACGAGTTCAAGCAAGGCTTGAAAGTTGGGAGTGTGTCGAGATCTTGAGATCGTGTTAAAGGAATGATTGATAATAGTACGAGCGTGGCTCGGAATCGAAGGAACGCGTAGGCGAAATGTGTACGATTAAGTCTTAGCCATAGAGATGGTAGGATAGCTTGCCTTCAGGAAAGTCTCGAGGACGAGACTTATTCTGAGTGGTGTATGATGTAGTGCCCCATCCCGCAAAGTCAATCGGAGGAATCGAAACGCCGACGGCGTTCGGACTTAGCCTTGCAACGGCTTGCTCGGAGACATCGCTCAGGTGGGGTAGTTTCGGTGAACTTGCCTCATCTTTGCCTTCACATAATAAATCGTATTTTCAACTTGCACAAGTAGGCTTAATAATAAAAGAGATGAATCCACATAGCTAAGGGAATAATCCTGATGGGTCAAAATGAGTTAGAACATGGAAAACGTCCCACGGTCGGCTTAGAGTTGGTATACGGCGTGCTTTGAAAATGACACTCGGTCCTTCGTCCCGTGGCTTGGGAGAAGGGAAGTTGGTCTTCGACACAAAGTTATGAAATAGCCAAAGTCATAGGCGTCGCCTGCGTGAATGCTTGTTAAAGCATGCACGGTCCCGTCGAATTGTCCCGACACATGAGTTGGCCTAAGTCATAGGCGTTGCCCACGTAAATGCTCGACAAAGCATACACGTTTCCATAACGCAAGGCTTGGCATAGCCTTTGCTCATCCCTTAAGTCAAGTTATAGGCTCGATTAAGTTAGGCAAAGTTATGCCGATCGACCTAAGTCATTTCTAGTGCTGTCCCGCTCTTTCTGCGGTTGTCAACTTAAATAGTCCCACGATCCCACGACCCGTCATATAAAGTTTGACTTGGGCGATAGCGCCGCGTAGAGCGGAAGTCGAGTTGAGGCACGATTGCACGATCCTAGAGTTTTTAAAGGCACGGGCCACGATTGATTAGTTGAGTTTTGGAAAGTGTCTAAATAAGTTGTTGTCTTGAGTTAAAAGAAAGGAAGAAAGAAAGAAATGCTCACGACTGGGTCGTTAAGGCAAGAAAGAACAATGCTCGCGACTACGGGTCGTCGAGGCAAGATCTCAGATGTGAGAAATGGCACTAAAAGAGAGGAATGGCACTAAAAGAGATGGTAACACCAGAAGTGAATGACTATGTGAGACGTCAGTTTGAGTCGGTCTTGCATGGTCATGGACAACTTGTCGACAAGGTAGAGTTTTCCCGAATCGGCAACCTGTGGCGCCACGGGACCGATTGCGGCCTACGAAAACATAAAGGCTCTGGGAGCCAAAGCTGCGCCTGGGGCAAAGTATTCGGTGGACGCGGAATAGGGCTAGCTACCCAAAGAAGGTCCATCCTATACTCAGCAAAAAGGAGTCTACTATGGCTCTGGGAGTCAGTGACCAAATCATATAGATGAGTCGGCATAGCGGCAGATCCGCGGGTATGCCTTTGGATTGAGTTGAGTTGTCGAAGGTGTATACAAGCTAGAATACAAGTATTGGACTTAAAGAATGGCTACAACATAGGCGACGTGCTGCGGCACGAGATGTGGCATTGAGTCTTGAGTTGTCGGCATATAGTTGCATAAGTTGGTTGAGTTGTTTGAGTGTAAGTCGGGAAACCGCCGCAAGACAAAGTCAGTCGTGTGACACTAAACCCACAAGTCTTGATTGGGTCAGTTGGCGATCAAAGTAACAAAGGGGCCGCGAGGCGGCGATATGGTTGAGTCGTACTGAGTTGCGAGGCACGGCACGAAGGAGTTATAGCACGGTCGTAAGGAAATTGGGTACTACCGTGTAGTTGCGTCTCTGATTCTGGCCGAAAGGCAAGCACGACCTGATAGGTTAACGTTGTGGCACGAGAAGTGGTCTAGAGGCAAAGTATGAGTAGCGTTGACATTGCAAGCATGGGATGGTTTTGACACACAAGTTGCGCCAAGGCACCGGTCCTAAAACTGAACCTAAGGCAAGAGTAGAAAGACAATCGAAAAGGGATTTAAGCTGCACAAAGTAAATAAACGTGTAGGTTTTGTATGGGTGGGCGAGAAGTTCACTCCACCAGTACAGTGGTACTGACACCCACACAGTGTTTCATGTGCAGGCACAGGTAGAAGCTCATGGTGCGGAGCTCGCTTGGATGCGTCGAGGCACGGAGTTCCTTGGCGAGTCGAAGCGTACAGCTGCGTGATCTGAAGACTTATACAGGACATAATGTATGGACATCACCTTCCGAAGCTTCCGCTGGATTTAAGTATTGTATCGAGAGATGAGAGAGAGCAGAGTGACTTGTAAATAAGAGAAAAGTGAGCACGAGAGACATTGTAATTTGGCCTTGCGCCCACAAATGTAATCTTGTATTCAATATCAATAAAGGACTTCTTTTGAATAACTTGTGTTCATGTGTTACTTGTTCTTAAATTCCGTTGTATGTTTCAATATTTTTGCTTGGGACTTCTGTGCGACGACCCCATCGCCGCCGATGAAATCGACCATTATGGAATTGCCTTGCACGAGCGCAATCTAGGCTCGTGCGGCATCACGCCTTAGCGAGGACGATCGCTCCTACGGGAGCGGGGCGTGACATCTAATCTCTTCATAAATGGAGACAAGCATGGTGTGGTTCCTATGGGTTCCAAAATCAATAAAATACAAGGAAAAAGAGAAGGTTAGAGAAGGAATTACCTCTTGGAAGTTAGATCCCACGGTTAAACCCAATAGGACTCCAATCGTACATGAGAGTCCCTAGAAATTGGACTCTCCTCCTTCTTCCTTGCTTCCTACTTCAAGCTAGCACCCTCTCCTTGAAGGATTGAGTGGAAAGGAAGGAAAATGGAAGAATTTTGGAGATAAAATCAAAAGTTTAGGTTTAGGTTTGGGGAAGAACTAAAAGGGAAAGAATTTTGAGTGTGGAGATGAAATGAATGAAGAGGGAGGGTCCTCCAAATCTGGCCGGCCATGTAGGGGGGCTTGGGGCATTTCGCAAATGTCCAAAATGCCCTCCAAGCCCCCTTTAGGCCAAATTTTGACTTAGGAATTTTTCGGGTTCGGAACGGCCAAGTTAAAATCTACAAATTGGCCGATTAAGTCACGAAAAAATTATCTAAAGGTACCAGACTAATTTGTGGGATTTTATGGGCCTTGTTTAACTTAAAATTGGGTCCTGATCAGAGTCTAAGCTACCCCGGGTCCCCGATACAAGTCGGAATGAGCTGAAATTTGAACCCGACTCTAAAAATCCCCAAATTAAAATAAAATTAAATAAAAATTTCTAAAATTCCCAAAAATACAAAATGACTATTTTACTCCTATTTGTGAAAAATAGGGGTGACAAGTCTACCCACCTTAAAAAAAATTTGTCCTCGAAATTGAATGAGAAACTAACACAACAACATGAATAGAACAAGGAAAGAAAAGAAAGAATTTTACCTCAAGGCTCGAAGAGATATGGGAATCGCTCCCGCATGTCGTCCTCTCTCTCCCAGGTAGACTTACCTGGAGAGTGGTGCCTCCATGCAACGCGAACCAAGGGAATAACCTGGTTCCGGAGCACCTTCTCTCTTCGGTCCAAGATCTCAACCGGCTTCTCTGGATAGCTGAGAGTCGGTCCCACTTCGATCTCGGAGTGGTCCAAGACGTGACTGGGATCTGACACGTACCGTCTCAGCTGCGACACGTAGAACACATTGTGCACTCCCTTTAGTGCGGGCGGTAACTCCAGTCGGTAAGCTACTGCACCGACCCTGCCCAAGATACAGAAAGATCTGATGTAACGTGGACTAAGCTTCCCGCCGCCACCAAAACGAATCGTGCCACGCATCAGAGAAATTTGCAGAAACACAAGATCACCAACCTATAAAAAACATAAGACTTAAAGCTTGATGTAAAACAATCACAATCAGACTCAAATACTAGAAAATCTAAACTATACCTCAAACTCCAACGGCCTCCGATGGCTATCGGCCCAATGCCGCTGCCTGTCCTGCGCCACCCGAAGTCTTATCTCTGATAACCCTGACCTTCTCCGCAGCATCCACTACCATCTTAGGGCCAAGCAAAACCCTCTCGCCGACATCATCCCAAGACAAGGGAGTACGGCACCTCCGTTCGTATAGAGCCTCGAAAGGTGACATCTCTATACTGGCTTGGTAGCTGTCGTTGTAAGCAAACTCTACCAAGTGAAGGTGGTCCTCCCAAGATCTTTCGAAGTCCAAGACACAGGTACGAAGCATATTCTCGAGGGTCTGAATCGTCCTCTCCGACTGCCCGTCTGTCTGGGGGTGGTATGCGGTACTGAACTTGAGCGATGTGCCCAAGCTAAGCTGCAAACTCCTCCAGAAGTGGGAAGTGAATCGGCTATCCCGATCCGAGACTATACTCACTGGAATCCCGTACAATCGAACTATCTGCCGTACGTACATCTCGGCCAGCCTCTCCGTAGACAAACCCACCTTAAAAGCAAAAAGTGGGCCGATTTGGTCAATCGATCAACAATGACCCAAATCGCATCCTTCTCTCCTGGAGAGCGCGGAAGTCCAGATACAAAGTCCATAGTGATATGCTCCCACTTCCACTCAGGAATGGGTAGTGGCTGGAGCAATCCACCTGGTCTCTGCCTCCCGGCTTTCACCTGCTGGCACACCAAGCATCTAGAAACGAACTGAGCCACCTCGCGTTTCATGCCATACCACCAAACATGTTGTCTCAAGTCTCTATACATCTTGTTGGCTCCAGGATGTATAGAGTACTGAGAATGATGCGCCTCCTGAAGAACCTCCTTCCGATGTCCTCCATTCGGCACGCACAATCTGGTACCATGCCTCAACGATCCATCTTTCGCTATAGAGAACTCATCCAACAGTCCTGCCCGGACCTGCTCCCTGATGACCCTTAGAGCCTCATCCTCAAACTGAGCTGCTCTGACTCTGTCCATCAGCTCTGACTGCACCTGAAGACCCCACATCTGCTCCTCAAACCCAGGAACTATCACCTCTATGCCCAAGCTCTCCAGATCTGCCAGAAGGTGACGATCCATCGTCAAACATATGGCCACGGGATACCTGCTCAAAGCATCCGCAACCACGTTGGCCTTCCCTGGATGGTACTATAAGGATATATCAAAACCCTTCATCAGCTCTAACCATCGCCTCTGTCTCATATTCAGCTCCTTCTGGGTAAACACGTACTTCAAGCTCTTGTGGTCAGTGTAAATATCCACACGCTCTCCGTACAAATAGTGTTTCCACAGCTTTAAAGCAAATATGACCGCTGCCAACTCCAAATCATGAGTCGGGTAGTTCTTCTCATGTGGTCGTAGCTGCCTAGATGCATAAGCAATTACCTTCCCATGTGCTGAAGAACGCAACCCAGACCCTTCCCCGAAGCATCACTGTAGATCGTGAATCCTTCGGACCCAGATGGCAACCTCAAAATAGGAGCTGACGTCAACCTCTTCTTCAGCTCCTCAAAAGCAGCCTGACATTCATCAGTCCAGACGAACTCCATGTCCTTCCTGGTGAGTCTAGTCATCGGCTCTGCTATTTGAGAGAAGTCCTGTACGAACTTCCTATAGTAGCCTGCCAAACCCAGAAAGCTCTGAATCTCGGCAACTAAACTGGGTGTCGACCAAGACTCTACCGTCGCAATCTTCCTCTGATCCACTGAAATCCCATCACCGGATACAACATGGCCCAGGAACTCCACTCGATCCAAGAAGAACTCGCACTTTGACAGCTTTCCATACAGCTGCTCCCTCCTCAGAGTCTCCAGCACTATCCGCAGATGCTCCTCGTGCTCCTCGGGCATCTTCGAATAGATGAGAATGTCATCAATGAAGACCACCACAAACTTGTCAAGGTATGGATGGAATACCTTATTCATCAAGTTCATGAATACCGCCGGGGCGTTAGTCAACCCAAACGGCATGACGGTAAACTCATACTGGCCATATAGGGTACGAAAAGCAGTCTTCGGGATGTCATCCCCCTTCACTCTCAGCTGATGGCACCCCGATCGCAAGTCTATCTTCGAGAACACCCTCGCGCCGCTCAACTGATCAAACAGTTTATCAATTCCGGGAAAAGGATACCTGTTCTTGATAGTGAGGTTGTTGAGCGTTTGGTAGTCGATACACATCCGTATCGTACCGTCCTTCTTCAGAACAAACAAGACTGGCGCACCCCAAGGCGAAGAACTGGATCTGATGAAGCCCTTGTCCTACAGCTCGCCGACTTGCTTCTTCAGCTCTGCCAACTCGCTGTTGTTGATCCGATAGACATGTTGAAAAATAGGCTCAGCGCCCGGCATCAAGTCTATCGTGAACTCAACATCTCTGTACGGCGGCATCCCCGACAATTTCTCGGAAAAGACATCCAAGAAATCTACAATAAATGGATACGACAAATCCTACCCCGCCAACAAGGCTCCACAGAATCCATCTCCCGGCTCTGCTGCTCCTCTGGCAAGCTGAAACTCTGGCTCTCCTGGCGGACTAAACAATACTCTGCCTGCTCTACAATCTATGCTAACATGGTGCCTACTCAACCAGTCCATCCCGGGTACCACATCATACCTCGAAAGTGGCATTACAAGCAAGCACGCGCTCAAATCCCGGCCTCCCAGAGTAACTCTCCGCCCCTTGTAAATATTATTAACCAGGATAATACCTCCCCCGGTCATAATCTTGCAAGTCCTACCCAGATATTCAGCAATAATGTAGTGCCTAAGTGCAAAAGAAACTAACACAAAACTGTGCGTAGCACCTAAATCAAACAATGCTAAAGCAGGAAAAGAATCAAGAAAAACCGAACCTGCAACAACATCTGCGACTGGCTCGATCTCCTCGGCTGCAAGAGCAAAAGCCCTGCCCTGAATACCCCGCTGCTGGTGGTCCTGTACAAACCGCTGCTGCTGGGTCAGAAGTGGACCCCACGGCTGTACTGCAGGTACTCTTGCCGGTGCCCTCTGAGCTGCTACTGCTCCACGGGCTGCCCTGAGAGGGTTCGTAGGACAGTCTCTCAACTGATGTCCAGCCTCCCCGCATTAGAGGCACACGCCCAGCCTCTTCCGGCAGACCTCCCAGATGTGACCAGGCTTCTTGCAGTAGTTACAAGGAGCCCCATGTTGTGCCTGCCTCTGCTGAGTGTGCTGCACCTGCTGGACCGGTGCTCTGGCCTCCTACGGCTGGTGATGCTGGAAAGAACGATGTTGAAGCTGAGGGCGCTTAGCAGCCCTCGTGCTGCTAGTAGCCCCCGAGAAAAGATCACGCTCCCTCTTGGTCTTCAAGCCCCACTCCCGCTCTACCTTGCGGGCCTCCGCGTAGATCTGGGTATAAGTGTCATAGAAGGAGGGAATGAGGATCTTGATATCCCAAGTCAGCCCCTCCCTGAAATAGCTCGCCCTGATCTCCGGGTCTCGAACATGTACTTCGCGTATCGGCTAAGACGGTCGAACTCTGCGACGTACTCCTCCACAGATAAACTGCCCTGCTGCAGATCCTGGAACTGCCTCACCAGGTCGATCTTGTCTGTAGGGAAAAAGAACTTCTCCTTGAAGAGAAGCTTAAAATCTGCCCGAGTATGGCCCTCTCCAGCTAGGGATGGCTCGTTCCTGAACCAGGTGCATGCAATGTCTAGCAACTGCAAACCTACCGCCTCGACCTTCAGGTCGTCTGCGAGGCGGGAGGCCCTCATCTGCCGCTCCATATCCTCGAGCCAATCATCTGCATAGACCACACCCTTGGTCCCGCTAAAGTCACGGGGCCCGAGCTTCTTGAAGTCCTGGATATCTCCGTACCTCATACGCGTCCCATGATGCGGAGCCCTCTGCTCCACGGCTACAAGGGCCAACTGATGGGCATTCTCCATGCCCTGACGCATCGCGTCTGTCTGCCTCTACTGAGCCTCGGCCTGGGCTCTCTGAGTCTCCAGCATCTTCTGGAGGAAAGTAAGCATCTGCCCAATATCTGTAGGCAGAGGAGGTGGAGGTGGAAGTACGTCTGCAACGGGCGGAGGAATCCGCTGTGCAGGAGGAGGAAGAGCGCCCATATCAACCACTGGTACTGCGGCCGGAATAGTCGTAGCAACCCTGGGGTCAGCCCTCGTAACTGGTGGAGGAGCGCCTCCAAGAGCTGCGGCCGACACCCCGACTGTAACAGGAGTGTCTGGATCAGGTCCGTGAGTCATAGCAGACCTCTCCGCGTCCGCGGACTCAGGATGCTGGGACCTGGTCTGCACCATCCTGAAGATAGAATAAAAGAAGGAATCAATATGGCACATGAAATATTATATCAAGGAGGACAGTTAGAATACAAGAAACAATATCAAAGGACAGTTAAAAGATCAGCAAGTGGAAGTTGTCCTATTTTTGTGATTGAGTAACTTAGCCTATAGCCTATCCTAGATACGTACCGCAGGTTCGTAACAGTACTCTAAGTCGAGCGCCACTACGACATCGTACTAATTGCGACTTTCGACCTGCATGGGCCACCACTAAAAATGTGTCACGACCCGCACCCTAGGTAGGGGCACAAGTGCGTGACAACGCCCAACCTACACCGTAAAAATGGCGTAGAACGCTGTAGGTCTACTAGCCAACAATAGTATAATATAACCTGTCATCTCCGCACGGAGGTATATATAATATAAAATACTGATTAACTCAATCACAATCTAGAAGAAAGAATTCATGGCACGAAGACTAGATAGATATAAACACAAGTCCAAATCTAGCTCAACAACGAGAGAGAGAGAAAAGTAATATAGTGATACAATTCCAAAATATAATAACATAAGCATAAGTAGCAAGCTGGAGACAAGGTCCAGTCCAAATAACTCTAACTAAGCAATAGGTAAAGTCTCGTCGGACGGAACTAAGCCCTGCTGGACCAAGGTCTCCAAGTCTAAGCCCACTACGTCAACCGGACCGTAGTAGGTACAGCAATCCTCCTCACCATCAACTGTAATATTTTGTCAACATATCCAGTCAGGATGGAACGAGTACAATCAACTAATAACAGTTCACAAGATATGACAAAAGCTATAAGACTGTAAATAGAGAGTATATACAAGAAATCATGGTATGTACATGTGAGTATCATGGCATGGTAAGCTGTAAATCTAGATCTAGAACAAGGCAAGTAAACTGATCATGGCATGTACAAGAATCAAGAATCATCTATTTAGGCGTGTGAGTACTAGCTTCGATATGTGACCGGCTTGGGTCTGAACAAGGTCTAATGATCCACCAATCCTACGTGGAGTGTAGGATTGGTATTATTCAAGGTCTACAAGAATAAATAAGGCAGATAATGACCACATATCTATACTAGTGCTCCCCATCCCCGACTGGTTGAGTGGATCCACTACCAAAATAAGTGGATTTAGCGACGCCCAAAAACGTCGGAAAAACAATAAAATCCGTCGCTAATATGTATCACCGACGTATTTACCGACGTTTAGGTTTTGTCGCCGTTTCCTTAGTCGCTGATTACAAAAACGTCGCTGAACGTCGCAATTACCGACATTCAGCGACGTAACAGTACGTCGGTGAGTTATCGACGTTTATCGTCGTTCCGTCGGTATATTAGCACCCTCTCCTCCTTCTTCCTTGCATCCTACTCCAAGCTAGCACCCTCTCCTTGAAGGATTGAGTGGAAAGGAAGGAAAATAGAGGAATTTTGGAGATGAAATCAAAAGTTTAGGTTTAGGTTTGGGGAAGAACTAAAAGGGGGAAGAATTTTGAGTGTGGAGATGAAATGAATAAAGAGGGAGGGTCCTCCAAATCTAGCCGGCCATGTAGGTGGGGCTTGGGGCATTTGGCAAATGTCCAAAATGCCCTCCAAGCCTCCTTTAGGCCAAATTTTGACTTAGGAATTTTTCGGGTTCGGAACGGCCAAGTTAAAATCTACAAATTGGCCGATTAAGTCACGAAAAAATATCTAAAGGTACCAGACTAATTTGTGGGATTTTATGGGCCTTGTCTAACTTAAAATTGGGTTCCGATCAGAGTCTAAGCTACCCCGGGTCCCCGATACAAGTCGGAATGAGCTGAAATTTGAACCCGACTCTAAAAACCCCCAAATTACAATAAAATTTAATAAAAATTTCTAAAGTTCCCAAAAATGCAAAAATGACCATTTTACCCCTATTTGTAAAAAGTGGGGGTGACAAAATCACTGTATTAACATGGTTCATACGCAATTCATTATCATATGCAGTAAATAAAGTTTGTAGGGGTACTCGCCTCGAACAAAGCAAGAATACTAGTACGAAGATATAGATGTCCGGTGTCCTGTCAAAATGATACACAAACTTAGCATCTAAGTTATGATTAAGATTACACTGGTGGTGTGACACAACTCCTAACTGGATACTAGCTAAGGGATGTCCTAGCATAGAAAATTAATTTGGGGTGACACTAAGCCTATAACCAACCATTAGAATCCTTAGAAAAGAATGATACATAAGCAAAATCTACAGATGTTGTCGGATGATAAAACAAATATCACCAATGCGTCCAGAATGGTCAAATTAGCTAAGATAGCCTACCCATAAGTCCAATTTGGATACAGGAGCAAAATGGTAATTTTGGGTCAAAATAATTTTCGCCGTTGGACACACTTTGCACCAAAAAACGTGTCAGGATATAAGTCTACGAAATCTAGCAAATTATATGTCCACGAATCCAGAATGATGATACTAACCTAACGGTATGTCCAAAATAGAATTTCGATGACCCGGTCACAAAATGGTCCGTTGACCTGGATATTGGTATCCGATTTGCACGGAAAAGCGTGCCGGAGCTAAAGTCCACTAAATCTAATAAAGTATATGTCAACAATTTTAGAATGATGACACGAACTCAACGATATATCCGGAATTGGATTCCGATGAGCCGATCTCAAAATGACACGTTGATGCGGACATTTGGAATCCAGTTTGCACCGAAATGCGTGCCAGAGCAAATATCTTCAAAACTTAGCAAATTATATGTCAACGAGTCCAGAATGACGATACGAACTCAACGGTATATCCGGAATTGGATTCTGATAAGCCGATCTCAAAGTGACCCGTTGACTCGGAATGTGGGACCCGTTTTGTACCGAAATACGTGCCAGGGCCTACATTCTCCAAATCAAACAAACTTTATATAAAAATGTGCCAGAACGACACCATGAGTCTTCTGGTGGTGTAAAAAATTGAATCCGGAGTCCCGGATTCAAAAATAGAATTTAACAAGTACAAATTAAAGAATTCGGACGGCCAAATTTGGCGTCGAATTCGACCAACCAAACGTGTTCACGATGAAACGAACCTTAAGGGACAGGAAGAGGGTTATACCAGCTGCGCACAAGAACTAGTAGCGTGCCAACCGAAGCTGCGACGGCGGAGTTACGAGCTGACGAAGTCGGCTCCACAAAACTGTCCAAAAATAGTACAATTTAAAGCGTCAACTTGGTGGCCAGTTTTGAGGTATCAAACGACGAAATTAACGAACGAAACTCAAGGAGAGTGAAGATGGATATACCGAGATTGAGGCGGAGAAAAAAGTTTGCCGATCCAACGGTCGGATCTCTCGAAAAATATGTACGTAGTTGCTGCGACGGGATGCCATTTTCGAGTTCAAAACTCGCGCATCACGACGGGATTTTGACGTAAATGCACAAATAGACTATGCATCGCACCGGGGAGGAAGGCGTTGGCCCCGGGGTGGTCGCTCTAAGCTCGCGTGGCCAAGGGGGGTCGCCGGTGGCCGATGGCCGCACGGTGGCGGCCGTTGTCGCCGCCATGCTGCTGCCACTGCTGCTGCTTTGCTGCGCTGCTGCGTAGCACACGCGCGCAGCTATCACCGACGGTGGTTGCGATGGCGTATGGTGGTGGGGGTGTAGATGATGGTGAAGGTGGTGGTGCATGGTGAGAGTGGTAGTGATGATGTGTGGTGATGAAGATGGAGTTGATGATGGTGATAATGGTGATGGTGGTGAGTAGTGGTGTTGGTGTTAATGGGGAAGAAGAAGAAGGAGGAGAATGAAGGAGGCTGGTGAGAGGAAGATCTCGGCCATGGGGCTCCGCTGAGAGTAGGCTGTGCATGTATATGTGTAGGAGAGAGGAAAAGAGTGATATTTTATTGTGTGTGTGTGTATATATAAATAAGAGAGAGAGAGAGAGTGTATGTTAGAATAGAGAGAGAGAGATATATTATTTGAAAGAGGGAGAGAGAGAAGTCGGTTGGGGAGGGTGTGTACTGGTAGAGAGAGGGGAGGGGGTGAGGTGGTGTGTGAGTAATAAGAGAGAGAGAGAGAGAGAGAGAGAGAGTGTGTTATTTATATATATATATGTATATATTTTATATATATATATATATATATATATATATATATATATATATATATATATAAAATATATATATATAGGATATTTGTATATATATATATATATATATATATATATATATATATATATATATATATATATATAGAAAAAAAAAAAATATATATATATATATATATAGGATATTTGTAAAGTAGAGAGAGAAAGAGGAATTTAAAATAAGTAAAAAGAGAAATATTGTGTGGGGTATTTGGGCAGTCATGAGAGGACAACATGGAGCTTAGGTTCGGGTTCGGTCGAGCCGGGTTGGGTCAAAATCGGACAGGGTAAAATAATTGAATTTAAATGGATATTTATAATTATGGGTAAATAAATAACATGTGGGGACTCAAATAAATGGAACCTAAGTATCATGTGGGTAGTAGGCTTCGGGTGGGCCTTGTCCATACTTTGGGTCGACTAGGTTGGATCGATGTCGGGTCCCAAAATTAAATTGGAAGTTAAATCAGGTTTTACGGTAGATAATTAATTGGCCTAAATTGACTCGAAAGTTGTGCGAAGCAAATGAAGCACAAAATGGAGTGTCTGAGTGGGACACGAAGGTCATGGGTTTTGAGCATCTCGAGTAGATCATTCATGAGAAGTTGGTTCTTAAAAAATGACTGGTCTCGTGTTCCTAAATTAAAAGTCACGGTAACGTGCAAACAATGATTAAAGATAAAAGTGGAAATAATTATTCAACGATTAATTGGTCTAAGTTGACCCAAAGTTGTGCGATACAAAAAGAGCACAAGGGAACGAGTTTAAGTGGGACATGATATATCAAAACGAAGATAATCTTGTCTACTTCAAAATCCAGGAAGAGAGTTTACAGAGATTGGCAACCCTGACACTTCAGAAGTCAAAGTCACGGGAAGAAACATTAATATTCACAAACAATTAAAACAATATTTATTAAAAATAATTCGTTTAGAAAATTTAAAATAAACCCTAAAATTTAGGGGGCTTACAGCGCCCCCCCATCCTCTCGGCGGCCGAGATCCCCACCCCCTCCCCTCAGACGACCCCGATCCCCTCCGGGATCGCTCCATCGGCTTTCGGTCGACGAACCCTCACCCACCGCTCCCAGCTCGCCGGCCCCCTCGCCGGAGCCCCCGTCGCTGCTCCGGTCAGCATGCCGGAGGGGGCGAGGCACCTCGTACAGCGCGCCCCTTTGGGCAGAACGCCCTCCACCCCCTCCTAGGGCAGTGCGCTACCCCACCCTCGGGCTTTGTGCCTGCCTTGGGTAGCATACATACCCACCCCCTCAGCAGGGCTGCTTTCCCACCCTAACTTTTTTTAGCTTCTGCCCTGTTTCGAAAGAGTTTCAAATTTCGTATTTTAAAATTTCAAATTGTTTCTGAAACACACTCGTTTTACAAAATTTTGGTCCTCCAAAATTTTGCATTTGCGTATTGCTAACTTTTGCTGTTTGTACTTTGATATACATGGCCCTTTTGTTTTTCGGCCCTGTACCCGTATGTACTGCTCTTTTTGAGCAGCCTTTTATTTTCCAATAAAATTTCCTTTTTCGTTAATATATATATATATATATATATATATATATATATATATATATATATATATTTTATATATATTTCATATATATATTATATATATATATATATATATATATATATATATATATATATATATATATATATATTTGTATATATTATATATATATATATATATATATATATATATATATATATATATATATATATATTTGAAAAATATATATATTTGAAATCAAAGGCACATTGCATTTATAAGGTAATTGAACAAATGCTTGGCATATCTTTGCGAATATGAACCAAACTACAAGAAGGAATCTCTTTAAAAAGAGTAGTAACAGGATAATAATTAGAGAAGAGTGCATCAGTAGCAATTGAGTGAGCAGTCGTATTGTCTTTCCTTGGAGTAAAAGCAATTGTAGTACTGTAAGATCTTTCGATAGTCGTTCTACTTTCTTCTATGATGTGTCTTACTCACCATAGAATGTCAGCCTTCTTAAGGTTTATTGCATTAATTAAAACCTTACAATCACCTTCGATAATAACCGTGGAATATGTTTCCCTTTTGCAGAGTTGAAGACTCGGGTTTAGTGCAATTCCTTCAGCATCCAATGGAGAGCCTCCAATTTGAAATGTTGAGATGGCTAATAGAAAGGTGCCATTATTGTCACGTAAGATTGTTGCAGCACCCAACATCCCATTATGGAAAGGGTGGAACCAGAAATTCAAGTTAGGGTAGGTTGGAGTGGATTAGGGTGGGTAAGTGTGGACCAATTTATAAAGAAATAATCCTATATATATATGATAAAAAAAAGCCAAAACAAAATTTGGGTGGGCTTCAGCCCACCCTATCGCCCTTAGATTGGATTGCTGTGTCAAAATTTATCTTGACGTAATCTAACGGTGGTGGAGAATATTAATATTTAAAATGTAGAAGATTGATATTTTGTTTCTTACTCTCAACATGAGAGGGAATATAATTGTATTGAATTATATAGATAAATGTTACGTGATTTGAAACTAAAGGATATGTATAAATCAAAATCTTAACCAAAAGAACAAACTTAACCTATCAAGATGTAACAACAAGATCAAAATTCAAACTAACAAAATATAATCCTATAAAAAAATTTAATCCTATTTAGTATCTGACTTGGTCTTCTGGATCATCAGGAGAACGTAATACACCCCTCCACCCCACACACCCCACCCCCAAGTTGGAGAGGGTGAACCTTCGGTGCGCACACCCAACTAGCTAACTAATTAGCAAAATTGTTCGGCCCCCATAGCTTTGTAAAAATGTAAGCAAGCTGGTTTTGGGAGGAAATATGAGTTGGAGAGATGAGTACCGAAATAATTTTCTCGGGAAAGAAGTAGCAATCCAACTCAATACGCTTAGTACATTCATGGAAGACTGGGTTGCCGGCAATATGGATTGCCGCTTGATTATTACAGTAGGCTGGAATAGGATCAGGATGGGGAAGACCAAGATCACAAAACAGATAATGAAGCCATTGGAGCTCAGCAGTTAGATTAGCGAGAGCTCTATATCCGACTTCTACAGAGGATCGAAAAACTGTTGGTTGTTTCTTTGATTTCCATGAGATTGTACTTGCACCAAGCATGGTGAAATAACCAGTAGTGGATCGACGGGTTATTGGGCATCTTGCTAAATCAGAATCAGTGTAACCTTGCAACTGTAAGTTGCTCGAAGAAGATAGAAAAATATCGTGATTAATTGTTCCTCGTAGAAAATGTAAAACCCGAAAAGCTGTATCAAGATGAGATGTGCGAGGAAGTTGCATGAATGGCTGAAATAATTTACCGAGAAGCTTATATCTGGTCTTGTTACTGTAAGATATATGAGTCAACCAGTCAGACAACGATACTGACTTGGGTCAGGTAGAGACTCACCATCAGAAGGAAGCAATCTTTAGTGTTGTTCCATCAAAAAATGAGACGCTTTGGCATCAGTAAATCCAGAGTCATATAATATGTCAAGAATGTATTTTCTTTGACATAGAAATATTCCTGGAGAGGAACTAGACACTTCAATACCAAGGAAGTATCGGAGATTACCAAGATTTTTGATAGAAAACCTTGATTCAAGGCGTGACGTTAAAGAGGAGATAGATGAGGCATCATTGTCAGTGACAACGACATCGTCAATGTAAACAAGAATGATGGTGGAGATATTAGAAGAGTTGTAGGTAAAAAGAGAATAGTTAACCCAAGATTGCAAGAAACCTTCGTCAATGAGTGTTGAAGAAAGTTTTGCAAACCATTGGCGAGATATCTTTTTCAAACCATATAGGGATCTATTAAGACGACATACCCAAGAGTCCTCTTTCTTTTGAAAACCTGGTGGGATACACATGTACACTTCTTCAGAGAGGTCTCTTCGTAAGAATGCGTTGTTGACATCTAATTATTGAAGTGGCCAGTGTTTGACTGTAGCAATAGAGATGAGTGCACAAAGAGTAACAAGCTTCATAACAGGAGCAAAGGTATCATGATAATTGATGCCTTCATGTTAGGTGTAGCCTTTGGCAACATGTCGGGCTTTGTACCGTTCGATAGAACCATCAGGTTAAAACTTAATTTTATATATCCATTTACAACCAACCGCTTTCTTTCCTGGTGGAAGATGAGTTATTGTCCAGGTATTATTTGTTTCCAAAGCATGAATTTCTTTGGCCATGGCATCCTGAGTAGATTTCATCACTTCATTGAATGTATGTTGCTCATCAGAGTTGATGATAGAAGATAAAAATCACTTTATGAGAGGAAGAAAATGTCTCAAAAAGGAAGGAAGTAGTGAGCAGATATTGAGAAGATGTTGTACATGTATTAATAGAACAATCATAGTCATTGAGCTATTGTGGAGCACAATGAGAGCGAACTGGTCTTTTAGTTGGATAAATAGGTTCAGAAGGAGAAGATTCTGATGATAGAGAAGACATTGTAGATGGAAATAAAGGTGATGAAGAATTTGAACATGTTGTAGAAGGAGACGGAGTAGGTGTGTTTGAAGTGGAAAGATGATGATTTGTTGATTATTCCATAGAGGTGGATGGATGAGATGAACAAGACTCCTTGGAAAAAATCGGAGTAGATTTGGAAATGGGTTCAAGACTATTTTCTACATTGAAATGAGGAGATTCATCATAGTAAAGATGTTCCGGAGGATCATTGGAGAGGAGAAAATCATGTGAGGTGGTAGTGCATCATGAAAGGGAAACATAGTCTCATGGAAGACTACGTCTCATGAGACAAATGTTGTTTTTGTTTCAAGGTCTAGTATTTTGTATCCTTTATGGTTAAAGGGATGCCCAAGGAAGATGCCTGATCGAGCGTGATGATCAAATTTGTTTGTGATGGAGGAATTTTGGAATATCATAAGCACCCAAATACCTTGAGATTTTTGTAATTGGGAGTGCTACCAAGTAAGACCTCATGAGGAGAACGACGAGATAGTAAAGGATTTGACATCTTATTTATAAGATAAGTGGCCGTTAGAATACATTCTCCCTAATATTTGATAAGTAAGTTACTTTGAAATCGAAGAGCACGAGCCACGTTGAGTATATGTCGATGCTTTCTTTCCACTACCCCATTTTGTTGAGGAGTGAAAGTACAACTTCGTTGATGGTGTATACCCTTATCACAGAACCAAGATTTAGAATGATTAGACAAGAACTCTGTCCCATTATTTGTTCTAAATTTTGTAGAACTGGAAGATGAAAATGGGAGGAACCAGTTGAGATGGTTGTGACATATTTAGAGTATTGAGTAAAAACAAAAACAAAAAAACTTCATAAATTTTAATGTTTCACTTTTGGAATGTGTTAAATATAACCAGGTACAACGCGAAAAATCATCTACTATAGTAAGAAAATATCTAACACCATTAGAATTTGGGATGAAGAATGGTCCCCAAATATCACAATGTAGAAGTTTAAAAGAACATGTAGATGAAATAGAACTTTTATTAAACACCAATCTGGTTTGTTTTGCCTTTGGGCATACATCACAATGGAAATCTAATTTAGAATTTATGAAATCAAATGAACGACAAGAGATTTAAATTTGTCTAGACTGGGATGTCCAAGACGACAATGCCAAACATCTATTGGCATTTTATTTACTAAATTAATAATAAGGGACGTCTGAAGCTTGTAGAGACCAGCAACACGTTCACCTCTACCAATCACCTGATTCGTGATGGGGTCCTGAAACACACAAGATGTGGATGAGAACATTGCAATACATTTCAAATTTCTCGTTAATTGAGTGATAGAAATTAAATTGAAATGAAGCATGGTATATGATAGACAATAATAAAAGTGAGAGATGGTGAGAATGTAACATCACCAATATGCGTCACAGTGGCAGCGGAGCCATCTGGGAGTTGAACATTGACTGGACGGTCAATGGATCGATATGAAGAAAAGGAAGACAAAGAGCAACAAACGTGGTGAGTAGCACCACTATATACCAAGGAGAAAAGGAGAGATCAGTACCTGCGAGGTTTACCCTTGGAATGGATTCTCCATCATTTGTTGGTGGTAAAGAGCTATCAATGAAAGCTAGCTTTCCTTTTGCATTAATTGAGGGCCCTTGAAATGCTGCGTTCCCAAGATGCGTAGTTTGTCCCCTTGGAGAAGAGAAGAGTAGAAGATTGTTGCTGGACTGCCAGAAGGGTGGATGAGATAAGGATCCACCTTTGTAAACACTGGAGCAGAACATGGAGGAGAGACCACGGATGAATCTTGCTCTGATACCATGTTAATATTTAAAATGGAGAAGATTGATACTTTGTTTCTTACTCTCAACGTGAGAGAGAATATAATTGTTTTGAATTATGTAGATAAATGTTACATGATTTGAAACTAAAGGATACGTACAAAATCAAAATATTAACCAAAAGAACAAACTAAACCTATATATCAAGATGTAACAACAAGATCAAAATTCAAACTAACAAAATATAATCCTATCCAATATCTGACTTGGTCTTCTGGACCTTCGGGAGAACGTAATAGGGACCAATCTTCTTTTAGCCATGCAGTAGGACTTGGAAAATTGTTTGCCTCAACTTGATTGAATCTTCTTTTAGCCATGCAGTAGGACTTGGAAAATTGTATGCTTCATAAGAGTCTCGTAGCCTAATAGATGATGTGAAGATGCTGTTGCAGCACACCGGAACTTAATTGAATCTTGCATTATTTCTTGCTTTCCATATAGCCCATATAAGGTACAGAGAAGATGAGATTAAGTTCAGATCACCGTCAGATAATAATCTTTGAAGTAGTTCTCTTATAGTGGTATGTGGATCGATTAGAGAGTGGATTTGAGGAAGATTTCTCCAAGCTTCACCTGTAATTGGACAGGGTAAGAGTAAATTTTCTAAACTTTCTATATTTACCTGGCTTAGATGACACAAAGGATTAGCTTCCTGGATCCTTTTGTGAATGTTCTCGCCAGTAGCCAGAGTGTTGTTCAGTGATCTCCAGGCAAAGATATTGACTTGGACATATACTTTGCAATTGCCAAAGGCGTTTCCATTCCGTAAACTCTGCTTCATTGTTTACAGTATACTTGTTCATACCCCAATAATTTCATAGGAGTACCTACTTACTGCTCAAAATTAACAGTACTCCTAACTACTGAGGTTCTGCCTCATGGCTCATGCTTAATTGATTTATGGAGAAATTATTCAGTGAGACGGACTTATCGTGCACATTCTTTCTCATCCACTTGATAGTATGGAAATGAGTATATGCATAACAGTCTTTCTCATTTTCATGCGATTAAGTGAATGAGAAGGAAGGTGCACGGTAAATCCGGCTTACGGAATAATTTCTCTGATTGATGGGCAATGTGTGAGCTGCATGCTCAGAGAAAGATGAGATTCCGGCATTACAAGTAAGACTTTTGCGCCATAACTGATTGTTCATTTTTAAGTCTCAGAAAGGCTCTGCGCTGCTCTGCTCTTCCAATCCGTTGTTTGGTGGTTGTGCTGTTTAAAAGTTTGAAATGGAGGACTAGATGCCAACGCTTAATTTTTTTTTATTAATGTCAGAGAAGTGGACAAATACTACTTAGTCTTTTCGACAAATCATTTGTTCAATTCTTCGAGGAATAAGCATTGTTAGGAATAGCATTAGCAGGAGCAGCACTAAGAATTATGACTTCCATTTTTGACCTCATGCTCAATTGATTGATGAGCAACTTGTGAGCTGCATACTCTCTTAACTCTTAAGAAAAGTATAAATTGAGCTCAATATAATTAGTTTGACCAAAGTTTTTAGGAACTAAATCCAAAATAAGTTTGTAGTGAGCAGTAAAGCCGCAGCCCGTTTAGCACCAAACCCCGTCATTAGTTAGGGTCCAAAGTTTCTAAATACATGCACACAGCTAGGCTAAATATAATAATCATACTATGTTAATTAATTAGCTTTAATTTAATTTTTGCACCCGAGCTTGTTTCCAAAGTTTCAAGATTGCACTGCAGGCAACTACGACCCGACACTCTCCAAAACAAAATCAAAGAAGAAGAAGAAGAAGAAGAAGAGTGGAATTCCTTTCTGCCCGCCCACCCATTGTGTATATATGCAAATGCAACTTCCTTCTAATTTTCCTTTTTATGATAAATACGAGATTTCTTCATTCATCAGCAGTAGTCACTCTTCTTCTTCTTCTTCTTTTCAAAGCTTAGTTTGCTAGTTATCGATCGATATATAAAAAAAAAAAAGCAATATACAAATAATTCATGGAAGGGAAGGACTCGTGGTGATCACTAGATACTGATTTCTTCTCTTTACTTACTTCAGATCAATTAGAAACAAGCAATATACAAATATTCGCACTAATTCATGTATTCTTCAATTTTCTTGGCAGATAATTTGGTATGGAGCATGGATGAAACAGTCTCGCGAGGATAGGAAGACCCTAAATGCGACATTGGTACGCTAATTAATATGCTATGCTATGATGTGGTGTTCTACTTAAAACATAACAAAAACCAAACTCGGATTAATTAAGCATACAAATCAAGAAACATAGATACGGACTAAACACACAACAACTGTATAATATTTCAAGTTTATTTCAAGGTTCGCAGTATAGGTATAGGTTCACAGAATATGTACAGGAATCAGTATCGGCCCCTTCGTATCAGGATCGGCATTATTCAGCGGTTTCGGATCGGAGTATCCAAATTTTTAGTATCAGAAAGTAAATAATTATTAATAAATTATTAATATTTTATAGAAAATATATTTTATATATTTATGTATAATTTTAAGTATTTATTGGGTTGTTTTGAAATTGAATAAAATAGTAGTCACCCTTGTCAATTGATTTACTTGTGATAGATAAATACTTTTATAGCTTTACTAAATTGTTTCTTTCGTTTAAATTCTTTTGTCGAATTACACGAAAAAGAGATCTCTATTGTCGATATCGATCAGTATTGGATATCAGTCAGTATCGGATCGGGACATGCCAAACTGTCGGTATCGGCCGTATCGAATCGGGATAATACTGCAAACTATGGTTTATTTCCATCATCAGCTTAAAAAATAGCAGAATTAGAATTATGCGGTTTTGTACCGTATCAAATGTATCGATCTGGAAAGATGTACGGTGAGAGCATTACCAGCGAGTCAAGATATATGAAGTTTAATTATCATTTCCTTTCTTTCTTTCTTTCTTTCTGGATGTTCATGCTTGTATTTCCCGCCTATCAATTATTGGGCATTTCCTTAACTATCTTAATTTCTTCTCATCCCTCAGCTGTCATCCCTACTACGAATATCAGACTTAGCAGTCCTAGTTCAACATGGATTCTTCCAACCCTATGCCGGAAACTTTGGCAAATTCAGAGACCCAACACGGCCAAGTTTTCTTCCGGCGACACGATCCTGATATGTGGAATTGTTCCGACTTCCGAAGACCCCTCGGACCTCTCGTACGCGTGCCTGGCCCTCCTCCAGTCCTGCTTCTTGAGCTCGGAAGGCATTTCCTCTGCAGTGTGCCTCCTGCAACATGACCAGTTCCGGGATGTCGGGAAGCCAGTGGTGGCGGTATTCCATGTTTGGAAGTCGCTCGAAGGCTGCTACGCGTGGCTCCTCAACTCTGACTACCGAACCACCATACTTTCCCTACATTAGCCATCTCTCTACCGATGCCCAGTTTGATGTATACAAGGCTGTCTACGTTAGTACAGATGATGTTCTGGACGTCCGATCAATACCTTTCTAACGTAGCAAAACATGATCAAGCAAAAATGTACATGTTCCAAATAACATATCCATTCCAAGTGAGTAGCCTTTTCTACAGCTTTTTGGCGACGGATTATGATGCCGTCAATTTTGGGTATCGGACAATTTAGAGTATCGAAAAAGAAAAGTAACATCGTTGAGTAGTCGCAAATGTGTTGCTAAAGACGTCGTCGTCGTGTGTCCGTCGCTAATTAGTCATCTATAGAGTACTAGTTGATGCGTTGGTAACTGTATGTTGCTCATATGGGAAGGGGGGAAGGGGGGGGGGGGGGGGGAGGGTTGATAACTGTATGTTGCTCATATGGAGGGGGAGGGGGAACTGCATGATGCTCATATGCGAGGGGGGGGGGGGGGAATAACAGTCATATTTTCGTTTCTATTATTTAATAACTGTACGTTGTCCTGCAGTCCTCAGGCTGCTAACAAAAGAATACGTCCCACAGCGTCAAAGCGGAAGGAACGCGAGGGACGTCCTCTCGAGCGACCGATTAGAATTTTCGAGCCGGCGTCCCAAGCTCGGTCTCGGACGCAGCCACTGGCACCCCAAGCTCGATCGAAGTTGTAGAGGCTAAAAATCAAGCTGCGCCACCCATAAAGTGTGCAATTATCAAGTGGCACCAAATCATTATGTTGCGCTAGACCATTAGGTTGCGCCAATAATTGGTTGCGCCAACATCAGGTTGCGCCAACGTCAGATTGCGCCAACGTCAGGTTGAGCGACGCCACGTGGCAAGCATCCTCGAGAAGCTGTAACAATTGTCATCATTACTGACAGTTGTGACAGAACGACAGTCAAAGAAAATCTATTCGAATTCCGTGTAACGCGGCGCTCGAGAAGATTTTGTCAGCATGTAATTAATGTTGATAGCTGGCTCGCGCAAGTCATTGTGTGGCGCGAGAATTAATCAGTACATCACAGAAGACCCAGTCAAAGGCGCCAGTTGTTGAGTTGCGCCCATGCGCAACCTGGCTAGATGGCGCCACCTGATCAACATTTATTTAGAAGCAGGGTGACGTGACGCGCAAGCCACCAACTTCGCAGAGCGTGCCCACTATACTGCCCACGACCACGCGCATCTCTTTCAAACGATGCTACGCGTCCACAGCAGTTCGTGCAACCGCTCGCGCAAGTTGTTACATTGTACCCCCGCGCAACCTGATGAAGCACGCGCAAGGTGATCGAACAGTGCCCAAAATAGGGTGACGTGGTGTGCAAGCCACCAACTTCGTAGAGCATGTCCACTACACTGCTCATGACCACGCGCGTCTCACTCAAACGATGCCACACGTCCACAGCAGTTCGTGTAACCGCTCGCGCAAGTGAACAGGAGGCGCGCAACCTGAAGTACGTCCAACCCAGAATAACTGCTAAATAATTATTTCAAGAACTCTATAAATAGAGTTTCAAATCAGTCTCAAAGCAGGACCAAGGATCAAAAACTCCTGCAAAAGTGCTGCTGCATCCTCCAGAAGCTCGTGTCTTCGATATCACATCGTCCAATGGATAAAGTGATCGTGATCTGATCAGATTTCTGTAGTTTTACTTTCCCAGAAATCAATTGTACTCTTTGTACTTTTTCTCAGATTGTAGAAATCGAAAATTTCCTTTTTATTTTTGCAAACAAAATGGCGACTCTGCTGGGGACGACTTTCTCAGCCGACGAGAAAGTGACAACTCAATATGATATCGCATCGATCGGCAAGATGCAGAAGACCCTGGTCGTTCAAGTCGACCAGACAGCTTACGAGGCCACGATCAATGCTGGGGGTGCCAAGCGAACTACTGCCACTACTAAGAGCAAAACACGCTCTGTCTGGACTCCTAAGTCCTCGACGGCACAACCTGCTGCCTCTGCACAACTTGGGCCCATTACTGCCCTGGCGCAACCTAAGGGAAATAGACTTTTGGCTAACCCCTCCACTTCTCCAATTCTGAAATCGAAGAAGACTTTCTCTCGACACACTACTGTCCAAAACAAAGAAAAGCGACGTTTGGCCTTTTCTTCCCTGACGCAACCTATGCCTGTTCCTGCTGTGGCACAACCTGTGCATATTTTTGCCTTGACGCAACCTAAGAGAAAGAGACTCAACCTAAGAGAAAGAGCCTTTTGGCTACTCCCTCTGCTCCTCCAGTTCTGAACTCGGAGAAAAATATATTCAGTACCTCTCCTGGACAAAACAAAGGAAAGCACCTTTTGGCCTTTTCTTCCTTGGCGCAACTTGTGCCTGCTCCTGCTCTGGCGCAACCTGCGCATATTTTTGTATTGGTACAACGTAAAGAAAAATACTGTTTAGTGGTTTCCTTTTCGTCATCAAGTCAGAAACTTACTGAGAAATCACAAAATTAAGGAAAACGCTCTTTGGCTTTTCCTTATTCTGTTCGAATCGCTGACTGGGTGGAAAGTACTACTGTTTGCGCCTTTGCGCCTCTCAGCACAAATGTGGATTCAGATTGAAATCCTACTATCCTTAACAGAGACAACCAAATCACTGTCAGGAAGAGAGGTTCTATTCAGAATGAACTTTCTACACAAAAGGGTATTATGCCTACTCCAAAGATGTCACGTCCCGCTCCCGTAGGAGCGATCGTCCTTGCTAAGGCGTGATGCCGCACGGGCCTAGATTGCGCTCGTACAAGGCAGTTTCATAACGGCCGATTTCAGCGACTGGGACGGGGTCGTCGCACATAAGTCCCAAGCAGAAACATTGAACATGCACCAGAAATTTAAAGGCAAAACATAAGTTATTCAAAAGAACTCTTTATTGATATTGAACAATGAGATTACAATAAGCGCAAGGCCATGATTACAAGTCTTTCGTGCTCACTTTTCTCTCATTATACAAGTCACTCTGCTCTCTTTCATCTCTCGATTACAATGTTTGAGCCAGCGGAAGCTTCGGAAGGCAATGTCCATACATTATGTCCTGTATAAGTCTTGAGTTCTCGTGGCCGTACGCTTCGACTCGCCAAGGTACTCCGTGCCTTGATGCCTCCAAGCGAGCTCCGCGCCACGAGCTTCTATCTGTGCCTGCACATAAAAACTGTGTGGGTGTCAGTACTCAACTGTACTAGTGGAGTGAGCTCCTTGCCCACCCATGCATAACCGACACGTTTATTTACTTTTGTGCAATACAAGTCCCTTTCGATTGTCTTTCTAGTCTTGCCTTAGGATCAGTTTTAAGACTACGACGCTTGACCCAACCGATGTGCAACGACATGGTCGTGCTATAATGCCAACGTGTATTTCGATCGAGGCAGTGCCTCATCGCTTATGTACTCGACCAAACTTCGATGCGGGACGGCAGGGTCGTGCCATACTCTATTTACGACTTCAACGTATTCGAGACAATGCTTCGCCGAGGAGCAACTTTATGCGAACTCGGCCGTGCCAAGACTTTCACTTAAACTCAAGTGCCTCTAGACCAATACTTGTGCCAATGACGTCAAGGGGACGACTCGTGCAGGTTGTGCCTCTAGACCTTGCTTAGACTTGTTCGTGCATCATGATTGAGGCCGTGCCTCGCAACTACCAACCAGACTTAACCAAGTTGTCTTACGGCCCTTCCTGACTTTAACTCGAGACGAGACCACATTCATACTGAAGCACGTATCCTTGCTATAGCCATCTCTTAGGCTCTAGATTGGTGATGCAACCGTGAACACCCTAACCCGTGCCGACTCAAGACTTGTACTTGCAATAAGCATGACTTGATAACCCAACTCATAACTTGCTAGTACTCGATGCAATCCAAAGACATACACGCGGATAGCCGCTCTCGCTGACACATCTATATGAGTGGTCACTAGCAATGTCAAGCTATTTTGGACTCGGCTCAAGATATCGACTCGTCCCTCCGCGGGTAGCTAGCCCCGGACACGCCAAGTATCTTCTATGCGGTTATCCAGCATCCTATCGTTAGCCACCTCACTTCTCCCGGGCCGACATGATATCGGTGCCTCGACGATCATTCGAGAATACTACACCTTGTCGATAAGTTGTCCAATGACCATGCAGACTCAACTCAATCTATCAAATCCTTCCTTAACATGACCATGCTTTCCATATTTCTATCGAGACTACCAAGTAGCGGGACCGATCTCGTGTGCGGGACTTATCGAGACTCCTAAGTAGCAGGACCGATCTCGTGTGTTTCCTTTCGAGACATAGCGAGACTTCCAAGTAGCGGGACCGATCTCGTGTGCGGGACTTCTTTTGTTCGTGGCATACTCTTTACTAAATCTACCGTGGCTCGTGTCTTAGATAGGCCTGGTTCTCTAGGCGACGCTATCGCTCAAGTCGTATACCTTATACGATGAGCCTTGCTCTCGAGGGACTACGCGACTTGACAACCGCAGATAGAGCGGGACAGTGCTAAAAATAGCTTAGACCTACGGGCATAACTTTGTCTAACTTATTTGCGCAATAACTTGACGAGTAATGGCTACGCCAAGCTTCGCATCGAGGGAACGTGCCGTGCACGCGTTCGACTTGAACAACCAAGTTCTTGGGTGCCTAGACTTAAGCCAAAAGCCGTGCAATACGACTTAACCCACAGGACTTGCGAAGGATATGCCAAGCCTTGGACGACGGGACCGTGTATGCTTTATCAAGCATTCATATGGGTGAAGCCTATGACTTAGGCTAATTCGAGCGTTGGGACAAAATGATGGGACCGTACATACTTTATCAAGCATTCATGCGGGCGGCGCCTATGACTTAGGCTAATTCGAGCGTCGTACAACTTATCAACTTAGGCCAACTTCCTTCCCCCAAGCCACGGGACGAAGGACCGAGTGTTATTTTGAAAGCACGTTGAGCCGACTTCTAAGTAGACCGTGGGACCATTTTCCATTTTTTAAGACATTCTGACCCGTCGAAATTATTCTCCTAGCTATGTAGATGCGTCTCTTTTATTATCAAGCCTAACTTGTGTAAGTTGAAAACATGCGAGTTATTAAGTGAAGGCTAAGATGAGGCGAGTTCACTAAAACTACCCCATCTGAGCGAGGAGTCGTCTCAACCGAGCGAGCCTTCGAGCAGCCGTTGTAAAGCTAAGTCCGAACGCCGTCGACGTTTCAATTCCTCCAATTGACTTTGCGGGACGGGGCACTACAACATACACCACTCAGAACAAGTCTCGTCCTCGAGACTTTCCTGAAGACAAGCCATCCTACCATTTCTATGGCCAAGACTTAATCGTGCCCAGATACGGGACTATAACAGTCGAACGAGGTACGCCATAATTTATCGTACACACTCTGTCTACGCGTTTCTTCGATTCTGAGCCACGCTCGCACGATTATCAAATCTTCCTCCAATACGATTCTAAATTCTCGACACTCTTCCATTCCTCAAGTCTTGCTTGGATTCAACGTATCACTTGGTTGGATCGTCCATGCATTCCAGGCGTTTCCAAAATACATACATTCAGCCAAGCCGTATGATAAAGAATTTGTCATTCTTACTCGAGTCGCATCGTGTACATACTCAGGCATCCCTGAAATATATGCATGTCAGCCGAATCTCGTGAGAGGTATTCCTATATTCGTGATTCACACTATCCATCTATGCCAATCCTCAAGATCAATCTTTCGATTGATAACTCATAAAACAGGGCGTCTCGCCTAACCGCTAGGCCATTTTTCAAGGCTAAGTCAATGTCAGGATTGGAATCATAGTTTTCCAACAATAATGCCAACACTGACCCCAATCCTAGGGTCAAACTAAAGTCGGTAGTACGGGATTTTTCTGTCCAAGCTCGCGTCACTCAGATTTCCAAACATCGAGCACGATCACCTATTCGCATCAATGCATTCATTGTACGTATTCGAAACCATTCAAATCACCAATTCTAACCAATTAATATATTCGATCATAGGGTCATCTAGCTCGACAATATGTTGTGCCCCAATCTCACGTGAGTCCGATTATTCACGGCGGTTCATGAATCACCATGCAACGCTCCGCGGAATTATTATTCTCATCGGGGCGTAACTCTTTCTTGACTCTAGACTAATTCATTCTCGATATGCGGATTGGACCTACTCAATCCTCAAGCTCAATCGTCAAGCACACCGAGTCATTCTCGAGTTTACCTTCGCGTCAAACCACAATCAATGCATACAAGTTGCCATGCCATGCAAGTTCGATCACCCCTACTGTATGAATCACCATACCAGCGCTCATGCAGAGTGATTGTCCTAATCGACGTGATGCATGTACTAGGCTGGAGTTGTACTCACATAAGACAAGAACGTCGACGTTGTGGTTATCGACGAAGCAAATCCAAACATTTCATTTTCCTCCAAGCCAAGATCTCAGTTCGATAGTCCGATCGCCATTCATTCAACTAGAAAATCCTCGAGCCAAGTCTATCTTTTTCTCGACGTATTTCAACATCCCGAGTATAGCATCCGTCAGAACAATAACATTTTACACGATCATCGTTCCTCGAATCAGAGTACCCCCAAGTTATCGCACATCGATCTTTGATACACCTCAATACCATCGACAATGTACGTAACCTGACGATCTTCCTTTGCAACGAACTCCGAGTCGTGTAACTGATGCTATTGTCCGAATTGGATATACCATAATTTTATTCGATCAAATCTGAAATCACAAGTGCGATCCTCTAGCTTCTTCGATCAAGATATACATCTTTATTCATCGTTCTGAGCCGTTTTCTAACTTGTGTTGCCCATTGACAAGTTGTCCGAACAAAATCTCGTTCGGGACATTCGAAGTCACGACCAACTAAGCGTGATGCGTTCTAGGGCTCTGCGCCATCGTATCGCCTCGCCGATTGACTCTTTATCATCCTTAATCCTCGATTTTGCTCAAATGTTTTCCAAGACAAATTATACACTACTCAGGATTCGAGCCATCCTATCTAGTGCAAATCACGTTCACGTTACTCGCTAACACCTCTTCCAGATTCGTTCGACGAATCTCTAGCGTAATCGCTCACGTCATATTGACGTACTAAGTCATTCGCACTATTCCTCAAAATCTAAACCAATCTTCCGTGTACGCCTAAGCGTTAGTCCGACAACATTTCTATCGATACATACTCTAAGTGTATCATCGTTTTCGACCGAGCGATACTTGATATTGCTCGCACTCGTTTGCACCAAAAGTCGAGGTGCGTGACACGCGGCCCAACTTAGCCAAAAGGTCATGTGCATAGCCATCCCATGTAGTGCCCCGCTCTGTGAAGGCACTAGATTGACAGAAAGATCGGATTACTGGCTCTGCAAAAGAAGACGATTGATCTGGGAGAGTGGACGAAGTCTTATTTTATGATTCGCTTACGCCTAATAGGAATATGAGTTTTTGATTGAATACTATTGCTAATAACAAGACGGTAATCTTGAGTATGCTTATATGAGAATCTGCACATTGTCTGCTAAGAAAGAGAACGGTTTCCTGCTTGAAAAGAAGATGGAATTGTTTATGAATTGCTCGATTGATGCATGATGGTTTCATTTGATATTGCATGTGCATTTGGGTATCCACTTAGTGACGAGCTGAACCCTAGAGAGTCATAGCGGCTAGCGACGAGCTGAACCCATGCGAGTCACAGCGGTTAGCGACGAGCTGAACCCAAGAGAGTCACAGCGGCTAGCGACGAGCTGAACCCATGCGAGTCACAGCGGTTAGCGACGAGCTGAACCCGTGGAAGTCACAGCGGATAAGATGGAATTGAAATGTTGGTTTTTCAGAGATGTGTTTTCAAAAGAATATAAACTGACTCTGTATGCATGGAACGAACATAGGTAAAAAGTAGCAAGATCACATCACAAGAAAATATTTTCTCACTAAATGAACAGTGATCGTTTCAGACAAATGTAGCCCCTTTGTCCACAATTCACCAGTATGCTGATATACTGACCCACCATCAGTCTGCATACAGGTGCACTATGCATCGAGAAGGATAGTCCAAAGCGATAGCTCGTGCCTTATCCTCAGGAGCCAGAAATCAGAAGAGATGCCAAGAGATGACATCTGTTGCAAGAGTTGGTTTTATATATAAAGGGATGTAGTGTATGGGAATGGGATCATTATAATCTGTAAAGTTCTGAGAGAATGTAACATTGTATCAGAGAGAATAGAGAGCTTGTAATCTGTTCAAATGAAATTAATAAAGAGAATTATTACTTGTTACCATTGTGTTTAATGTATGTAGTCTGAAATATGTCCGCTGCTGCTTCAATTATCTGCGATATGTTCTGCTGCGTATTGTCAATCTTGTCTATCTTGTCTTGCTTCAGGTCTTGGCCTTGTGCAAGCGCAACTTAGGCTTGCACGGCATCACGCCTTAGCGAGGACGATCGGTCCCAAAAGTGTCCGAAGCGAGGACGAAAGGACTCTGCGGGATCGGAGCGTGACAGAATGGTATCAGAGCAACACGATGTAGAACCCTAGAGGGGGGTGAATAGGGAAATTAAAAATTAACTACAATAATTGATGCAATAAAGACAATTAAAAGTAAAGAGTAGAAAGATCAAACGCAAGGATGTATCCTGGTATCCTCTTTTGAGGCAGTCCAGTCCCGGAACTCTCTCCGACTTTAATCCACTATTTAACCAAATAGTACACACGAGTTTGGATCCGAAGAACTCGCCAACTTCAATACGAGTTTGGATCCGAAGACTCGCCAACTTCTACACACGAGTTTTCTTACGAAGGCTCGCCAACTTCAAACAAAAGAGAATGAGAACTTGTTGATCTTCTAATACGTGAAGATCGAAATGTACAACTCTTTAATACTCTAGCACTTTGGGAGAGGATGACAATGAAAAGCTTGGAAGAGTATTAATGGTGGAGCTCTTGGTTGTTGGAAAATTTATGGAAGAGTTGGTGAAAAAGCTCAAGAGAGAGAGAGAGAGAGCTTTCTTTTATAAGAGAACCAAGAGTTGGTGGCATTTAATGCTCTGAATATAGACAGACCGGCATGCTGTCGGTATGCAGCGGCATACCGTCGGTATACCGTCCAAATAGTAACGGTCATATTAATGACCGTTAGGGAGCATTAAATGCAGCCATTAATGCTAGTCAGAGCAATTCAAAAACCAAATATTTGAAACCCGGTATACCGTCGGTATGCCGGAGCATGCCGCCGGTATGCCGACAATTTGTCACAGCAAGTTTTGGATTGCTAAAAACGGTATGTCGGAGCATGCCGTCGGTATGCCGACAATTTGTCACAACAACTTTTGGGTTGCTAAAAACGGTATACCGTCGGTATGCCGGAGCATGCCGTCGGTATGCCGACAATTTGTCACAGCAACTTTCTGGACACAAAAATCGGTATACCGCCGGTATGCCGGAGCATGCCGCCGGTATGCCGGAGCATGCCGCCGGTATGCCGACAATTGGTAACAGCAACTTTTTGGATGCTAGAAACGGTATACCGTCGGTATGCCGAAGCATGCCGCCGGTATGCCGCTCTGTAAGTATTTGATTTTTGACTTGTGCTTTTTAATAGTCATCCGTCCTTGGGTGTTTACAGATATACCTAGACTAGTACAGACTCGAAGACTCTAAGCCGGAAGATGCCGTCTTATGCAGGGAACGCCGGTAACTGCTTCAGTCTTCAAAGTGAAAGATGATTGCGCTTGAACGAAGGAACTCCATGTAGTAGATCTTCTGAGAATATTTGAATCTGAAGAACAGAAGACTAGACTACGAAGATGCTGTTAATTAATCAAAATAAAATGTGCCAACAAACTCCCCTATTTTGATAATTGACAAAATAGAGAGATAGCATCTTCAGGGAGTAGCTCCCCCGTAGGTAGACAGCTCCCCCTCAATACGAATTCTCCCCCTTTGTTACTTAGTCAAAGATGGGGATAACAATAGAAAATGCACATAATGAAAACGACAAGAGCATATAAAGAGAAGCATGTATTAATAGATTAAAGTGAAAAGTGAATACATGCCCGACACATACATAGCATAATGTAAATAGAAAGACTCTCCTCAACGAGAGCCGCACACTAGAGATTACCACAGATAAAGTCCCCGAAGGACTGCAAACAACTAGTACCAACCACACACCGGTCCCCGAAGGACCACAAAAGACAACATAAAGGATAAACACATAAAACTAAAATACTCATAAAACGAAACCATCATCAAAAGGAAGTCCATCCCTACTCATCCGCCGGATCGTCATCATCACCCTGAGCTTGCTGGAAGGCGCCAAAAGGATCAATGTCGTCAGGGTACATAAACCCATAGGCATTGGGATCAGAGAAGCGCAGGGCCGCGTACATGGGATCCTGAAGATTAAGATCCAGAAAAGCATCACGGTCTTGAAGAGTGCACTGAATAAAGTACCCCTGATCGTGGAAACGGGACTGGATCAGGGTGCCAAGTCCACGAGTGTGGGCCCGCATCTGCTCCTCCGCCTGGGCCATACGCATATCAAAGTGGTGCTGAGTCAGCGGCATATAACGGCCCGAAGCGGGAGGGGTAGATGTGGGAGCAGCAGGAGTGAAGGCCGGTTGCTCTTGGGAAGACAAGGCACGGGAAGTAGAGGCACCAGCAAGGGAACGGGAGACAGCAAGATAGGAGGGCACGCCATCCGAGGAGCAGAGAGATAGGTCAACTTGTTTGGCTTCCAGAATGAGAGTAATGAGGGAGCCGTAGTAGAGGTTTTGCTTTCCCGAAGGCATGACACGCCGAAAGAGCAGAAGAAGAGTCTTCGGGAAGGAGAAGGGCTTCCGGGCATAGAGATAATACATGCAGACGAGGGCATCACCGGTGATGGCGTCGTAGTTTCCGCCCTTAGGAAATAGTGTATGACACACTATCCTATGGAGCTCATAGTAGAATGGCTCCAACTGTGCAGAGAGGGCTGGGATGGCCGGAGGGTTGGGACCCTTGCAGATGATACGACAGAACTCGTCGAAGGGCGACGCCGCCGAGGAGTTGAGAGCACCCAAGGATGGCAACGGTTCCCCCTTGTCCGGGATGCCGAGGATGGTCCCGATCTCCCGAGAAGTGAGACGGAAGTGACGGTCATTGACCATAGACTGAATGGCGGGGTGATCGTCGTCCCCGATCAAGTTGCAATAGAAAAGTCGGACAGCAGTGGGGTAGACGGGTATTTGGCGTCGAAGTAGAGAGGAGAGCTCGACGTCGTCAAACAAGGGGACGTGATCGGGAAAGAGGTTCCAGTTTATCGCCCGTCCCTTGAACACATTGTGATGGATGAAGTGTTGGAACCAAAGGTCGGCCGCCAGAGCGTTGGAGAAGATGCGTTGGTCATAGCCGTGCGGTTGCGCCACCGGGACGAAGGGGTTGAACAAGGAGGAGGAGGAGGATCGGGGGCGCTTAGGGTTTGCCATGAAGAGAGATTAGGTTTTCGGAGAGGGGAAGGAGGAGTAGGAGAAAAGATGGAGAAAGAAGGATTTTAAAGAGGAGGAGGAAGATGAAGAGATGGATGTTTGAAAAGGGAAGGAGGATGGGAACGGTTGTAGAGGAGGGTTTAATGAAAGGGAGATGAAAAGGTGGTGGATAGTTATGATGGTGGAGTAAAAAAGAGGAGGGAATAGGGAGATGTGATGGAATAGTAATAAATGAGATGGGAGGTTGAAGAGATGGGTAGTTAAGAGAGATGGGATGGATAGGAGGGAATAAAGGAAGGATAAAGGGAAATTAAGGAAGAAGAGAAGAGAGGTGGGCCCGGTCCTTCATTTGAAATCCTGTCCGCCTCCCTCCGGTATACCGACGGTATGCCGACATATACCGACGGTATGCCGAGTATCGAAACAGAACCTAATTCTGAATCGAAAAACGGTATGCCGCCGGTATACCGCGGTATACCGTCGGTGTGCCGGCCGAGGGGGATTATGGATCAAAAGATAAAATGCCTAATTCACGACAAAGGAAGGTGAAGCAATCTTCCGGGAGCGGGTTTGTGAAAATATCGGCTAATTGATAGGTAGTATCAATAAATTCAAGATGAATATCTCCCTTTTGTTGATGGTCACGTAGAAAGTGGTGTCTAATTTCAATGTGCTTCGTGCGTGAGTGACAAATCGGGTTTTTCGTGAGATTGACAGAGCTAGTGTTATCACATTTAATAGGGGTGCATGAATGAGAAATGCCTTAATCTAAAAGTGTTTGTGACATCCAAAGAATTTGTGCACAACAACAACCAGCCGCAATATATTCTGCCTCAGTGGTAGAAAGAGCAACAGAATTTTGCTTCTTGCTAAACCACGATACCAAAGACTTCCTGAGGAATTGACATGTGCCACTAGTGCTTTTCTGGTCAATCTTGCATCCGGCAAAATCCGCATCCGAAAAGCCGTGAAGCTCAAAGGATGTGGATTTCGGATACCAAAGACCCATGTTAATGGTGCCTTTGAGATAACGAAAAATGCGCTTAACGGCACACAAATGAGATTCCTTTGGATTGGCTTGATATCGTGCACACAAGCAAACACTAAACATGATATCAGGACGGCTAGCAGTTAAATAAAGTAAGCTACCGATCATACCTCTATACTTACGAATGTCGACTGATGTGCCATCTTCATCATTGTCAAGCTTTGTCGTTGTGGCCATAGGAGTCCTCATTGATTTGGATGAGTCGAGGTCGAAGCGCTTGAGGAGGTCCTTTGTATATTTTGCTTGATTTATGATGGTTCCTTTAGGTCCTTGTTTGATTTGTAACCCCAAGAAGAAGGATAGTTCACCCATCATACTCATTTCAAACTCTTCCTGCATAACTTTGGTAAATTCTACACAAAGTGTGTTGTTAGTAGAACCAAAAATAATATCATCAATATAAATTTGAACCAATAAGAGAGTCCCATCATGGGATTTAATAAAAAGTGTGGTGTCAACTTTCCTATTTAAAAAATTATGAGAAATAAGAAAAGAGCTAAGACGCTCATACCAAGCACGGGGAGCTTGTTTGAGGCCATAAAGGGCTTTATGGAGTTTGAACACGTGATTAGGAAATTAAAAGTCTTCAAATCCGGGAGGTTGTTTAACATAAACTTCCTCCTTAATAATACCATTTAGAAAAGCACTCTTAACATCCATTTGAAAAAGCTTAAAGTCATTAAAATAAGCAAAAGCACAAAGCATACGAATGGATTCAAGACGTGCAATCGGAGCATAGGTTTCGTCGTAGTCAATGCCTTCCTCTTGGTTATAGCCTTGAGCAACCAATCGGGCTTTGTTACGAGTCACTAACCCATCTTCATTAAGTTTGTTACGAAACACCCATTTAGTTCCAATAATGGGATGATTGCTAGGTTTTGGGACAAGTTTCCAAACCTTGCTTCGCTCAAATTAATTTAGCTCCTCTTGCATAGCTATCATCTAAAACTCATCAATAAAAGCATCATTAACATTTTTAGGCTCTATTTGAGAGATAAAGGCCACATTTGCACAAAGATCACGAGTGGCGGATCTTGTGCTAACATTTGAGGAAGGATCCCCAAGGATAAGCTCCTTAGGATAATTGGTGACAAATCTCCATTCTTTTGGAAGATCCTTTTGAGGAGGCTCGAGAGGAGGAGACTCTTTTGATGGGGTCACAACTTCATTGTTAGATGAAGAAGGACGATCCTCAATAGAGGAGTTCTCCAACCCAAACGAGATGTCATCAATATCCTCGGAAGAGAAGAATGTAGAATAGTTGAGTTCATTAAAAGAGACATTTATTGACTCTTCGACAACAAGACTTCTTTTGTTAAAAATACGAAAACCTTTACTATGAGTAGAGTATCTAAGGAATATTCCTTCATAGGCTTTTTCTTCAAACTTGCCTAGGTTATCCCTGGTATTCAAAATAAAACAATTGCAACCAAAAACTTTGAAATATTCAATAGAGAAAATTTTGTCAAACCAAAGCTCATAAGGAGTCTTCTTAGAAATAGGTCTAATCAAGACCCTATTAATAACATGACATGCCGTATTAACGGCTTCCGCCTAAAAATATTGGGGGAGCTTATATTGGTTTAACATAACCCGGGCCATATCGCCAAGGGTTCTATTCTTTCTCTCCACAACACCATTTTGTTGAGGAGTTCGTGGACAAGCAAAATCATGTCCAAAACCATTCTTTTCATAAAATCTTTTGAAATCAACATTATCAAATTCCCCTCCATGATCACTCCTAATTTTATTGATAGAAAAACCTTTCTCATTTTGAACACATTTACAAAAAGCAACAAATTTACGAAAAGTATCACTTTTGCAAGCAAGAAAAATAACCCAAGTAAATCTCGAAAAATCATCAACTAAAACGAAAGCATAAAGTTTGCCACCAAGGCTAGCTACTCTACTAGGCCCAAAAAGATCCATATGGATAAGTTGAAGGGGTCTAGAAGTACTCACAGAGTTGATTGATTTGAAGGATGACTTGGTCAACTTACTTTTCTTGCATTCTTCACATACCATATCCTTTTTGAATGGGATACTTGGGAGTCCTCGTACAAGCTTCTTGGAGGCAAGGCGAGAGATGGTATCCATGTTGGCGTGTCCAAGCCTCATGTGCCAAAGCCAACTCTCATCGTTCTTTGCAACTAGGCATCTGTCATTGTTAGTACCTTCAACAAGATAAAGAACATAAATGTTGTTTTCTCTAATGCCTTCATAAACAATAGTTCCATTAGAACTATCGGTAATGTAGCATTTGAGTTTAACAAACTTGATATCATAGCCATTATCGGTAAGATGACTAATACTAAGGAGGTTATGCTTGAGATTAGTAACAAGACATACATTATTAATACAAGGATAAGGAGGAGAACCGATATTACCATTTTCAATAATATAACCCTTAAGATTGTTACCAAAGGAGACGTGTCCTTCCTTCTTCATCGATAGCGTTGTAAAAAGTGAAGCATCACCGGTCATGTGCCGTGAACAACCGCTATCGAGAATCCACTTGCTTCTAGCATGAGAAGGATTCGTCACCTACAACAAAAGTTGAAGATGAACGTTTTGGTACCCATGATCGTTTGGGTCCTTGATTGTTAGTTCTAGGAACCCATTTAAGAACTTTTATGTCAACTTGTTTCCTTGTATAACAAAAGTTAGAAGTATGTCCGAGCAAACCACAATAATTGCACATCAAAGAAGATTTAGAAGAAGAAGTGTGAGTGTTGTGCATATGTGAGTTTCTAGTATGAAAAGTTCTACCATGAGTGTTATGATGATAGTAAAATGCATGATGTGAGGTGTTCTTCTTAACAAAAGGTCCTTTTCTTGTGTTAGAAAAGGAGTTGTGTGTAGTGTTCATGTAAGGGTTATGCCTAGCATTGTGATAAGTGTGGGGGTGTCTTGGAGCATGCATGTGAGTGGTATTCTTATTACCTAAATTCTTACTCCGTGTAAGAAGATCATTATACTTAATAGAAGTGTCATATTCTCTTCTATTAGCATCTTGACATTTGCGCATAGCAAATTCATAAGAGCTTCTCATGGATAGAATCTCATCATCCCTTTTCTTGATGGTGTCAAGATATTCTTGAAACTTGAGTCGTAAAGACTCTATTTCATCCGTGTCAGAAATAAAAGATTTTTCCTTCACATCAATAATGATGCTTGAGAGCCTCTCTACTTCAAGTTGAAGAGCCTCAACCTCTATAAGTGATTTCTTGTATTTATTCCGAACACCTTTGTGTTCTTCATGTAATTCAAGAATAGCTTTTTCCAAATCATCATAGATAAGAGTGTTTAAGGAAAGATCATCAAGTACCTCATCAGTTGCCATGAGGCAAACATTCGCATTGTGTTTGCACTCCTTGTCATTGTTGGAGTCACTAGCATCACTCTCACACCAAATGCTAGTGTTGGCAAATTTTTTAGAGGACGAGCTTCCTCTGCTTGGCTTCTCGTACTTGCTTGAATCTCTTCTTATCATCGGACAGTCCCGCTTGATATGTCCGGGTCTTCTACATTGATAGCACGCCGGATCTTCCTCATTTTCCCGTCTGGAGCGATTGGCTTTGTTGAATTTAAGGAATTTCTGGAAGTGCTTAGCTGTGAGAGCTATTTCTTCATCATCATCCGACTCATTGTCGTCGGAGCTCTGCTTGGAGTAAGACTTTGTAGCTTTGAAAGCAAGAGTCTTCTCCTTCTCTTTGGTCTTCTCCTTCTTCTTCTCTTGTGCGGAGGATTCCTCTTGATCCTTCATGTCGAGCTCGTGAGTCACAAGCTTACCCATGAGGGTCTCAAGGTTCATGACAGTTAGATCGTTCCCCTCAATAATTGCGGTAGCTTTAGGACTCCACACTTTCGTCAATCCTCTAAGGATTTTTCTGATCTTTTCATGAGCCGGATATTCCTTACCAAGAAAGGAGAGAGGATTAATAATATCACCAAATCGAGTAAACATAGAAGTAATAGATTCATCATGCTTCATTTTAAAAGACTCATATTCTTGCGTGAGCCTACTAATGTTAGACTCCTTCACTTGTGAAGTTCCTTCGTGTGTGACTTCAAGTAATTTCTAAATCTCATTGGAAGTCTTGCAAGTAGAGATTCGGTTGAATTTACTACTGTCGAGAGCACAATAAAGAGCATTCATTGCTTTGGCATCTCGACTTGCAAGCTTCTTAATGTTTTCAGAAAGAGTGTCCCGAAGGGTGTCAGAAGCAATATCCTCAATAGCTCTGGAAGGAGTAGGAAGACCATTTATCACACAATCCCATAAGTCAAAATATATGGACTTTAGATAAATGCTCATCCTAATCTTCCAGTAGTTGTAGTTGGTACCATCAAATAGGGGAGGCCTATTTGTGGAGTGCCCCTCATTGTGAAACGTGTTGATACTAGGGTTAGAGGCCATGGATCACTCAAGGGTGTAAATCCAAATCAAAAGAACAAAGCTCTAATACCAATTGTAGAACCCTAGAGGAGGGGTGAATAGGGAAATTAAAAATTAACTACAATAATTGATGCAATAAAGACAATTGAAAGTAAAGAGTAGAAAGATCAAACGCAAGGATGTATCCTGGTATCCTCTTTTGAGGCAATCCAGTCCTGGAACTCTCTCCAGCTTTAATCCACTATTTAACCAAATAGTACACACGAGTTTGGATCCGAAGAACTCGCCAACTTCAACACGAGTTTGGATCCGAAGACTCGCCAACTTCTACACACGAGTTTTCTTACGAAGGCTCGCCAACTTCAAACAAAAGAGAATGAGAACTTATTGATCTTCTAACACGTGAAGATCGAAATGTACAACTCTTTAATACTCTAGCACTTTGGGAGAGGATGACAATGAAAAGTTTAGAAGAGTATTAATGGTGGAGCTCTTGGTTGTTGGAAAATTTATGGAAGAGTTGGTGAAAAAGCTCAAGAGAGAGAGAGCTTTCTTTTATAAAAGAACCAAGAGTTGGTGGCATTTAATGCTCTGAATACAGACAGACCGGCATGCCGTCGGTATGCAGCGGCATACCGTCGGTATACCGTCCAAATAGTAACGGTCATATTAATGACCGTTATGGAGCATTAAATGCAGCCATTAATGCTAGTCAGGGCAATTCAAAAACCAAATATTTGAAACCCGGTATACCGCCGGTATGCCGGAGCATGCCGCCGGTATGCCGACAATTTGTCACAGCAAGTTTTGGATTGCTAAAAACGGTATACCGTCGGTATGCCGGAGCATGCCGTCGGTATGCCGACAATTTGTCACAGCAACTTTTGGGTTGCTAAAACGGTATACCGTCGGTATGCCGGAGCATGCCGTCGGTATGTCGACAATTTGTCACAGCAACTTTTTGGACACAAAAATCGGTATACCGTCGGTATGCCGGAGCATGCCGCCGGTATGCCGGAGCATGCCGCCGGTATGCCGGCAATTGGTCACAGCAACTTTCTGGATGCTAGAAACGGTATACCACCGGTATGCCGAAGCATGCCGCCGGTATGCCGCTCTGTAAGTATTTGATTTTTGACTTGTGCTTTTTAATAGTCATCCGTCCTTAGGTGTTTACAGATATACCTAGACTAGTACAGACTCGAAGACTCTAAGCCGGAAGACGCCGTCTTATGCAGGGAACGCCAGTAACTGCTTCAGTCTTCAAAGTGAAAGATGATTGTGCTTGAACGGAGGAACTCCATGTAGTAGATCTTCTGCCAATATTTGAATCTGAAGAACAGAAGACTAGACTACGAAGATGCTGTTAATTAATCAAAATAAAATGTGCCAACACACGATCCTCTGGCCAATTTGGATTCAATTGAAATTTGTACACGTCTTCTGATCGAAACTCCTTTGCCTACCCGATATCATCAATGAGATGAACGTTCCATACAATAAGTCCGTAAATATTTTTATGATGCCGACAAATGTTTTATCGATTTGATTGATTTTATTGAAATGCTTGATTGAAAAAGAGTTTTGATATGATCTGAATTATGATTTCATGGATTGATGATGGCGAAGGATGAGGACTATTGCTGCTAAGGATATCGTAAGTTTCTCTTTAAGTTTCGAGGACGAAACTTCTTTTCGGTGGGTAATTATGTAGTGTCCCGCTCCGCGAAGGCACTAGATTGATAGAAAGATCGGATTACTGGCTCTGCAACAGAAGACGATTGATCTGGGTGAGTGGACGAAGTCTCATTTTATGATTCGCTTACGTCTAATAAGAATCTGAGTTTTTAATTGAATACTATTGCTAATAACAAGACGGTAATATTGACTATGCTTATAAGAGAATCTGTACATTGTCTGCTAAAAAAGAGAACGGTTTCCTACTTGAAAAGAAGATAGAATTGTTTATGAATTGCTCGATTGATGCATGATAGTTTTATTTGATATTGCATGTGCATTGGGGTATCCACTTAGTGACGAGATGAACCCTAGAGAGTCACAGCGGCTAGCGATGAGCTGAACCCATGCGAGTCACATCGATTAGCGACGAGCTGAACCCAAGAGAGTCACAGCGGCTAGCGACGAGCTGAACCCATGCGAGTCACAGCGGTTAGCGACGAGCTGAACCCGTGGGAGGAACAGCGGCTAAGATGGAATTAAAATGTTGGTTTTTCAAAGATGTGTTTTCAAAAGAATGTAAACTGACTCTGTATGCATGGACTGAACATAGGTAAAAAGTAGCAAGATCACATCACAAGAAAATATTTTCTCCCTAAATAAACAGTGATCGTTTCAGACAAATGTAGCCAAATGTCCATAATTCACCAGTATGCTGATATACTGACCCACTATCAGTCTGCATACAGGTGCACTATGCATCGAGATGGATAGTCCGAAGCGATAGCCCGTGCCTCATCCTCAGGAGCCAGAAATCAGAAGAGATGCCAAGAGATGACATCTGTTGCAAGAGTTGGTTTTGTATATAAAGGGATGTAATGTATGGGAACGAGATCATTGTAATCTGTAAATTTCTGAGAGAATGTAACATTGTATCAGAGAGAATCGAAAGCTTATAATCTGTTCAAATAAAATCAATGAAGAGAATTGTTACTTGTTACCATTGTATTTAATGCATGTATTCTGAAATATGTCCGCTTCTGCTTCAATTATCTGCGATATGTTCCGCTACGTATTGTCAATCTTGTATATCTTATCTTGCTTCAGGTCTTGGCCTTGTGCAAGTGCAACTTAGGCTTGCACGGCATCACGCCTTAGCGAGGACGATCGGTCCCAAAAGAGTCCGAAGTGAGGACGAAAGGACTCTGCGGGATCGGGACGTGACATCCCATACGGACTATACTTGAGTTTGCACGCTCATTTGCTAATGTCGACGTAGGATTAATTGGCACGCACGCGACTTGCTAACTTTAGCATATATTTTCTATCAAGTCAAGTTTGACACCGTTCGGCACAAAGGCCTACCGATGCGTTCGTGTGAACGCTTGTACGAGCTTTTAAAAATATTTGGACTTATTGTATGGACATGCCGAGGGACATTTGAGAGAGAGCGCACACTTCTTTAACAAAGACGAGCTTTCAAAATAGAGGGATTCAACTTGAAGTCCAAGGTCGTAAAGCCGTGCTCTGATACCATTATGTCACGTCCCGCTCCCGTAGGAGCGATCGTCCTCGCTAAGACGTGACGTCGCATGAGCCTAGATTACGCTCGTGCAAGGCAGTTTCATAACGGCCGATTTCAGCGGCTGCGACGGGGTCATCGCACACAAGTCCCAAGCAGAAACATTGAACATGCAGCAGAAATTTAAAGGCAAAACATAAGTTATTCAAAAGAACTCTTTATTGATATTGAATAATGAGATTATAATAGGCGCAAGGCTATGAATACAAGTCTCTCGTGTTCACTTTTTTCTTATTATACAAGTCACTCTGCTCTCTCTCATCTCTCGATTACAATGCTTGAGCCAGCAGAAGCTTCGGAAGGCAATGTACATACATTATGTCATGTATAAGTCTTGAGTTCTCGCGGCCGCACGCTTTGACTCGCCAAGGTACTCTGTGCCTTGACGCCTCCAAACGAGCTCCGTGCTACGAGCTTCTACCTATGCCTGCATATGAAAACTGTGTGGGTTTCAGTACTCAACTGTACTGGTAGAGTGAGCTCCTCGCCCACCCATACATAACCGACACGTTTATTTACTTTTGTGCAATACAAGTCCCTTTCGATTGTTTTTCTAGTCTTACCTTAGGATCGGTTTTAAGACTACGACACTTGACCCAACTGATGTGCAACGACATGGTCGTGCTATAATGTCAACGTGTATTTCGATCGAGGCAGTACCTCATCGCTTTTGTACTCGACCGATATTCGACGTGGAACGGCAGGTTCGTGCCATACTCTATTTACGACTTCAATGTATTCGAGATAGTGCTTCGCCGAGGAGCAACTTTATGTGAACTCGGCCGTGCCAAGACTTTCACTTAAACTCAAGTGCCTCTAGACCGATACTTGTGCCAATGTCGTCAAGGGGACGACTCGTGCAGGTCGTGCCTCTAGACCTTGCCTAGACTTGTTCGTGCATCAAGATTGAGGCTGTGCCTCGCAAGTACCAACCAGATTTAACCAAGTTGCCTTATGGCCCTTCCTGACTTTAACTCGAGATGAGACCACATTCATGCCGAAGCACGTATCCTTGCTATAGCCATCTCTTAGGCTCTAGATTGGTGATACAACCGTGCACACCATAACCCGTGTCGACTCAAGACTTGTGCTTGCAATAAACATGACTTGATAACCCAACTCATAACTTGCTAGTACTCGATGCAATCCAAAGGCATACACGCGGATAGCCGCTCTTGCCGACACATCTATATGAGTGGACACTAGCAATGTCAAGCTATCTTAGACTCGGCTCGAGATATCGGCTCGTCCCTCCGCGGGTAGCTAGCACCGAAAGTGCCAAGTATCACCCATGCGGTTATCCAGTATCCTACCGTGAGCCGCTCGTTTCTCCCGGGCCGACATGATCCCGGTGCCCCGACGATCATTCGAGAAGACTACACCTTGTCGACAAGTTGTCCAATGACCATGCAGACTCAACTTAATCTATCAAATACTTCCTTAACATGACCATGCTTTCCATCTTTCTATCGAGACTCCCAAGTAGCAGGACCGATCTCGTGTGCAGACTTATCGAGACTCCCAAGTAGCGGAACCGATCTCGTGTGTTTCCTTTCGAGACATAGCGAGACTCCCAAGTAGCGAGACCGATCTCGTGTGCGGGACTTCCTTTGTTTATGGCATACTCTTTACTAAATCCACCGTAGCTCGTGCCTTAGACAGGCCTAGTTCTCTAGGCGATGCTATCGCTCAAGTCGTATACCTTATACGACGAGCCTTGCTTTCGAGGGACTACGCGACTTGATAACCACAGATAGAACGAGACAGTGCTAGAAATAGCTTAGACCCACCGGCATATCTTTGTCTAACTTATTTGCGCAATAACTTGACGAGTAAAGGCTACGCCAAGCTTCACATCGAGGAAACGTGCCATACACGCGTTCGACTTGAACAACCAAGTTTTCGGGTGCCTAGACTTAGGCCAAAAGCCATGCAATACGACTTAACCCACGGGACATACGAAGGCTATGCCAAGCCTTAGACGACGGGACCGTGCATGCTTTATCAAGCATTCATGCGGGCGACGCCTATGACTTAGGCTAATTCGAGCGTTAGGACAAAACGACGGGACCGTGCATGCTTTATCAAGCATTCATGCGGGCGACGCCTATGACTTAGGCTAATTCGAGCATCGTGGCAACTTATCAACTTAGGCCAACTTCCTTCTCCCAAGACACGGGACGAAGGACCGAGTATCATTTTGAAAGCACGCTTAGCCGACTTCTAAGTAGACCGTGGGACCATTTTCCATGTTCTAAGACATTCCGACCTGTCGGGATTATTCTTTTAGCTATGTAGATGCGTCTCTTTTATTATCAAGCCTAACTTGTGTAAGTTGAAAACATGTGAGTTATTAAGTGAAGGCTAAGATGAGGCGAGTTCACCGAAACTACCCCACCTGAGCGAGCCTTCGAACAGCCGTTGCTAGTTCGAACGCCGTCGACGTTTCGATTCCTCCGATTGACTTTGCGGGATGGGCACTACAAAAGAGGTCAGGGAAGGATCTACCAACCCTACGTATCTTAAGATCCCGACAAGACAAACTACTAGTATCTCAAATAGATGCAAAAGTAGCACCCCTATCAGACTAGCGCACCTATATCAACAGGTGCCAATTAGGGTCAACCTCTGGAAAACACAAGATGTATCAAGCGTAACCTACACCAGTTTCTAACCTGCGCCAGAGGAAGAATTCTGAGGTAAAAAATCCTAAGACTTATGCTAATCAGCTTAGCATGTCCTTGTACAATCAAGATACGGGACACCTCAAGAACATGAATCATGTTTCGAATATCGTCAAGGACTACATTCCTGCAACTTCTTCTCGTTCTGTTAGTGATCTTCGTGAACTCCTGATACAGAAGCGGAAGGTTGCAAAGTTATCCCGTCCAGCGATAGTCCAACAGCAAGAACATCATTGCAATCACCACCATGAGGTTGTCATCAGATGCTGCTGTCAGTCAGCCAAGCGGTCTGTCTTTGACCGTTTGAACTATGTTCAGACCCCTGAACATATCCTAGTGGACGAAGATGAACCATTCTATGCTTCTATCAATATGGCATCTCAAAATACTAGGGGTAGAAAATGGCTAAGACGTAATGCATTCCACAATCCTAGTCAATAGTACTTAGATCGGATTCATGAATCTGGCGAAGGAATATACCAATATACTAGATCCAGAAGTTAAGACACAATCGGTCAAAGGAATCTTCTTGATACTAACCAAGCTTTCTTTAGTCAAAAGGACATCCGTATCACTTCTTCTGGGGGTGGTTCCTTATATGTCTTTGATGCTGATAGTAAAAGTTCTGAAAGGACCATCCTTTCCACTAGCTCATCTTCGAGTGCTAGAGAAGTGACTACTTATGTCGTCAAAGAAGATCAAGATACTTCCAATTCTAACAGTCAAGAGTAGAGAATTGCTTATTTAGAGGCTAGTTTGAAGAACATGGCTGAGATGATGGCAGGCATGCATGCAGTAATTATGACACAACATACAGCTCTACTGATCGTGAATCTGATTCTAACTCAGGAACATGTAACAGCATCAGCTCCCATCAATATTGGTCTAGGAGTACAATCTCCTCACACTACTTCTATACCAGTGTAGGCTGCTCCAAGTCAATCTGGTGCTGGAGGTGGTACTTATCATGCAGTACCTCCTCCTAAAATATCAAATCAATCTACTGCTCCACAATCATCAAAAAATACTAATGAGGTCGTAAAACTTTTACGTACTCAATTCGAAGCTTTCAAACAGAAAGACGGCTTACAGAAGCTTGGCATAAAGCAGCCTTATCCCATAGAATAGAAGGAAGTCCAATTTCCTCCCAAGTACAAACCCCCTACTATTATGCTGTTTGATGGCAGCACATCTTCAAGTCAGTACCTCAATCACTTTGAGGTAATGACTGATCAACTCAATCCAAATGACGCTCTACTCACTAGAGTGTTTGTCGGATGTTTTGCTGGTGCAGCATATGACTGGTATCGTAGTTTACCAGATGGTTGTATAACCTCTTTCTCTGACTTCAAACAAATGTTCTTGGAACGATTTTATGAGGAAAAACCAACGACATGACTATGTTTGCTCTCATCAAAATCAAACAACGACATAATAAAACTACTGAACGTTTCATTGAACGATTCCGCCGTGAAACACTCAAAATCTCTCTCGGAACTCCAGATGCTTTGACTATAGACACTTGCAAATCAAACATGTTGCCTATAATCAGCATGTGGACAGGATCAATATAGTTCCAGGACTGGCCTTCCTTCATAGTGAACGCCAAAGCAGCAGAAGAGAGCACTGACAAGTTCAAATAATTAGGTATTCAAATGCCTAATCTTGACAAAGATGAACACGCTACACCAAATAATAGTAGCCATCAGAACAATCTCAAGAGCAAGGAGACTTTGGTTATTAATCTCAAAGGCAAAGAAGCTCTAGCTATGAACGTAAGTCAGCCAACATCTATCCCAACAGGACCACCACAAAGGGCACTACGTCCAAAAGAAGAATACTGTTTTGATGAAGATAATATCATGAGTATCTTTGATTGTCTGATCAAGAGCAATAAACTTCAACTGCCAGAAGCAAAACTGCCAGAGGAAGTTGGTAAGACTGACCATCCTAAATATTGTGTTTACCACAGATTTATTGGACATCCAACTCGAGCATGCTATGTGCTCAAGGGTAAAATTCAGAAGATAGTCAATTTCTGTCACCCTCATTTACCGTATTTCGTATTTATACTCGTATCTGGAATTTTGGCATGTATTTTTTTATTTTTCTCAACTTGTGGAATTTCGGTATTTCTCGTATTTTGGTTTTTGGCATGGCTCGGTTTTATTGGGATGGTTCGGTTTGGTTCAGTTTTATGTGTTGGAACACCCTAGCCCTATGCTACCCCTCATCCCTACCACAACTCCCCCTCTTTAAAACCCCCACCTACCACTCTCTCTCCTCAAAACTTCCACCATTAATTTTCTACTTCTTCTTCTTCATCTCCTTCCTCCACAACTCTCCTAACCCTAGGCAAGTGCACCTTGCCACTTCATGAGAGCCCTATTTTCTTGGTTCATTTGCTAGATTAGGACATGGAGATCAACATTAGAACTTGGTATTTTGTGATTTGAAGTCTCCATTGCTCTAGATCTAAGTTATTTCTATTTTCGGATTTTGCATGGTTTGATCTACTTTAGTTATATTTTATAGGTTTTTGATGCTTCCATAAGGAAGAGCATTCAGTTTCACCCAAGTTGGAGCTTTGGAAATCCAGATTTGGAGTTCGGATGGCCAAGTTGTGAACTTTTGAAGCTTGGGTTCAGCCATGGTGTTCTTGCTGTCTGGAGAAGACAGTGAGCAATGTGCAGAGCTGTTTAACTCACGCACACTGAGCTACGCGTGCTCTTTAGCGCTGTGTACGCTGACTTGAGTACGCTTCCTATTGGAAGCATGTTCCCTTGAGCTTGCGTGACTTTTCACGCAGCTGCTCCCTTGAGCTTGCGTGACTTTTCACGCAGCTGCTCCCTTGAGCGTGCGTGACTTTTCACGCAGCTGCTCCCTTGAGCGTGCGTGACTTTTTACGCAGCTGCTCCCTTGAGCTTGCGTGACTTTTTATGCAGCTGCTCCCTTGAGCTTGCATGACTTTTCACGCAGCTGCTCCCTTGAGCTTGTGTGACTTTTCACGCAGCTGCTCCCTTGAGCGTGCGTGACTTTTCACGCAGCTGCTCCCTTGAGCTTGCGTGACTTTTCACGCAGCTGCTCCCTTGAGCGTGTGTGACTTTTCACGCAGCTGCTCCCTTGAGCTTGCGTGACTTTTTACGCAGCCGCTCCCTTGAGCGTGCGTGACTTTTCACGCAGCTGCTCCCTTGAGCTTGCGTGACTTTTCATGTACACTGCTCCTTGAGCGTGCGTGACTTTCACGTACGCAGCTCTTTCAGCGTGCGTGACTTTTCGTACGCTGCTCCCCTGACCCCTTGCTTAACCTATTGACCCTTGGAGTTTTGGTCTTATTTCTTTAAGCTTGGCATTTCTATGAGCTTGATTTTACTTAATGTGTTTGGACTGACTATTGTACATAGCATGGTATGGCAAGGAACTAGCATAATACGACAGTGACCCGTAGTGGTGCTCCCCTGACATGACCAACCTGATATGATAGTGGCCCGTCGTGGCGCTCTCCTGACAAGTACCCTGACATGATCTATCTTGATAACTTAACTTGACCTGCCTTGACACCGTGGGTAGTTCTTTCTTACTTGCTCGTTAAATCCACTTGTCCTGTCTTGCATCATGTCTAGGATGGGACTCCTGAGTACCACGGTCAGGAGTACCTACTAAAATGGGTTAAGGTTAATAACTAGAATAATACAGTAGTCATGAAGAGATGACACAGCTACAGGCAATCCCGTTACCTGGGCGCTCTTGGGATCTGTAGCCTGCCGTCGAGTAGGGCACATTTCCAGCACACCGTCGCGTGTTGCACCCTCTAAGTCACCTAAGGATACATTTGTCTTCTGGACGATGTACCCACCTGAATTCAACCCCTAATTTTCGACCTGGGTAGCCTGGATGGTCTGCAGGGCTTGTGGCTGTGGAACAATCTGACTGCATCTTGTTAGTAATTAGGCCTGTGATAACCCTAGTTAGTAAAAGTAGTAAGCCGTAGGATCTGCTTGGCCGTGATTGATTGAATGAGGTATAACCAGTTTAACCATGTCTTGATCCAGTACAAGATTGCTCCCTGTCTTGATTTATTGCATTATTATCTTGCCGATAAATGGTGGGAAACCAAGCTCTGTTCAGATGAAGGGTTACAACCCCGGTCCTTGTTTGGTTTACGGGTTGTAACCTGGCTATCGGAATAGTTCCATGGTTATCTCGTCGTATATCATCCTGACATGTTTTCGTAATTTCAATTTTAATATTAGATTTTCTGTGCTGATTGCTGGCTTTTGTTCTTATTTCGTGGCCCCCTTGTGGCACTTGCTCTTTCTGGGGTTGACCCAACTGGTTTTGTGTGGCCAGATTTCGGAGCAGCTCCCGAGGATCTACCAAGCTTCCAGCCCGATGGTGGCAACTAGAAGGAACCCGGGCTACGAGTGGGTTTTCTATTTTGTTCGCTCACTCTATTGTAAAATTTATTCTTTTGAGGCGTTTAGCCGACGAGCACCTGTTATCTCGATGGACTTTACTTACTGTCTGCCTACGGGCTGTAAACATGATTAACAAATCCTAGGGTTGATTATGTATGACTTAACTCTTGCTAGTCCTAACATTTTGTAATGACTAGCTTAATGATCAGCTGAATATGTGATATTTGGGACGCCTTATTATTGTATATTTAATGATCATACATCTTGCGACCTGACTTACTTGCTTGTGATTGAGACATTAGGCTTATTCATGACCATAAGGGACTGTTGGCTTGTAGTAAACCCTCATATTTCTAGACAGCCATGACCGTATATCGAGGTGGTTTCCATTTCAATATACGTAGCTGGCTATGTCTGCCCCCGCTCTCCAGTATTCTGGTTCTGGGGCGTGACATGGTTTAAGTGGTGGCCCATGCAGGTCTTGTCAATCAAGAAATGTGAGGGTTTATCGAATAGATGTCTCAATCAGTATTCGCCCTTGATCTTCGCCCGTATTTTCAAATCCCTGAAATTCTTGCCCTGATTACATGCTTGTATCGTTGATCTTTCCTGGTCCTTCCTTATTGTTTCCCTATGTCGTTTTCCTCAGCGGCACTGTACCTGACCCTGCCAATCAGTAAGGAGGAGCGCCTCCTGTGGGCCAGCAGCAACCTGGAGATCAAGCCCAGCATTCCGGGGTCGCCTCCAGAGTGATACCTACTGGAGGAGAGTCACCAGTTCGGCCCGTCCAGCCCACAAAGCCAGATGATGGTACCTTAGTAGGCCTCATCAGAACCTTGATAGCTTCCCAGGATCGTCGAAGCGATGCCCTGCACCAGACAGTTCAAGATGCTTTGACCCGAGGCGGACATCCAGGAAACCAGGCGGCAAACAGTTTCAAGCGCTTGAACCCTCCTTTCTTCGACGGCAGCGAGGATGCGATTGTCGCGGATGCATGGCTTCAGGATACCGAGGTGGTTCTAGAAGCAGCTAGGACACCCGAGAATAAGAAGGTGGCGGTGGTACGCCTGCAGTTGTTGGACTTGGCTCGCAGTTGGTGGGCAGCGCAATCCATGGGATTAGTGGTACCCATTGCTTGGACAGTGTTTAGAGAGAGGTTCCAGACGAAGTATTTCGATGCTGTGGCTCGATACGACCTGCAGACCAGATTTACCAACTTGAAGCAAGGAGGCAGAACAGTCGATAGTTATGCATCGGAGTTTTCTAGACTCAGTAGGTTTGCCCCCACCTTGGTGGCGACCGAGTTTGATAGGGCCCAGCGGTTCCAGCAGGGGCTGTATTTGGAGATCTTCTTGGCGGTCAAACAGTTCGAGCACCAGACGTTCGATGCAGTCTTGAGAGCAGCTAGGAGGCATGAGTACACCTCCCAGAGGATCGTAGATAGGACCGGTAGTAGGAAGCGGTCCCACAGTCAGATGCACCAATCATCAGCTCCAGCCCCGGCAGCTAGGGAATTGACCATTGGAACTCCGAGGCGGGCGGCCTCAGTAACGTCGGTTCAGCATTCGACCCCGACGTACCCGCAGCAGCAGAAGCAGAAGCAGACTTCCACGATGGGATGTTCTCATTACGGGAAGCCAGGGCATGTGGTGGCAGATTGTCGCAGGGCACAGGGATTGTGCCTGGCTTGTGGAGCAGCAGATCACAGGATAGGGGCTTGCCCGAATAGGGGTGGTTCATCTGCATCCAACCCTTATAGCTCTTCGATAAGAGGGCCGGCCCCAGTACCAGTTTAGCAGCAGCAATATCAGTCTTCGAGGCACTTGTCGCCTCAGTCTCAGGCATTCCAGCAGCAGCACCCCCAGCAGTATGCACAAGCCCAAGCTCAGACCCAGAATAGGCAGAGAGGTTTCCAGCAGAGGGGACCAGCAGCCAGAGGACAAGGTCAGGCCATGATGATGGCTATGGAAGAAGAAGTTGCACCAGGTGAGGTTGTGGTAGGTACTATTCTTGTCAACTCCTCTCCAGCGTCTGTATTATTTGATTCTGGTGCATCACATTCATTTATGTCTGCACGATTTGTGACACGGATAGGATTGGAGTCCGAGTCATTATCAGTGAGGCTCAATATACTTACTGGTAATAGCCTTGTGGGAGTAGATCGAGTGTTTTTCTCGTATCGAATCGTAGTTAGCGGTAGGGAGTTCCCCGCTAGATTCATAGAGTTTCCTATGGCAGACTATGATGTTGTCCTAGGCATGGATTGGTTGAGGAACCAGTATGCTAGGATAGACTGCCATATTGGCAGAGTTGTCTTTAGTATCCCCGGCGAGCCAGAGTTTTCATTTTCTAGAGGCGCAGTGGAGACATCTTCCCCAGCATTACGGATGGCAGTAGCAGCAGTACAGTTGCCCCGGATAGTTGAAGAGTTTCCAGATGTCTTTCCAGAGGAGCTTCCAGGGATGCCGCCAGAACGGGAGATTGAGTTCACTATAGACTTGATTCCCAGGACAGTACCAGTATCAGAGCGAGTCTACAGAATGGCGCCTTCAGAGTTGGAGATTTTGTACAAGATGATTAAAGAACTGAGGACCAAGGGATTCATCCGTACAAGTGGATCGTCTTGGGGAGCCCCGATGCTTCTTGTGAAAAAGAAGGATGGTACGTCCAGGCTATGTGTTAATTATCGTACCTTGAATTCGGTGACAATCAAGAACAGATACCCTCTTCCGAGGATAGATGACTTGTTTGATCAGCTCAGAGGGGCTTCATTGTTCTCGAAGATCGACTTACGGTCGGGATACCACCAGATCAGAGTCAGAGAGCAGGACATCCTGAAAACAGCATTCAGATCGAGGTATGGACATTAGGAGTTCCTTGTTATGCCCTTTGGAGCGACCAATGCGCCGACCGTATTCATGGACCTCACGAATCACATTTTTATGCCTTACTTGGATCAGTTTGTGATCGTGTTCCTAGATGACATCCTGGTCTACAGCAAGAGTGAAGCAGAGCATGAGCAGCATCTCAGAGTCGTCCTTCAGACGCTTAGGGAGCATCAGTTGTACGCCAAGTTCAGTAAGTGCAAGTTCTGGCTCGATCGCATTTCGTACTTGGGTCACATCATTACCCGAGGAGGAGTGGAAGTGGATCCCCAGAAGATTGTGGCTATCGAGTTATGGCCGGTACCCAGCTCAGTGGCAGAGGTTCGCAGCTTCCTTGGATTGGCTGGCTACTATCGGCGATTTGTTTCAGATTTCACGAGGATTTTAACACCGATGACCCAGCTGACCCGCAAGGATGTGCCGTTTGTTTGGACAGCAGAGTGTCAGGAATCATTTGAGAAGTTGAAGCGAGGTTTGATAACGGCTCCTATTCTCACCCTTCCAGATGGGACCGGAGGATTCACAGTTTATTGCGACGCTTCAGGCAGAGGATTGGGGTGTGTCTTAATGCAGCATGGGAAGGTAATATCTTATGCATCACGTCAACTACGTGATCATGAGAAGAATTACCCGACCCACGACTTGGAATTGGCGGCGATAGTGTTTGTCTTGAAGTTGTGGAGACACTACTTGTACGGAGATAGAGTAGAGATCTTTACTGATCATAAGAGCCTGAAGTATGTTTTCACCCAGAAGGACCTTAATATGCGGCAGAGAAGATGGCTCGAGCTACTAGTGGACTATGATGTGGATTTGCAGTATCATCCCGGAAAGGCCAACGTTGTAGCAGATGCATTGAGCAGAAGAGCCGGAGTTTATTTCCTGACGGCACAACCAGAATTATTGGCAGATCTTCAGAAGATGGGAATTGAAGTGGTTCTTCCAACCAGCGTGGCATTGATGGCCAGCCTACAGGTTCAGTCCAGCATAGTTGAGAGAATCCGGGTAGCGCAGTCAACAGATTCCAAGATCCAGCGACTCAGAGCAGAGTGTGAATCAGAAAGAAGGCCAGAGTTATGTATCCATGAAGACGGTACACTTTGGCACGACACTCGTCTTTGTGTACCCAGTGAAGATATCAGACAGGAAGTCATGGCAGAAGCCCACAGTTCACAGTATTCTATTCATCCGGGTGGTACGAAGATGTACCGTGATATTCGTCAGCATTTCTGGTGGAATGGCATGAAGAGGAAGATAGCCCGGTTTGTCTATCGGTGTTTGGTTTGCCAACAGGTTAAAGCTGAACATCAGAGGCCCGCTGGACTTCTTCAACCTTTACCGATCCCAGAATGGAAATGGGAGCACATAACCATGGATTTTGTGACCGGATTGCCCAGATCTTCGGTCGACAGAGATACTATTTGGGTAATTGTGGACAGGCTTACCAAGGTGGCACACTTTCTCCCATTCAGAGTTGGGCAGTCAACGGCGCAGCTAGCAGAGATGTACCTCAGGCAGATCGTCAGGCTTCACGGTGTGCCAGTCAGCATCACCTCAGACAGGGATTCAAGATTCACATCACACTTTTGGCGCAGTCTGCAGAAGAGTTTGGGGACTCGCCTTCAATTCAGCTCAGCATATCATCCGCAGACAGATGGTCAGTCAGAACGCACAATCCAGACTTTTGAAGATATGTTGAGATCCTATACCCTTGACTTCGGTGGTTCATGGGAGAATCATCTGCACCTGGTAGAATTCTCGTACAACAACAGTTATCAGGCCAGTATCCAGATGGCACCCTTCGAGGCTCTCTATGGCAGGAAGTGCAGATCTCCGCTAGCATGGGACGATGTCGGAGAGAGGCAGATGCTCGGACCCGAGTTGATTTCCCAGACGGTTGAAGTGGTCAGGAAGGTCAGTGATCACCTCCGAGTTGCCCAGGACCGCCAGCACCATTGGGCCGATGCTCATCGGCGTCCCTTAGAATTTGCTGTCGGCGACCATGTATTCCTTAGGATCTCGCCTAACCGCGGCGTCATTCGCTTCGACGTGCGGGGAAAGCTTAGTCCTAGGTATATAGGGCCGTTCGATATTCTAGAGGGAGTAGGAGATGTATCCTATCGTCTCGCTCTTCCGCCGTCGCTAAGTGAGGTGCATGATGTATTCCATGTGTCCCAATTACGACGGTATATTTCGGACCCGAGCCACATCCTAGACCATTCGGAATTGGTTGTTGGTACCAACCTTTCGTATGAGGAGAGGCCCGTGTCTATATTAGACCGGAGGGAGAAGACACTCAAGAACAAGACTATTAAATTAGTCCGTGTCGCTTGGGGTCATCACTCTCTAGGTGAGTCAACGTGGGAGCGTGAGGACGACATCCGATCACGATATCCCTACCTGTTTGACTCGTGAGGTATAATGTCTTTCTTATGCCTTACGTTTTCCCTTCCTTGCTTGCATTGTATGACTGTATGATTGAACTGCTTAGTGTAACTTGCATGTGCTTAATGTAGCTTGTTGTGACAATCTCTAGCTCCTTGATTAAATTCCGAGGACGGAATTCTTTTAAGGTGGGTAGAGTTGTCACCCTAATTTCCCGTATTTCGTATTTATACTCGTATCTAGAATTTTGGCATGTATTTTTTTATTTTTCTCAACTTGTGGAATTTCGGTATTTTTCGTATTTCAGTTTTTGGCATGGCTCGGTTTTATTGGGGATGGTTCGGTTTGGTTCGGTTTTATGTGTTTGAACACCCTAGCCCTATGCTTCCCCTCATCTCCACCACAACTCCCTCTCTTTATAACCCCCACCTACCACTCTCTCTCCTCAAAACTTCCACCATTAATTTTCTTCTTCTTCTTCATCTCCTTCCTCCACAACTCTCCTAACCCTAGGCAAGTGCACCTTGCCACTTCATGAGAGCCCTATTTTCTTGGTTCATTTGCTAGATTAGGACATGGAGATCAACATTAGAACTTGGTGTTTTGTGATTTGAAGTCTCATTTGCTCTAGATCTAAGTTATTTCTATTTTCGGATTTTGCATGGTTTGATCTACTTTAGTTGGATTTTATGGGTTTTTGATGCTTGCATGAGGAAGAGCATTCAGTTTCACCCAAGTTGGAGCTTTGGAAATTCGGATTTGGAGTTCGGATGGCCAAGTTGTGAACTTTTGAAGCTTGGGTTCAGCCATGGTGTTCTTGCTGTCTGGAGAAGACAGTGAGCAGTGTGCAGAGCTGTTTAACTCATGCACACTGAGCTACGTTCGCTTTTTAGCGCTGCGTACGCTGACTTGAGTACGCTTCCTATTGGAAGCGTGTTTCCTTGAGCTTGCGTGACTTTTCACGCAACTGCTCCCTTAAGCTTGCGTGACTTTTCACGCAGCTGCTTCCTTGAGCGTGCGTGACTTTTCACGCAGCTGCTCCCTTGAGCTTGCGTAACTTTTCACGCAGCTGTTCACTTGAGCTTGCGTGACTTTTCAAGCAGCTGTTCCCTTGAGCTTGCGTGACTTTTCATGCAGCTGCTCCCTTGAGCGTGCGTGACTTTTCACGCAGCTGCTCCCTTGAGCTTGCGTGACTTTTCACGCAGCTGCTCCCTTGAGCATGCGTGACTTTTCACGCAGCTGCTCCCTTGAGCTTGCGTGACTTTTCATGCAGCTGCTCCCTTGAGCGTGTATGACTTTTCACGCAGCTGCTCCCTTGAGCTTGCGTGACTTTTCACGCACACTGCTCCTTGAGTGTGCGTGACTTTCACGTACACAGCTTTTTTAGCGTGCGTGACTTTTCGTACGCTGCTCCCCTGACCCCTTGCTTAACCTATTGACCCTTGGAGTTTTGGTCTTATTTCTTTAAGCTTGGCATTTCTATGAGCTTGATTTTACTTAATGTGTTTGGACTGACTATTGTACATAGCATGGTATGGCAAGGAACTAGCATAATACGACAGTGACCCGTAGTGGTGCTCCCCTGACATGACCAACCTGATATGATAGTGGCCCGTCGTGGCGCTCTCCTGACAAGTACCCTGACATGATCTATCTTGATAACTTAACTTGACCTGCCTTGACACCGTGGGTAGTTCTTTCTTACTTGCTCGTTAAATCCACTTGTCCTGTCTTGCATCATGTCTAGGATGGGACTCCTGAGTACCACGGTCAGGAGTACCTACTAAAATGGGTTAAGGTTAATAACTAGAATAATACAGTAGTCATGAAGAGATGACACAGCTACAGGCAATCCCGTTACCTGGGCGCTCTTGGGATCTGTAGCCTGCCGTCGAGTAGGGCACATTTCCAGCACACCGTCGCATGTTGCACCCTCTAAGTCACCTAAGGATACATTTGTCTTCTGGACGATGTACCCACCTGAATTCAACCCCTAATTTTCGACCTGGGTAGCCTGGATGGTCTGCAGGGCTTGTGGCTGTGGAACAATCTCACTGCATCTTATTAGTAATTAGGCCTGTGATAACCCTAGTTAGTAAAAGTAGTAAGCCGTAGGATCTGCTTGGCCGTGATTGATTGAATGAGGTATAACCAGTTTAACCATGTCTTGATCCAGTACAAGATTGCTCCCTGTCTTGATTTATTGCATTATTATCTTGCCGATAAATGGTAGAAAACCAAGCTCTGTTCAGATGAAGGGTTACAACCCTGGTCCTTGTTTGGTTTACGGGTTGTAACCTGGCTATCGGAATAGTTCCATGGTTATCTCGTCGTATATTATCCTGACATGTTTTCGTAATTTCAGTTTTAATATTAGATTTTCTGTGCTGATTGCTGGCTTTTGTTCTTATTTCGTGGCCCCCTTGTGGCACTTGCTCTTTCTGGGGTTGATCCAGCTGGTTTTGTGTGGCCAGATTTCGGAGCAGCTCCCGAGGATCTACCAAGCTTCCAGCCCGATGGTGGCGACTAGAAGGAACCCGGGCTACGAGTGGGTTTTCTATTTTGTTCGCTCACTCTATTGTAAAATTTATTCTTTTGAGGCGTTTAGCCGACGAGCACCTGTTATCTCGATGGACTTTACTTACTGTCTGCCTACGGGCTGTAAACATGATTAACAAATCCTAGGGTTGATTATGTATGACTTAACTCTTGCTAGTCCTAACATTTTGTAATGACTAGCTTCATGATCAGCTGAATATGTGATATTTGGGACGCCTTATTATTGTATATTTAATGATCATACATCTTGCGACCTGACTTACTTGCTTGTGATTGAGACATTAGGCTTGTTCATGACCATAAGAGACTGTTGGCTTGTAGTAAACCCTCATATTTCTAGACAGCCGTGACCGTATATCGAGGTGGTTTCCATTTCAATATACGTAACTGGCTATGTCTGCCCCCGCTCTCCAGTATTCTGGTTCTGGGGCGTGACAATTTCGATGCAATCACTCTTCAACAAGACGAAAAAACTGTAACGGCTAACATCGTCTCTTTACAGTTTGGAGATTTTTTGGCTCAACTTGTGCAGGACGGCATCATCCTCATATCGAGAACTACTCTGAAGATTGTTAATCTTCCACCTGTACGAACTGATGATCTTGTTCCTCTGTCTACTGATAAAGGAAAAATTATATGGATCCATCCAGATTTAGTGGCTGACTTCGAAACACCGTCTTCCTCCACCAAGTCTAAGAAGGCTACTAAACATAAATCATGTCATACGATTTCGTTGGGTGAACATTGTCTTCCACCTCTAACTGCTACCTTCATCTCGACAGCAGATAATCCTTCTTCTTCTTCCCCTACTAAGACAACATTGTCAAAGTCAAAAGTCAAATATCAACCAGCTTTCCATCTGTATAGTCTACAGTCTCATAAACTAATAACGAAAATGGGATATGATCTACAAAAGGCCTCTGGTTTAAACCATGGAAAGGGATCTCCTGTATCTCTTTCTCTATGTCTTTTTCATAACCAATCTCGGGTTGGTTTGGTTTACCGGACAAACTCTTCATCTTGCCAAAAGAAACCTTCCAGAAGCAAGACCCAGGCAAAAAGTTATAATATGGTAACTTTTGAACCTGTATCTGAGGAAGAGGCTTTAAGTGGTACCAGGTCTGGAAAACCTTACCTAAGAGACTATTCAGAAGGTCAAGAAAACCCTGCTCCAACTCTGGAGGCTCCTCAAGCTTCATCTTCTCCTGATGTCAATATTCCATCAGCTTCATCACCTCCAGTAGAACCAACTCTTCCCAAACTGACGATAGTCGACAAAGGAAAACAGCCTATCCATTTTGATAAAGTATTAAAGAAGACTCCAACTTTGGGACTCGAAAAGCCGTATAACTTTGATATACTGGCTCAGTTGGCTAATATCCCGGCAAGATTGTCAATTTTTGAGCTACTCCGTCTTTCGAAGGAAACTCGAGAAACGTTTAGTGAAGCTTTGATGCAAGCTGATACTTGTCTAACATTCCTCAAGAAGATAGAGGAAGAGCCTATAACATGCCTTCATTGTCATAGTATTATGGAACTGATACCCAACATCATCTTTACACAAGATGATATGCTGTTGGAAGATAATCGTCATGACCGACCCCTCTACTTCACGGGATATGTCGATACCATGAAGGTTGATCGCATTTTGATCGATCCTGGGTCTGCACTTATCATCATGCCAAAGACTCTACTAGATGTATTAAATATTCCTATACACAATCTTTCAACAACCATTACGACAATCTTAGGATTCAATTCTAGAAGAAGTGAACCTCTGGAAAAGATTAGTCTAAAAAGTTCAAATAGACAATCTTCGTACAAAGGTTACTTTCTACGTGATCGATAATCATGGCTCTTATAATTCTTTTCTAGAAAGACCCTTTCTGCATGAACATAACATTGTACCATCCACTCTACATCAATGCTTCAAATATGTAGATGTCAATGAAGAGGTTCAGAAGGAAGTAGCCGACCTAAATCCTTTCAGGGGCATTGAAGCGTATTATACTGACTCTCGGATGTATAAGGAAGAGTTCATGAAGGTTTGTATTGGCGATGGATAGTGAGAAAGATCAGAAAGATACTTCAAAAGATGTCCTCATGATCCCCGTCAAAGGACGTACTATTTGTCCCTCTTCTTCTCAGACGTTGACTATACATCTTTTCTCTCATAACAAATAGCCTCCTGCTGTAGAAAGGGAACAAAGGAGATCACCCCTTCTGAGCCTCTGGTTATCGACCTTCGTCATAACAAACCTTCACCTTCTCTTTATCCTTCTCCTCCTTTGGTTATCAACCATACTAAGCCTTCTATTAAGGCTTAGAATCCTCCTTCTCCTCCTCTAGTTATCAACCTTACTAAGCCTTCTGTTAAGGCTAAGAGTCCTATTATAAATAATGATGTACAAATAAATAAAATAGCATCTCATTTACAGTATATTGATATTTTTTATTATACTCGATGTTATTTAGAAATGTTAGATAACTTCGAACCACTTACCATAGGAGCAGTTCAAGTTTTCCAAGATGAAGTATTGCTCGAACCAATACAGGACTCCTTCTTCTTAGTTCCCTCTAGAAAGAAATATGAACTTCCTATACTTTTTAGTAAATGAACATAACAGAAGATCATGTCCGATAGTGGTGAAGAAAATCACGATAACGAAAGACTTCAACTACGTCGTTATAGTCAGCAATCAAGAGATATCATCCAAAAAATGGGCTATAATTTTAAAGCTACTCTCAATAGCGGTAATGGAAGGCGAACTCCTATTCGTATTCCTGCTCCAAAAGGAAAATCACAACAATAATATAGCAAAATAAAGCGGGGACTGGGTTATACTTCGTCAATACCGACTCCAGAAGCTTCCGAATCCGAAAAAGCAAAACGACCTAACTCTTCTGATTCTGTTTCTTGGGATTCAGACACTAGTATAGGGCACGTCCATCGAGTGAATCTATCTTCCAATGTGGTAACTGCTGAATTCTCGGAAGACGACGAAGATTTTGTCGAAGTTTCTGAATCTGATCCTTGGGCACAAAGGATGGATACCCAATGGGAGCTTCGCTTCGAGCAACGTGAGCCGCCTACCGAAGATTAGTTGGTTCAAGTTGACGTTGGAGATGAAACCTCCTCAAAACCAATATTTGTCAGCAAAAGTCTCCCTGAAACAGATAAACAAGAACTGATCCAACTTATTAGAAAATATGTTGATGTATTCGCTTGGAGCTATGAAGATATGCTGGAATTGGATCCCCAGATTGCTACCCATAAGCTCAACATTCTGCTGAATGCGAAGCCAGTCAAGCAGCAATAGTATCGATTTTGACCTGACATGATGGATGACATAGAAGCTGAAGTCAAGAAACTTGTCGCCTGTGGTTTCGTCAGAGAACAACAACATCCAGACTGGGTGGCTAATGTTGTCTCAGTTTTGAAGAAAACATGGAAGGTCCGAGTCTGTATTGAATTTAGAGACCTTAATGAAGCTTGTCCCAAGAATGAATTTACTCTTCCGATCACTGATGTCATGATCGACAATACTTGCGGATTTGAACGAATGTCTTTTATGGATAGATTCTCAGGATATAATCAAATCAAGATGCATCCAGAAGATGAGAAACATACATCTTTTCGTACACCTCTTGGAGTCTATTGTAACACTGTTATACCATTTGGTCTTAAGAACGTTGGTACAACTTACCAGCGGGCCATGAGTACTATCTTCCGTGATCATTTACGAAAGACTGTTGAATGCTATGTTGACGATATTGCTGTCAAAAGTCATCTAAAAGAATATCACATTCAAGACTTGAGAACTATATTCGATCTAATGCGCCAGCATTCACTCAAGATGAATTCCACTAAGTCATTCCTGGGAGTCCCTAGTGGCAAATTTCTCAGATTCGTCATTACCTCTAAAGATATACACGTTGATTCCGAGAAGATCAAAGCTATTCAAGAGATGCATCCTCCACGCAACCTAAAAGAGCTACGAGGATTCTAGGGATGGCTTGCGTACATCAGGAGATTCATCTCAAATCTCTCTGGACACTGTAGACCATTTACTCAACTCATGAAGAAAGGTGCATCTTTTATTTGGACTGAAGAATGTTAGCAAGCATTTGAAGACATAAAGCGGTACTTAATGAACCCTCCAGTTTTAGTGCCTCCAGTCTCAGGAATACCCTTCCTGATGTATGTTCGAGCAATGGACCATTCATTAGGCACTTTATTAGCTCAGAAGAATAAAGAAGGTCATGAACATGCTATCTACTATCTCAGCCGTACAATGATCAGAGCTGAACATCGATACACTCCAGTGGAAAAGAATGTCTAGCTTTGATGTTTGTTGTTCAAAAGGCGAGACATTATATCACCGGCCAAACTATTCATGTGATTTCTAGAGTTAACCCTCTCCGGGTATTGATGAAAAAGCCCAATACACTTAACTCCAGGCTTGCTATGTGGGCCATATTATTAGCACAATATGATATGATTTTTGTTCCTCAAAAGTCTGTGAAGGGCCAAGCTCCTGCTGACTTCCTAGCAGCTCACCCAATCCGGGAAACGTCTAAATTTTATGATGAGATTCCAGACGAAACATTGGAATCCAACATGATTTCAGAAAAAAATTCCTGCTTGGCATCTATTCTTCGACGGTGCATCCAGAATAGGACCAAAAGGTGTCATCGTTGCTGGAGTTAGAATCGTCCTTATATCACCAGAAGGATTAGCTATTCAAATAGCTTATTCTTTAGACGAGTCGTATTCCAATAATGTAGCTGAATATAACGCTCTGCTTATTGGTCTCCAATTGGCTAAACAATTGGATATCGAATATCTTGAGGTATATGGAGACTCTAAACTGATTGTCAATCCGGTTACGGGCACTTATGAAGTCCGACATCCAGATTTGGTACCATATCACGAAGCGGCAGTTAGATGGCTACATCGTTTAAGGGTTTCTTCATTGAATATGTACGTCGGGCATGTAATACGGAGGCTGATGCATTGGCTAATCTGGCAGCCGTATTAGCAATTCCAGTGAAAAGGCAACAAATAATTGTCATCAGTAATAGAGAGTTATTTTGCATTGAGAATAATTCAAACATTGAGTTCAGTAATGCAATTGAAATTGATGTCATCAGTGAAGATTGGAGAGCTCTTTTTATTGACTTTGTGGTACATGACATTTTACCTGAAGATCCTAAAGAAGCTACATCTATTCGTCGGCGATCACTCTGATTTTAATATAATTGTACTACCAAAACCCTCTATCGACGGACATTTGATGGTCTACTCCTACGCTGTCTTGCTGGAGATGAAGCAAAACAAATACTACGAGAAGCTCATGATGGTATTTGTGGTGCACATTACCTAATTCTAAATTACAATATCGTATCCGGCGTATGGGCTACTACTGGCCCACGATGGTATCTGATGCAATCGAGTATGCAAGAAAGTGTCGAGCATGTCAAATTCATACTGACTTTATTCATCAACCATCAGAATTTTTTCATCCGACGGCAGCATCATGGCCCTTTGAAGCTTGGGGCATGGATGTCATTGGTCCTATTAACCCTCCCTCGTCTCGAGTACATCGGTTCATATTGGCCATAACTGATTATTTCTTAAAGTGCGCTGAAGCTATACCTCTAGTTGAGGTCAAGACAAGCAGCGTTATCAATTTTATTAAGCATCATGTGATCTACAGATTCGGTGTTCCTCGGTGAATCATTCATGATAATGGACCACAATTCATCAGTCAGAAGTTCACTCGATTCTGCGATGACAACAAGATAAATAATATTGCTTCTACAGCTTACAATCCTGCAGCTAACGGGTTGGCAGAATCATTTAACAAGACCGTCATCAAACTCCTCAAGAAGTTTGTTTCTACCAACAAACGGAACATGAGTGAAAAGCTTGGAGAATGTCTATGGGCTTACCGTACTACTGTACGTACTCCTACAGGCTGTACACCTTTCTCTTTGGTATATGGATATGCAAGGCCATCTTACCATTGGAAATCCAGATCTCTTCCCTAAGAATTGTCATTGTCAATGAACTCACAACCGAAAACAATGATCGTCTGAGACTTTAGGAGCTTGAAGCGCTTGACGAGAAACGGCTCGTTGCTCAACAACATATTGAGTTATACCAAGCTCGTCTATCAAAAGCCTTCAACCATAAAGTTAAAGTTTGAATATTTCAGAAAAAAGAACTAGTTCTAATCGTCAGACGTCCTATGACTATGACGCACATGAGCAAAGGCAAATTTGAAGCGAAGTGGGAAGGACCCTACGTTGTAAGCAAAGTTTTCTCCAACGGAGCCTATCAATTGACTAGTATGGATGGTCGAGTCGCCATGATGCCCATTAATGGCAAATTTCTCAAGAAATATCATGTTTAATGACAAAGAGATATCAACACAGAGAATCACAAAGTAAATAAAAAATCCTTTTATTTTATAACTCAGACAGAATGAAGTACATAAAATTAATGGGGACCAGAGCCCTCTTGATTGAAAACATATTTCGCAAGAAGCTCAAAGACATTATTGTCCGATGACACCAGCAGTTCACAAGCGGCCTTCCTCAGAGCTTCTTCCTTGACAGTACTTCCAAGCTCCACCAGTTTGGCAAGAATGTCCTATTTTGATTCAGGAACAGCCGAACTTTCTTCCACTTCTTGCCGAATGGGTGGCGAAGGTACGTCGGAATGAGAGTTGATGATGACTTCGATCATTTGGATAGCCTCAGCCTCCTTGGATGCATCTTCGGAAGACATTTGCGATGAAAGGATAGGTGTGGATAACATCCTCAAAAGTTCTGCACTATTTATAGACAGAAAGGCCAAACATTCTGTCTCAGGAATCGAAACAACCTTTCCTCAAAAATGCATGTTCCTTCATTCATCCCTTTTTATCTCGTTAATAGGTCTCAATTTATTATCTGTCGAGAAAACCGAAACGACCTTTCTTTGAAAATACATGCTTATTCATTCATAAATCTTTTGAGGCCTATATTTATTATTGTTTATTTACTTTCTGGTAAATAAAGCCACAAATAATAAATATTCAAAATCCTCCGTGGAGTCTATCCAAATCATTAATTCTGTCTTTTGAAACTCCGTTGTTTTAAAAGATATCTTATCTTTATTCGTATTATCACAGATATCGTCTTTCTAGACATGATATCATGTCTTTGAGTCCCAACTGACTTGAAGATCATAAATAGAAAAAATGAATTCACGTCCACATTACCTCTGGATTCTATTTTTCTATATCATCACATCAAGTCATAAAGGAGAAAAAAATCATTCTTTATTCCTTCTTTAAAAATATAGATAAATCTTAATGGAAATCTATTAATCTCGAATTTTCATTCTAAATATAACAAATGGAGGTCGATTACATCTTTAGATCTTCTTGTTGGTGCCAGTTCCGTGCCGATTCGACCTGAAGCAGCGAGCAAGGCAACGGAATCAACTCTGGTCTTCACTCTCAGAAAGATGAGAGGAGAACGACAGAGTACAGCAGCTCAAAGACAAGCTGTTGTCAATACAACTGGTAGAGAAAAGACAAACCTTCGTGAGAAGTAGGAATGAGATCACCCTTGTGATACGATTCTTAGTTTTGTGTCTCCACCATCCAACTCTTATGTATAAAGACCCTTCCTACCATCTCGAGGAAGTCCTTTTAAACATGAAGAGTTCTGAGCTCTCTGATGTGTATGTCAAGGTGGTTCAGCTCCATAGCATCCAATATCACCAATACCAGTTCTGAAGAATCTTGCCAACCGATTCCCTGCAAGAACTGAAAGAGAAGAAGTCAGTGAATTTACAGAGTGCCATGATCAAATTTGTACAAAAATTATAAGTTGCACCAAAACTTCCATGTTGCCAACGGATGTGTTGCACCACGCGCATCATCTGTGTTGTGCCATATTTTGTATGGCGCAGTATCTGTGTCGTGCCACATTTTGTATGGCACAGCATCTGTGTTGCACCACATTTTGTATAGTATAGTATCTGTGCTGCATCGCATCTGTATAGTACAACATCTCTGCTGTGCCACATCGTATAACACAGTTTAAACACTATGTGAGTGACAAACAACCAAACCCTGAAAAGGGTGGTGCAAGTCAGAAAGTAAACCGAACTCTAAAAAGAGAAGGTGCACGATGAACAGATCAAACCAAAAAACCTAAAAAGGATCTGGTTGATACGATCGATGCATGGATCAATGATCAAAACGCTCACCTTCCATGGCCGGGTTGACAGTATCTCATCGTGACAAAGACGGAACGTACTGACACGCACGTCGCTGCTTTCTGCATGATAAAGCGCGAGATGAAGGCTCAACGAGGCCTTTTCCTCTCTTAATATTGAATCTTCCGGGCGCAATTAGGGTTTTGTCGAAGAAGCTTCTGAGTTTGGAAAAAGAAGAAACAAAATGGTCAAAGGAGGTCAGGAAGAAGAGAAAGAGGTAGGGTTTCGAGAAAGTCACGTTGGTGAAGGATGAAAAATCCCAAGGGAACGGCTATTTATAGTTTTGCAAATAGAACTAAATTGCACAAATTATGCTGAAGAATTGAGCTCGAGTTGACTGGCGTGCAACCTACTGTTGCGCAACTAGCGCTTAAAATTCGGACTTTGTTGAAACATTTGACTGGCGCAACCCGTATTAAGTTCCTCTAACTAAAAGTATTTCAAAACATTGAAATCTTTCAAACTTTGAAAACTTTGAAGGGGGTCTTGTAGAAGCTAAAAATCAAGCTGTACCACCCATAAAGTGTGCGATCATCAAGTGGCGCCAAATCATTATGTTGCGCCAGACCATTAGGTTGCGCCAATAATTGGTTGAGCCAACATCAAGTTACGCCAACGTCTGGTTGCACGGCGCCATGTGGCAAGCATCCTCGAGAAGCTGTAACGGTTGCCATCATTATTAACAGCTCTGATAGCACAACAGTCGAAGAAAATCTATTCGAATCCCACACAATGCGACACTCGAGAAGATTTTGTCAGTATGTAATTAATGTTGATAGCTTGCTCGCACAAGTCATTGTGTGGCACGAGAATTAATCAGTACATCCAAGTCAAAGGTGCCAATTGTTGAATTATGCCCATGTACAATCTGGCTAGATGGCACCACCTGATCAACATTTATTTAGAAGCAGGGTGACCTGGCGCGCAAGCCACCAACTTCGCAGAGCGTGCCCACTACACTGCCCACGACTATGCGCATCTCATTCAAACGATGCCACGCGTCCATAGCAGTTCGTGCAACCACTCGTGCAAGTTGTTACATTGTGTCCTCGTGCAACCTGATGTAGCACGCGCAAGGTGATCGAACGGTGTCCAGAACAGGGTGATGTGGTACACAAGCCACCAACTTTTTAGAGCGTGTCCACTACACTGCTCACGACCACGCGTATCTCACTCAAACGATGTCACGCGTCCACAACAGTTCGTGTAACCGCTCGCGCGAGTGAATATGAGGCGTACAACCTGAAGTGCGCACAACCCAGAATAAATGCTAAACAGTTATTTCAAAAACTCTATAAATAGAGTTTCAAATCAGTCTCAAAACAGGACCAAGGATCAAAAACTCCTGCAAAAGTATTGTTGCATCCTCTAGAAGCTCGTATCTTCAACATCACATCGTCCAAGGGATAAAGTGATTGTCTTCTGATCAGATTCCTATAGTTGTACTTCCCTAAAAATCAATTGTACTCTTTGTACTTTTTTCAGTTTGTAGAAATCGAAAATTTTCTTTTTGTTTTTGCAAACAGAAGCCAGAGGGAGAACTGTGTTGCGATCGCCAACGAGCTGGAGCGCATCGATGACGAGGTCGAGTTCTCCTTCATGCATAATATGGAGTCTCGTACAAAAACCCGGCATTATATGTAGTTGGATGTTCAAAATCATTTTCTATTTGGATGTAATTTGGATATGGTTGTTGTCGTTTGGGAACTTGACTTGTGGATTTTAGGGTATTTTGTCGTATACTTCATTTTGGATAATTTGTCAGATATTTTTTGAAGGATATGTTTGAAAACTTGACTTGTTGGATATTTTATCGGATATGTTGTTATTTTTTATGTAAGTTGGATATGATTGTCGTAATTTGGATACGTAATAGTAGATATGTTGTTATGTGGACATGTGTGTGTATAAACTCTCTTTGGATACCTAATTGAAAGTTTCTGTAAGGAGAGTTTGTATTTCAAACTCTCTTCACAGAGAGTTAGTATCAGGACTGCCACCCATCAGGCAGTCCTACACTAATGTAGGACTGCCACGGTGGTGGCAGTCCTATTTGAAACTCTCTATAAGGAGAGTTTCAAATACAAACTCTCCTCACAGAGAGTTAGTATCAGGACTGCCACACCTCTGGCAGTCCTACATTAGTGTAGGACTGCCAGGGGTATGGCAGTCCTATTTGAAACTCTCTGTGAGGAGAGTTTTATATAGTATTTCAAATAGGACTGCTAGCACCCTGGCAGTCCTACTTTAGTGTGGACTGCCAGGGGTGTGGCAGTCCTAATTGAAACTCTCTGTTAGGAGAGTTTTAAATACAAACCCTCCTCACAGAGAGTTTTAATTAGGACTACCACACCCCTGGTAGTCCTACACTAAAGTATGACTGCCAGGGTGCTGTCAGTACAGTTCTACTTTAGTGTAGGACTGTCAGGGGTGTAGCAGCCTTACCATTATAAATGACAGAAGCTCATATACAGTGGTGACAGCTTAGTAGGGAAAGGGTGCACAATATAATATGAATGGTCAAGAGGTTTGATACCATAAGGATGGAAGAAACGAAATAATTAAGTACAGAAGAGTTGGACAACATAAAGGTCATAGCTGATCGAAAGAGGGATATTGAATGAATTATAATTCATAGTAGTCATCTTGCCTGGTAGTGGTGTCTAGTGTAATAAGCTGGAGTAATAAGCTAAAAGTATCTTGCCTGGCAGTGGTGTCTGGTGTGGTATGATGATCATGATGGTATAGAATTTGACTTCGGTGTTAAGACTTCACAAGATGACCTCCGATGATGGGATAGACTGTTCCATATAGTCCAGAACAGTCAAATTAGCTAGGGTCGACATAAGGAAGTCCAATTTCACAAGAGAATGAGAAAGACGATTAGCTATGGTCAAGAATTAATGGAATTGGTGTAAATGGTATATATATATACTATTTTTGAAAAATATTTATAATACTTGAAAACTATATTTTATTAGTTAAAAATAATTTTAGGAAAGTACTTAAAAATCAAAAAATTGTTTTAGGCTTAAAACTCTAAGTTTGTCAATAAAATTTAGGTAGAAAAACTATAGTTCATTACTTAAAAATATTTTTTATAAATATTTAAAAATACTAGAAAATATTTCTGCAATTTGTAAACTACGCTTTATGAGTCAATATATATATATTTAGATAAATAGAAGATTTATTTTAGGGTTTTAAAACTAGATTTAGAAAATAATATGTTTCCCAAGCTTACTAAAAAATATTTATGTAAATTTTATACAAAAAAAAATTATGCTTAATGATAATAATAAGAATACTACTAATAATATCCATAATAATAATAATAACAATAACCATAATAATTATTAGTAAAAATTATTTATACTAAAATACATACCTACATACATACATACATACATACATACATGCATACATACATACGTACCTATAGTTTCCCACCTACCATTTTCCTTAGAAAATAGTAATAAAATCAAACCCAAAAAAGAAACAGATAAAAGCGAGAAAAGTAAGATCAGAAAATTTAGAGACGAAGAAAGAAGACGAAGAGAGAGCGTGTTAGTGCCGGGGCACAATTTTTTGATGGAAAATTGAGAAGATAAAATAATTGTAAAAACAATGTTCCAACGCAACACTTCTAGGAAGGTTGCACAAGTATAACGAAGATCTAAAAAGATCTCGTTTTAGTATTACGAGAATCTAAAAAGATTTTGTAATCCACAATAATCGATCGTAGTACTTCTAAAAAGAAGATACAATTAGAATTACTGGCAGCAATGAAGAAGGTGACTGGCGAAAGATGGAAGAACTCCTGCTGGGGTGAATAATCACCGTTGCTCAAAGCTTTATTCGCCCTACACGAATAGCTTCCAGGAACCAGCAAGTTCGTCGGAGAACTTGGAACACTCCTGCTCTTCTAACTCCTCGGATGGACACAAACTCCCGTGCAAAAGCAATGCTGGTGCGGCGCCTTTCCTCTCTCTCGAAGGCTGCTGGAATTTGCAAGCAAATTCCGATCAGAACTGTGTTAAAGAACACTTTTGAATTCTCTGTTTACTTGTGTTAAAAAATACTTCGTAAACTTTCTGTGGTAGCTAATATAACTTGTATTGATATAGCCTTGTGAGAGAGAGGATGCCTTATATAGGCCCTGCAGCAACTGCTCGGTTGCCACAAAGTTAGGGTCATGTTAAAAACCATCCCGAACATGTAGCAACCCCCCAGAACGTGCAAACACATGTTCTGCTACAAGTTATGCCAACTACGTGCACCCTGTGCTCCTTGCACTCCGTGCGACAGAGCGCGCACTGAGCTGCGCGCACTGCACGTATTGCGCACGCGGCGCATGCAGCGCAACCAGCGCTCTCGTACAACCCGCGCAACCCAGCGCACCTGCACAACCAAGCACAACCTGGGCACAACCTGGGCGAAACCTGGGCGCACACCTGGGCAGAGCAACTGGGCTTGCACAACTTGGCAGTACAAGTGGGTCGTGCAATGAGCGCAACTAAAGCGCACTATGCGCCTAGCGATGATGCTGACGTGCTAAGTGCAAAGTGCGCCAACAAAATGTCATATTACGCCTTATGAGCCCATGAGCCCGAGTCCGAGTCCGAGTCCCAGTCCGAGTCCGAGTCGCTAAGCCCCTAGGGGGCTTAGCTCCCATGGAAATAAATTTCCCAAGAGCAAAAAGCATGAATGCATTCAATTGTTGATTTAGCCTTTTTCCATTAGAAAAATAACCCCACATGGCACACCCATGTGCACCTCCACACTACATGTGCATCTCTAAACTAGCAGAGCTAATATATAGAGATACAAGTCCTTTGGTCTTGCCGATGTGGGACTAAAATTCACTTTAAAAAGGACCAAAACCCAACAATCCCCCACATATCTTTATATATGAGTATAAGTGTTCCCTACAGTAACTATCCATCATACATTAGGAGAGATGTCGCTGACGACTTGAATCTTCCCGTATGCTTCAAACAACAGACTATAATACAAGAATGGACTAAGCCTTGAATTTTGCATCATAGCTGAAATTCTTCCCACTCACATAATGTAGTTACATGTACTTCTGGCTACACATTAAAGGCCCTGTGCCAGCCTGGTTTCAGTGTATAATTTTGGGCGTCTGCAAGTTTACCCTCAAGAGACGGCCTGATATCTCTTTGTCCATACACTATAGGTGAGTTCATTATAAAGAGACATGGCATGAAGCACTTTGCACTTTCCTTGCGGTGCTACGCCGCTATGACATGGCTTAAAGCCGAGGCCTTACCCCGTACCGGGAACCTCATCGTAGTGTCATACTACTGTAGCATGAGGCAACCGTCTCTTTATAGTACCAAACTACCCAGCATGAAGCCTTAGGCTCCCTTGCGGTGTTATGCTGCAATGACATGGCTTACAAGGCCGAGGCTTTATCCCTAACCGGGTACCTCATCGTGGTGTCGTGCCATTGTAACATGAGGAACTCCTCCTCTTTGTAGTGCTGACTACACCCCTCTTTATTTTAACATACAGTATTAGGCTAACTACCTATTTACGGTGCAACGCCGCTGTGACTTGGCCTGCAAAGCCAAGGCTTTATCCTATTCCTGGGCAACACCCCACATATAGGAACCTCATTGTGGAGGCACCCCACTGTAGTATGGAGTTTCACTCCTTGTAGTGCTGCTCTACCGTGCTTCCTGTAAAGCACACCAGGCATTCAGTCTGCCTGAGAACTCATTAAGGCGATTAAGCCAACCTTCCCATAGGAACCGTTTTCTACAAAAAAAACAACAGTAGACAACAGTGGTTATAGGTTCGTAACCTCTCTATGCCCAATAGAACATGTACCCACCGTTCCTGATATTCTTCCAGTTAATGGTCTTCCTTTGAACCAAAAGTTAGATGCCTAGTAGATAAATCTTTGAACTAATAGCATAAAACTTTATGGTAGGAATACAATAACTAATATCAGAATACCTTCAAACCCATTTTACATGCTGAGTCATCGACCAGCTGGCGCTTGAAGCCCTTGGTGAACGGATCCGCCAGGTTTTCCTGACTCCGAACATCAATCACTGCAATTACACCTCTCTTAATAAGATCGTGTACTGCCCTGTGCTTCAACCACACAGTTCTTTTCTTTCCGTGGAAGAGGTCATTTGATGCCACCGCCGCAGTCGTCCGGTTGTCGCAGTATATCGGTATCACTGGTATTTGTGCCCCAACCACTGGAAGATCATACATGAGCTTTCAAAGCCATTCTGCTTCCTCGGCTGCGGTATCAAGTGCAAAGAACTCAGATTCCATGGATGACCGCGAGAGCATAGTCTGCTTCTTTGACTTCCACGATATAGGAGCTCCATCCATTGTGAAAATGAATCCACCTGTGGACCTCTCGCTCTCCACCTCTAAGCACCAGCTGGCATCACTGAAGCCTTCCACTACCGACGGATCTCTGCTGTAGTACAATGCATATGTCTGAGTCTTCTTGAGATATCTCATAACCCGTTTTACAGCTTTCCAGTGTTCAATACCTGGGTTGCTCGTAAAACGACTCAGCATTTCTACGGCAAAAGCTATGTCAGGCCTTGTGGCAGTAGTAGCATACATCAAACTTCCGATTACGCTTACATACTCCAGCTGCCTGACGATTTTCTCCTGAATTAGGCTTCAGCTTCAGATCACACCTGTACGACATATCCAATCCTGGAAGATCCCGATACCCATAACGAGTGATCATTTTCTCAATATAATAAGACTGTGACAGCGCTAGTCCAGTGTCTGTCCAGATGATCTTGATCCCTAAGATCACATCAGCTTCCCCAAGTCCTCCGTACTGAACTTGCTCGAGATGAATTTCTTTGTCTCCGTGACATAGCTCATATCCGTACATAGGATAAGCATGTCGTCTACGTACAAACAAACGATCACACCTCTTCCATCAGCGAACTTCGTGTAAACACACTTATCCGTCTCGCTGACCATGTAGCCATTTGACCTTATAACTTTGTCAAATTTCTCATGCCACATCTTAGAAGCTTGTTTAAGATCGTACAAAGATTTCACCAACTTGCAGACTTTGTCTTCAAGACCCTTGACGATAAATCCCTCTAGCTATTGCATGTAAATCTCTTCGGTCAGCTCGCCATTTAGGAAAGCCGTTTTCACATCCATCTGATGTATCACCATCTTATGTATTGCTGCAAGAGCAATCAATACTTTGATAGTGGTCATCCGGGCTACTGGAGCATACGTGTCAAAGTAGTCAATCCCCTGCTTCTGAGAAAATCCTTTGGCTACCAACCTAGCCTTGAACTTGTCAATAGTTCCGTCTGCTTTCATCTTCTTCTTGAAGATCCATTTGCATCCGATGGGTTTTGCTCCTTCAGGAAGATCAACCAACACCCAAGTGTTATTGGAGGTGATGGATTCAATTTATTGTCAATCGCCTCCCTCCAGAAAATTACGTCTTTGGTCTTCATCGTCTCATCATAGGTAAGCGGATCTGCTTCCACATGATAGGTGACAAAGTCACTTCCGAAGTCCTTAGGCCTCCTCATTCGCTTAGCTGACGGCTCAGCTTGTTCTGGTACAATCGTTGTTTCAACAACAATATATTTTTGGACCACATCTTCATTGAAGACCTGCACACCCTCATTATTCTTCGGAACATCCGCAAGAATAATATTCTTGTGTCTTGTAAATTTATCTTCAAAATATTCTGCGTTGCGAGATTCAATGATATGATTTGACTCAATATCAAGAAATCTCCGAGAATCACTCTTCTCGGCATACCCCAAGAAGATCGTCTTAGTAGTCCTTGTACCAAGCTTCTGAATCTTCAGATCTGGAAGCTTGACATATGCCAGACTCCTCCACACTCGAATGACATTCAAGTTAGGTCTGACTTTGAACCAGAGTTCATGAGGAGTAATGTCAGAAGTTGCATGAGGCACCCTATTTAGAATAAAAGTGGCCGTCAGTGCAACTTCTCTCCAGTAGCACTTAGGAAGACCAGCAGTCAACAACATTGAGTTAATCATTTTTGTTAATGTTCTGTTCTTCCTCTCTGCTACTCCGTTTGATTGAGGAGAGTACGGAGCGTAGTCTCATTGACAATTCCATGTTCTTTGCAGAATGATGCGAATTCATGAGACCTGTACTCCCCACCTCGATTATTTCTTATTCTTTTGAGTTGTTGTCCAGTTTGCCGCTCAGCTTCGGCTCTGAACTCCTTGAACTTCTCGAATGCTTCGTCTTTAGCCTTCAGCAAGTAGACGAACGCATACTTTGAGAAGTTATCGATGAAGGTTATGAAATACTTCATCCCAGCCTTTGTAGAGAACTGTTTGAAGTCACAGATATCGGAGTGTACCAACTCTAGAAGATATGTACTTCGATTAACCCGAGGAAAGGGTTTTCTTGTGATCTTCGTTTGAGCACAAACTTCATATTTCTCTACCTTACCCCCACACTTGGAGATAAGTCCTAGACTAGACATTCTGTTTATTCGTTTACAATGAACATGTCCTAGCCTATTGTGCCATAACTCAAGAGTATAAGCAGAAGGAGTGATTGCATTAATTACATTAATTATATTAAACTGATTTATAAGCTGAATCTTGAACATTCCTTCGGTATAAAAAAACTTTCCCAAAATATGTTCCCTTGATAGACATCACCATCTGGCCAGTATTGATGTCCATCTTGAGACCTGTGTTGCATAGTAGGCCTCCTGAGATCAGGTTCTTGGCGATAGCAGGTACGTGCTTCACGCCTTGAAGCGTCAAAGACTTTTCCGAAGTCAGCTTCAACACCACCGTCCCGATCCCGAACACTTCAGCTTGTGCCTGATTCGCCATCAAAACCACTTCAGAAGTAGGTGTGTAGGTGGTGAACCACTCCTTACTGGAGCAGACATGGCAGGAGGCTCTAGTGTCTACCCACCAGTCAGAGCCAGTCCTTACCGCATCAACCTGCGCAATCATAGCAACAACGTCAGTGATCATAGATACCTTACTAGGCTCTCCTTGCTCTGATTGTTTGGTCTTTGCTTTGCATTCACTTTTGAAGTGGCCCTTCTTGCCACACTTGAAATAAGGCATCTGAGACTTTGTCTTCTTTCGCTTGAAGGAAGTCCCCTTCACGTTCAGATTGTTAGGGTCTTTCTTCTTACTGTGGGAAGCCGCCTACTTTCCCCTTGGTTCCTTGGTATGAACCAGATTGGCGTTAGCCAATTGTTTGGGCAGTGCATCCACATTCAGTTGAGCCCGTATCTGGTCCTCAACATAGATTTCCTACAAGAGATCTTCAAGGCTGATCTCAAGCTTCTTCCTATGCATATTTGTATAGAACTTACTCCACCCAGCGGGGAGCTTTGAGACAATTCCTCCAACAACAAACTTGTCGGGGAGGGGTATCGCCTCGTCTTCCAACTTTTGTCGCAGTTTCAGAAATTCCTTTACCTGCGACAACATGGACTTCTTATCCTCAAAGAGCCATTTGTGATATTTTTCAACCACAAATATCTTACTCCTATTTTTGTCTTCTTCGTACAGTTTCTCCAGAGACTCCCATATATCTCTGGCAATTAGTTTTTTTACTGTAAGATTCTGCTAGGGAATCCTCCATAGCATTCAGGATAAGCAGCCTGCAAATGCTATTTTCCCTTCCCCACTTGGCCTGAAGTTTAGTAGCCGCAGTAATTAAGGCAGCAGACCCAGTATCTGGAACGGTAGGTTCTTCTTCAAGAAGCACGTGATCAACGTCTCTGAGTTGAAGAGTGAGATAAACCTTTCTCTTCCAAACTTGATAATGCTCTCCATCAAACTTTTCTAACTTACAAAAGTCAGTATTAAGGAGTGAAGCATTAACGTTTTCCATCGTAGCAATAAAGCTTTGAGATTATTAGTGCCGGGGAACAATTTTTTGATGGAAAACTGAGAAGATAAAACAATTGTAAAAACAATGTTCCACCACAACACTTCTAGGAAGGTTGTACAAGTATAACGAAGATCTAAAAAGATCTCGTTTTAGTATTACGAGAATCTAAAAAGATTTCATAATCCACAGAAATCGATCGTAGTACTTCTAAAAAGAAGATACAATCAGAATTACTGGCAGCAATGAAGAAGGTGACTGGCGAAAGATGGAAGAACTCCTGCTGGGGTAAATAATCACCGTTGCTCAAAGCTTTATTCGCCCTACACGAACAGCTCCCAGGAACCAGTAAGTTCGTCGGAGAACATAGAACACTCCTGCTCTTCTGACTCCTCGGATGAACACGAACTTCCGTGCAAAAGCAATGCTGGTGCGGCGCCTTTCCTCTCTCTCGAAGGCTGCTAGAATTCGCAAGCAAATTCCGATCAGAACTGTGTTAAAGAACACTTCTAAATTCTCTGTTTACTTGTGTTAAAAAACATTTCATAAACTTTCTGTGGTGGCTTCTATTACTTGTATGTATATAGCCTTATGAGAGAGAGGATACCTTATATAGGCCCTGCAACAACTGCTCGGTTGCCATAAAGTTAGGATCATAGTAAAAACCACCCCGAACATGTAGCAATCGCCCAGAACGTGCAAACGCACGTTCTGCTGCAAGTTGCGCCAACTACGCGCACCCTGCGCTCCTTGCACTCCGTGTGACAGAGCGCGCACTGAGCTTCGCACACTGCACGCATTGCGCACACGGTGCACACAGCGCAACCAGCGCGCCCGTGCAACCCGTGCAACCCAGCACAACCAAGCGCAACCTGGGCGCAACCTGGGCGCGCACCTGGGCAGCGCAACTGGGCTTGCACAACTTGGCAGCGCAAGTGTCTCGCGCAACGAGCGTAACTAAAGCGCACTATGCGCCTAGCGACGATGCTGACGTGCTAAGTGCAAAGTGCGCCAACAAAATGCCACATTATGCCTCATGAGCCCATGAGTCCGAGTCCGTGTCCGAGTCCAAGTCCGAGTCCGAGTCCGAGTCGCTAAGCCCCTATGGGGCTTAGCTCCCATGAAAATAAATTTTCCAAGAGCAAAAAGCATGAATGATTTCAATTGTTGATTTAGCCTTTTTTCTATTAGAAAAATAACCCCACATGGCACACCCATGTGCACATCCACACCACATGTGCATCTCTAAACTAGCAAAGCTAATATATTGAGATACAAGTCCTTTGGTCTAGCCGATGTGGGACTAAAATTCACTTTGAAAATGACCATAACCTGACAGAGCGAGAGCACAGAGAGATCGGGAGATATAGGGCTAAGAAGGAGGGGGAGAAGAGTGTCAGACTCACCGGGTTTGGTTGCTTGGCGTGGCGGAGCAGGAGGAAGCAATCGGCGGTGCGGGACGTATGATGGAGGGCGGATCTGACGACTGCTTGCACGATGGCAACGCTACAAAATCACCGACGAGATCTGCTGTGGATGCGACGGATGTGGCTGGCCGGACGGGAAAGACCGGCACGGAGGAAAGCTGTTGCGCGCTGGTGATGGCCTCGAGGATCACAGAGGTGGCAACTTTCTAGTCGTATGAGGCGATGCCATCGGCGCTAGGATGTCATCGGCGACAGGCACAGTGGTGCGCTCGTCGCTCGGAAGAGCTGTGCCGGTGCTCAGACTGGCTGGGAGGTTCGATGGGTGGTCGTGAGAGTGGTGGCGGCCCACCGCTCCTACGAATATAGGGCCGGCTGGGTTTAGGTGAGAGTTAGGATTTGTTTTGTTGATTCTTTTTTTGCCATGAATGGGGGTGGTCGATGGTGGCGGTAATAGCGGCAAGGAAGAAGGCGGGGTCAGTGTGGCTCACCGACGAGACCGTATGATAGTAGTAGGTTTACCGGAGGCAACCGAGGCCCGGTAGATATGTCAATGGCTGCCATAGGTGGTCGGCAAGGAGGAGGTGCCGACGGCTGAAAGGGAAGCATAATGGATTGGCGCCAGCAATGGCGGCCAGTGGCGGAGATACGACCAGAGTTAGGGTTAGGTTTAGTTTGGGGGTTGATTTTTGTCGGTATGTACTGTGCAACACGGACACAAGGAGGAATTTGTGGGATCGATGTCCGGCATGTCGGACACAGCAAAGACAATTTTATTTATGTTGAAAATTAGATATAGTAGAGAGATACCCGGGGTCGGACCCGAGGACAACACATGCTGACACGGAGAAGTGGACATGGACACGATGCACGAACACAATTGTTGGTGGCTCTGGTGGAGAAAATTTTGTGGAGAAAACTATGGGAAGGCTTCCCTATAAATATGGTGGAGGAATACTATTTAGATAAGGATTAGGACCATTTAAAACACCATTAGGTAAGTCTCACATTTAATTTAAATCACTTTAAAACAACTTATTCAAATCTAAATCCAACTTTAAATTACTATAAATTTTTAAATATAAATATTCAATTAATTTAAAATACTAAAATTAGAAATAATTTTGAAGGACTTATTTTTCTTCAAATAAAATTTTGCAAAATATACATGAATTTATTTTCATGTACCTCGCACATAAATAGTATAAATTATTTACATTTTTTTTTTTTTTGAAATTGGTACCTATACTTGTATAATAAATGAAATAACATTTATATAATAATAAAATTAAAAATAAAGCTTGCTAGAATCCGGCTGGACACCTTTTATATAACTTAAACAAAGATAAAATATATTTACCTTATAAGTATTTGTAAAAAAAAAATATCTTCTATATTCATAAAAATAGTTATAATAAAACTTTTGTATAAACATTATTAAATATTTCGTATATACTATTCGCACTCGACGTACCAATACGAAAAATAAAATAAATACAAAAAATAAATAAAAACTATTGTGAATTTTTTAGGTGTTTTACAAGGGCCGGCCCTGATTTTGAATTATTTTCTAAGAAAGTGACTCCTTAGGCCTCGGTTGGTTCGCGAAATCATCGGGTTGGAAAATGTAAGTGATTACTTTCCTATGTTTGGGTGCCAAAGGAATTGAGGAGGAAGGGAAAGTGAGTCCCAGTTGAAGAAAAATTAGGAAAAAAGTGATTCCATCCATCCAAGCAAGGAATCACTTTCCCACATTGAAGTATTCACTTTCCTTTCTAAATTCTTTGACGTTTTCAAACATCGGAAAGGAAAATGAATGGGAATCTTAATTTCTCAAAGAGAAGGAAATGCTAAGGAATTGATTTACTTTCCTTTTCCTTCCATTCTGCGAACCAAATGAGGCCTTATGGTGGGAGAGTAAATCCTTGGGTGGATAAAGGAAACCATTTTTTCTTTGGAAATCACTTCTCTTTTCTACTCATTTCATTTGATATCAAAATACAGAAAATACATGACTTTCTTTTTCCAAGTAATGATTCCATGAACAAATGAGGCCTATTATTCCAAGAAAAAGTTTATTTAATTCAACACCAACTAGGATAATTCATTTGGTCAGACCATCTTTGTGTTTGTGGTGCATGTTGGTTTTTGTAGTTCATTCTATTAGCTTCACTTTTTGCTTCAGAAATTATAAACAATCTTGCTGTATGACTAGCTTAGTACTAACTTACTACTAGTAAATGCTGATGTGACGGAGAGAAGTAATCAAGTTTACAGGTTTAGCTGATCAATAGCTTTTAAAAAATATTATTTAAATATTTCTTTTATGTTAATTGGCTGCCAAAATTTTTAGATGATGACATCTCCTATAATGTGGCATCTGATATGGGAAATGACATGACAGCTAACATGCCATGTTTTAACCCAAAAAATTAATTATCCAAAAAATTTATTGTTAACGTTAATGCTAATGCTAATTTTAATTTAATATTAATATTAATTTTAATGTTAACGTTAATGTTAAAATTAATATTAATACTAATTAATGTTAATATCAATATTCATGTTAATTTGAAGTTAATACTAATTTTAGTATTAATTTTAATGTTAATGTTGATGCTAATTTTAATTTAATGTTAATATTAATTTTATTGTTAATGTTAATATTAATGTTAATTCTAATATTAATGTTAATGTTAACCAGCTAAACATGTAATCTTGGTTACCTCTTTCCGTCACATCAGCATTTGCTAGTAGTGAGCTAGTACTAAGCTAGTCATACAGCAATTGGCCTGCAGGAGGTGACCGTGCGTGTGCCTGCATGTCCACGAGTCACCCCCCACTAGCCCCACCCCCCCCCCCCCCCCCCCCCCCCCCCCGCCCCCCTCCCCCCTCCCTCCTGAACCATATCGGACCCACCTGTCCCTCTCTTCAATGAAATGACGACATGTGGCCCACGGACTAGGACTACGGTTCAAGCCCGCGGGCAACGTAGCCCTTTTTGCTTTGCCTTTGCATATGAATCAACAAACTATTTTTTTTCTTTTGGGTTTACAAAGGCCATAACAATATCCATGTCGGAGGTTAAGGAGAGCCTAGCTCCGTTATTGTCAACATGAATCAAGGAGATGAGGTCATCAAGAGGATCAGGTAGAAGGATACATTCCAAGAAGAAGGGAAACCAAGAAATGCCCAACAAACTCTATTTATGCCTCTGTTTGCTTCGCGGAGAGGCAAGGAAAGAAAATCAATCCTTTACAAAAAAAAATTCTGAAAAATTATAATTTCTATTATTTTTTTTCCGGAAGCCAATAAAATTGCAGTTCCCGCTTTTACGAACCTACGGAAGTTTTTGGTTATGATATTAAATCCAGTTTAGCACTTGTGAAACGTTTAATTATTCGAATCTATCAACATTTTTTTTTCGTGGTTAATGATTCTAACAAAAATCGATTCGTTAGTCACCATCACAACAATTTTTGTTATTCCCATTTTTATTCTCAAATGATATCAGAAGGTTTTGCAATTCTTGTAGAAATTCCATTCTCGCTGCGATTAGTATCTTATTTCGAAAAAAAAGAAATACCAAAATCTCATAATTTATGCTCTATTCACTCCATTTTTCCTTTTTTAGAGGACAAATTATTACATTCAAATTATATATAAGATATATTAATACCCCATCCCATCCATATGGAAATTTTGGTTCAAATCCTTCAATGCTGGATTCAAGATGTTCCCTTTTTGCATTTCTTGTGATTCTTTCTTCATAAATAAATATCATAATTGGAATAGTTTTCTCATTACTCCAAAGAAATCTATTTATGTTTTTTCAAAAGAAAATAAAAGACTATTTCGGTTCCTATACAATTCATATGTATCTGAATGTGAATTTTTATTAGTTTTTCTTCGTAAACAATCTTCTTATTTACGATTAACATCTTTTGGACTTTTTCTTGAGCGAAGACATTTCTATATAAAAATGGAACATCTTCAAATGCAACATCTAATACTTATAGTAGTATGTCGTGATTATTTTCAAGGAACCTTATGGTCCTTCAAGGATCTTTTCATGCATTATGTTCGATGTCAAGGAAAAGTGGTTTTGGCTTCAAAAGGGACTCATTTTCTGATTAAGCAATGGAAATATAAACGGTAGCCGCCATTGCCGGAGATACATCGGCTTCGGACATCGCGGTAGCCGCCATTGCCAGAGATACAAATGGTACATTTCTTCGAGCGTCTTCATGCTACTACCCTGCTATGCACAGTGCCGACCATAGCCTCCATGCGGAGATCCTTGCAATCCAACTTGGTCTTCGACTTGCAACTCAGTTTAACGACATGGTTATTGCTATTGAAGGTGATTCTCAAGTAGCATGCAGGATATTTAGAGGCGACAATTCTTGCATCCCGTGGAGGTTGTACGACCTGATCCAGTCCATCAGAGACGAAATTTCTAGTATAAATCATCCTGGTTTTCTATTCGTTAAAAGGTCTGGGAACAAGGTGGCCCATTCCTTAGCAAGGTGTGCTCTCCTGAATAGAGCCACAGAAGTTTTTTCTACTCCTCCGGAGTCTATTCTCCAGCTGCTAGCAGCTGACCATCCTCCAAATGTAGTCCCCTCTTCTTCCATTTCTTAATAAAATTCTCTTGCTTTTGGATTCAAAAAAAAAAAAATTTATGGCAATATTATTTTCAATTTTTGTATCAATCGTACAGGATCCATATAAACCAATTATCAAACTATTCTTTCTATTTTCTGGGTTATCTTTCAAGTTTACTAAAAAATTCTTCGCGGTAAGGAATCAAATGTTAGAGAATTCATTTCTAATAGATATTGTTACTAATAAATTTGAAACCGTAGTCCCAGTTATTTTTCTTACTGGATCCCTTTCTAAAGCTCAATTTTGTACCGTATTGGGACATCCTATTAGTAAGCCAATCGGAGCGAATTTTTCAGATTCTGAAATTATTGAGCAATTTGGTCGGATGTGTAGAAATCTATCTCATTATCACAGTGGATCCTAAAAAAAAATAGGGGAGCCATTTTTTTTCTACACAAAAAATTTATAAAAGATGTTGACATATACTATTATAATAACTAAAGCAAGAGAATGATAAATGTTAAATACAAAGGCCGTTGCCGCTTCATGGATGTCCTTCTTAACGATATCCCAATACTCACTAAAGAAGACCCCCGAGAATTCGTCTAGACCAGGCGCACTGTGGGCATCCAAGGCCCATACCGCGTCTTTCAGTACTTCTTGCTCGGACGAAGGGAGATCCAGCTGGATGTTGTCTGCGTCGCTGATGAGGTGAGGAATTTTTGCCAGAAAGATGTTGTCTCTGAGGACCCGCTCCCTGGTGAACAGCTGAGAGTAAAATTTGGGGACCGCCTCTTGGATGTCTCGTTGGTTGCTGATGATATTACCCGAATCATCTTTGATCTGATGGATGGTGAGTTTCTATTTTCGGCCGTTGACGCATGTATGGAAGTATGCCGAGTTTTTGTCTTCCTCACTGTCCCATCTGAGCCTCGCTTTCTGTTTCCAAAAGTCGGTTTCGACTTTCAGTCAGAATTTGAGGATAGCTTTAGTGAGATTGAGGGTGGTCCTTGCTTGAAGCGACCTGTCAGTGGTGAATAAGGTCTCGGCTCGAGTAACGTCATCTTCCGCGACGCGGACAGCCTGAAAAATGTTCCCGTACGCCTGTTTACTCCATGTTGTCAGAGCTTTTTGGTAGCCTTAAGCTTATTAGCCACCCTAGTAAGTGGGTCGGGAGAGTCCGCTAGGTTCCAGGCTTCCTCCACCACGTGTCTAAAACCCGGGTGTTCGCTCCAGAAGTCTAGGAAGCGAAAGGTCTTTTTAATGTGGTTGGAAGTGCTCCTTATCTCAACTAGGAGGGGCACGTGGTCAAATTCGATAGCATTCAGATGTGAAAGTCTAGATGTGTACCCCATATCTTGCCAAAGGTTGTTCGTGAGGGCCCTATCAAGGCGGGAGTATTGCCGGCGATCTCCTTCCTGCATGTTGCACCAGGTAAATTCGTTGCCAGTAAATTATAGCGGAGCAAGGTTGGCGTTGAAAATGAAGTTGTTAAAATCTTACATGGCCGTGTGGGAAGGCATCCGCCCGCCAGATTTTTCCTCTCTGCAGGTAATGGCATTGAAGTCCCCAATGCAAAGCCAAGGGTGGTTGATGTGGTTGAGGTGGATGTCGAGGAGGTCTGTCCAGAGTTGTTTGCATTCAGCCGCTTCACAGCTGCCGTGTACTGCAGATATTATGGCGCGCTTGGGAAGAAAAGGGTTTTCAATCCAGCATGAGAGGGCTTGTCTGGCATCGTTGATGACGTCGATCTAGACATCCTTAGAGCAGAGGATCCAAATATCGTTGTTACCAGCTACAGCGGAAGTGAATCCGAGCTGCAGCTGAATGGACTTTATTTCTTGGAGGGGATCTTTGGTTCAATGATAATCAAAATGTCAATCTTGTAGAGTTTTTTGAGACTGGATAAACGTCTCTTGGTTGGTTTGTTGGCCAAGCCACGAACATTCCAGGATAGGATGTTAAGCATTAATGATGTTGGTGGAGGGATTATTTGTCCGCTTGGTAGAGGATCTAGTACGTATGATCGACGGCTCTGATGCTTCTGATTTATCAGTATTTTTGAATTTGGTAGAGGCCCTCGATGCCTTGAAGGTGGCTGCGGTGGACTCTGCTGCTGTTATCGGGGAGGTGTCCGTGGGGAGTTCGATCCTTTCTTCTGCTGAGTCCATACTTGCCTCTTCGGAAGGTATGGTGAGGGTGTCTTCTGGTTCTGCAACACCTCCAACTGGTTCTCCGGCTAATAGAAGTGGGAATCCTGCGGCCATGACCTATTGTCCTCTGATGACCTGTTCCGACCCTAGGATCGCTAGAGCTTCTGCTATGGTATCCTCATCGGTCGAATAATGTCATGTAGTAGGGGCTGCAATAGTATCTAGGGGTGTGGCCTCGGCCTCGGCATCGGTCGTAGGGATATCCATGGCTAGAGCCGTCTCTGAGCTCGGACTGCGGGGATCAAGAGCTTCATCAAAAACCTCGATATATATATATAATATATATATATATATATATATATATATATATATATATATATATATAATTTTTTTTATATATATATAAATATATATATATATTATTATATTATTATATTTATATTTATATCTATATACATATATTTATAAATATAAATATAAAAATAAAAATAAAAATAAATAAATAAATAAATAAATATATATATATATATATATATATATATATATATATATAAAATATATATATATATTTTATATATATATATATATATATATATATATATATATATAATATATATATATATATATATAAATATATATATATATATATATATATATATTTTGAAACATTGGGTAAATGTGGCGAACTCGCCTCCACTGGGGCTCGAACTCCTGACCACTTGGGCCGCATGCATCTCTCTTAACGACTAGGCTAGAGGTCATTTGCATATATATATATATATATATATATATATATATATATATATATATATATATATATATATATTATTAGGCTATCATAAATATAATCAAATATATACAAAATTACATCCCAAAATTAATCTAGTAGGTCAAGACAATCTAACATGGCTCTACCAAATGGGATTGGCTAGATTAGGGTCCAAATATATTTCTAGTCAAATCGAACCTGAAAAGTCAGCCAATGAGTCTTTCGTGCCATTTGCAAATAAATAACACATGAAAACTGGATTGAGTGGCACACCCTTGGCATGTATGTCGTAGGATCAAAATGGGTCAAAATCATATATTGGGTCAAATGGTTTTGATCTATGTCGAGTCCCGAACTCATGTCAGAAGTTTGGTATAGAACTACGGTAAATAGTCAAATGGCCTAAATCGATCCGAAGTTGTGCGAAGTCAAAAGAATGTTAGAGAACAAGTTTAGATGGGCATGATATATCAAGTTGAAGGTGGACTTGTCTACTTCAAAACTTGTGAAGGACGTTTCGTAAGTATGGCATTTCTTGTGCTTCAAAAATTATAGCTACGAAAAATACATCTATAGTCATAATTAAAGATAAAATATAACTCATAAATAAAATTCATATAAAATAAATAAAACTAATCTCCAAAAATTAGGGTCCTTATACCACTAACCCCCAAGGCTTATGCGCCTACCCAAATTCATATGTCTCAGATGTAGAAGACAGTATATTTTCGGCACATACACGCATGGCTATTCCAGTGAAGAAAAGCTATAAATAGATGTAAATCCCCTAAAATTCACTATGATTTTTTTGATAATTATTTTATGTTGGTATTCATACGTCTAGAGCGAATCCATATATACGAAGTATTTAAAATTCTTTTTACAAAAGTTTTAATTACAAATATTTTTATAAGAAATAACTATTGTGGATCAATATCATAGCAGGTAATTAAATATTTTTATATGCCATAGATTCTTCAAACTTGATTTTATTTTACTACTACGTAAAAACTATTTTTACTTGTTATACAAGTATTTATGATAAATTAGAAAATAATATTTTTGTAAATAATATGTTCTATTCGCATGCAAGGTACATGAATTAAATTCATGTATATTTTGATTTTAAAAACTAATTGTAATTTATTTTATTGTTTGCAAAGAGATCTTTCAACTATTTAAGTATTTATTATCATGAATTTTGAAATTAATTATTATTGTATTTTTACTATTTATGAAAAAATAATTGAAAATTTGTCAGATTTAATTATTTAATTATCATGATAATTTAAATTAGAAAATTAATTTTTCTAATTTTGATTTAAATTGTTTAAAATAAAGATAAATAATATCTATTTTTTTATGGATTAGTTGAATTCGTTTCAAAAATGGTTAAATTAATTGTGAATTATCGAGCAGGGTTTAAACAATCATAATCCTTATCTAACAAAGATTTTTACCCTATTTATATATTATCTTGCCATTATTTTCTTCACAGAAATTTCTCTCCAAATTTTCTCCACCTACAAATGTATATGTGCATCGTGTCCATGCACGCCAAGCCATATCCATTCACTTCTTCTATTTTCACCCAAATTGATTAATGTTCTCATTAAAGAAATTTACTTTTCCCTTCCATCTATTTTCTCTTATCACAAATTTTTTCTATCTTTTTACCGATCAACCAAGTCCGTCTATCCTAGTAGTCCTTAAATTTCGAGGACGAACTTTTTCTAAGGTGGATAGATTTGTAACTCTTCTTTCCGAATTTTTTTAAATTATTTCTATATATTTTAATTATTGTGTTTAAAAGTAATTTTCGTCAAAATTTTGTAAAAGATATTTTGTGATTACTTTTTTTTAATAAAAAAACTAGTTTGAAATTAATTGTTTGAAATAATGTTTCTAAAAAAATATTCACGAATTTTGTTATTTGAAATATAAAATATGTTGTTATTATTATCGGTCTTCTAAAAATTGGTTTAAAAAAATTTAGCGATAAAATATTTTTGTCCATTTATTTTTAAATAAAGATTTGGATTTATAAAAGTAAGTTTTATAATATTTGATGACATCGAGTACTATTTTGATATGATAATCAGTTATTTGATTATATTTAAATTTATTTAAATTATCTTGATGGTTATAAACTATACTTTAAATTATGTTGATAATTTAAATATTGTTTAAAATACTTGCGATGACTAATTGTGGTAATACGATCTGTCTAATCTAGATTTGAAATGTTATTTGATTTAAAGATTTATCTTTTATTTGATTTAAATTGTTTTGATAAATATTAAATATTATTTTAAAGTTATTATGTTGAGTTTGATTTGGATTTGGATTCATATGATTTGAATTATTTGATAATATAGAATAATACTTAAAATTATTATGGTAATCATTTAAAGGTTGCAACCAAATTGATTTGTTTTTAATAATTTATTTGATTTAAATTTTTGGAAATATTTATCCATTAGAAATTCTTATCCTATTGGAATCAATCTAAGACTAATTAGATTGTTTCTTATTTAAACCAGTCATATTTCTATCAAAATTAGTTGGCAATCCTAATCATCCTTATTGATTTAATTCTAATCCTATCATAATTAGTTAATTGTTAACCATTATATATATATCTATCGAATCTATGAAAAAAAATCATCTTTCAAACCATCCTTGTCAAAAAATTCTCTTTTTTTCGTCATAACTAAGCCCAAAATTCGTCATAAATGCAGTCTCAATTTTCGAAGGTTGTAGCAACTTCGAATGACCATAACTCCCAACTCCGGTCTCCGTTTGACCTCTAATTTTTTGTTGGAATCGTATTGAGGTATATTTTCTGAATATAAATATTATTTTCATAAATTCTGAACTTAATTTTTTGAAAAATTTGTGGAGTGCCAGTTGTCCGAAATTTGACACGTTTTAGTGTTTTTGAGATTCTGGGAGAACCAAGAATCAGAATCACGAACCGTTTGAAGTTTCTGAATGCTGACGAAAAAATACATATCATATATTTTTCCCAAAAAAATTTCAAAATATTTTATATTTGGTTTTTATTTTAGAAGTTTGTCACATCGTCTGAGTTTATCTTGTGTAGCCGTGTGACTATTCTGTACCTAACAGAATTATCAGTTTTACCAGCAAAGACCTCAGGCAAGATACCTTATCATTTGATGTTTATTTATTGTAGCTCATATTTCCTGCATTTACTCATTCTTTACTTTCTGCAAAATAAACTGTAATTCATGGCATAATTTGATAGAATCTTACTGTTCAGTTCTATTTCCTGCTATGTACTATTTTCTTACACATTGAACTTAGATTTAAGGGACCACCCTTTGTGTGTTGAATTCACAGGCCTTGACATATTTGTACCACGTTGTTGCGAGTCGCATATAGAACTCGGATATGCGTGACTGGCTGGCCACCAGTACGTATAAGCCGTGCGATAGGATTAACCGCTAATAGTGTTTGCATGATTAGTTTAACTTAGCGGTTAGTAGAGGTTCTATGTTGTGGATACGACATAGTAGGCATGGGACATGGAGGACAATCCATAGCGTATGGGCTACTATACACTTCTTTTTTGTGATCCGGATGCTCCGCTGGAGATACGGTTTGAGATGACCCTTATTTTACTGACGGCCACTGACGTTCTTCGTAACGTCATTCTCTTACTGATTGGGCCTCTGGTGCCCCAAAGGGGGACCATGCCGATCCCAGTTTAGCTAGGGCCCATGCGTTGGAGGATGTTCTTAAAACTGCATATACTTAAACCGGTTAGGCTACCTTATCTGTTAGGTATGAGTACTCTTAGTTTGGGTACTTGTATCTGATCGAGGCTTGGAACATTAACTTGTCGCGGACTAGTTAGCCACATCTTGTCCTTGTTTGGTTGTAGGTATGGCTCATTACTCCGATGATAAGGTATTGAACCCTGTTGTGGTCCGGGTACCATATTGGATTCACGACTTGGAAGGATACTTCATCATAGGTTAGTGTGCCATCTCTTATCCTTGTTTGGCTGGGGAGATGGTACGCTAATTTAAGGGTGGAGTGGACCATGTTATGATCTGACTGACTTATTATTGAGCAGTATTTATTCAGTATATATGGCTTGATATTATGTATCTTATTACGTCCCTCTGAGGACCTGGTTATCTCTCCAGGTGTGTATGTGTGTTATTGTCTTCCGCAGGTATTCTAGCCGAGATCGTGATCTTCTCCATCCTTTCGAAGATGATGTGTCTTGGGTCTTTCTTGCTACCTTCGCTAAATCATTTCATATGTCTTGTACTTCTTTTCTTTTAAATAGTTGGTAGTGGATTTGTCTCCGCCCAACATATTGTATAATTAAAGACAAATTATGGTTATTATATGATATCTTTATTTCTTTCATTCTGTGGATGAGATTAGTAGCTGTGGTTTTACTGTATTTACAGCTTATGTATATTTATTATACGGCTGACATGTCTACATTCCTAGTCCTACGTATTTTGGGACTGGGGTGTTACATATTTTTGTGGTGGCTTATGCAGGTCTACGATAAATTGTTTGTTACTTTACCGTACCAAGCAAGCCTGCATATAAGATTAGAGTCTAGGATCTCATCCACATACTTGACATCCTTCCTCGATTCCATTTATAAATTCTCGCTTAACTCCTTGATTTGCAACTTGCTTGATCCCTTCTATCGTAAATCTTATCCTTCTTTCGTGCTTGATAGAGGTTAAGACGATAACCTATACTAGATATACATGTTCCACTGTTCCCTCATACTACTAGTTTAACTCTTGTAAGTTGGGTAGAAAGCCTCACGACCTAGTATTCCTTCATCCTTATGACCCATTATAGTGAGTACGAAGTGGATTCCCTAAACTATAAATCTTAGAGGACCATATCTCATTGGTCGACCAAGGCCTTAAACAAAAAGACAATAGGATAACGGTATAGGCCTAAACACCGGACGAGACTTAGATTTAAGGATCTTGGACTATTTGATTTCTTTCATCATTATTCTCCGACATATATTTTGACTACCTTGACTAACGATACTAATATAGCCCAGTTTTACAAGCTTATTCTTTATCGAGCTTGTTCATGACATATGTTTATAAGAAGAGCTCCCACTAACGTATTGTCTAATCAGAACTGGTGCATAATGGTCTGATCAACCAAGTGCATTTTGGTTCGTCTTTCTTACAATTACTCTACGTGGATTGAGATATAGTTAACATATGTACTAGCCCTTAAGGATCTCATCCACGTTTGCCTTGATAATCCCTTTTGAAACTATTCAATCGCCCTTGAAAACCGTAATTGTATTCGATCGTAGCTTCTTGAACCCTTTATTGCTTTTGTCTTTCACCTATTTTAGAAGGACGAAATCACTCATACAGAGTATCCCCTTTAGTTGCCCTATCACCTATGTCCACGTGTAGTTAGCCATTACCAACCCGTGACTATATCCTCGTCTTAAACTACTCATCCTTTCCTTCGACCTTATATCCACTACCGCGACTTTCTAATCGTTTGGAAACCTAAGAATGATTAGAAGTGTTTCCTTAATCGTACCCAAACCTAGACGACTATCATACAATTTACTCTCAATGAACAAATATCTCCAAGTCTCTAATTATGTTATCTTAATCTACTCAATTCCTTATTAATCTTCAATTTTTGTTTTATCTTGATCTACTTAAAACCCCTAATCTTTTCTTTCTTGCGTTAATTAACCATGTCCATGATTTATTAGCTAAATCATGATTTTTTAATTATGTGTTTTGATTAAACGTCATAACTTTGCCTCGACCAATCATTTGATCGTGTTTCCATATGGATAAACTCTTTTTAACTCCTCAACCCTGTCTACCTAATTATTTCTTAATTTCGAGGATAAAATTTGTGTAAGTTGGGTAGAATGTAAACCCCCTAAAATTTACTATAATTTTTTTGTTTATTTTGATAATTATTTTATGTTGGTATTCGTACGTCTAGAGCGAATCCGTATATACGAAGTATTTAAAATTCTTTTTACAAAAGTTTTAATTACAAATGTTTTTATAGGAAATAACTATTGTGGATCAATATCGTAGCAGGTAAACATTTTTACATGCCATAGATTCTTCAAACTTGATTTTATTTTACTACTACGTAAAAACTATTTTTACTTGTTATACAAGTATTTATGATAAGTTAGAAAATAATATTTTTGTAAATAATATGTTCTATTCGTATGCGAGGTACATGAAGTTAAATTCATGTATATTTTGATTTTTAAAAACTAATTGTAATTTATTTTATTTGTTTGCAAAGAGATCTTTCAACTATTTAAGTATTTATTATCATGAATTTTGAAATTAATTATTATTGTATTTTTACTATTTATAAAAAGATAATTGAAATTTTTTTAGATTTAATTATTTTGATAATTTAAATTGGAAAATTAATTTTTCTAATTTTGATTTAAATAGTTTAAAATAAAGATAAAGAATATCTAGTTTTTTTATGGATTGGTTGAATTGGTTTCAAAAATTGTTAAATTAATTGTGAATTACCTAGCGGGGTTTAGACAATCATAATCCTTATCTAACCAAGATTTTTATCCTATTTATATGTTAGCTTGCCATTATTTTTTTCACACAAATTTCTCTCCAAATTTTCTCCACCTATAATGTGTATGTGCATCGTGTCCGTGCACACCAAGCCATATCCATTCACTTCTTCTATTTTCACCCAAATTGATTAATGTTCTCATTAAAGAAATTCTCTTTTCCCTTCCATCTATTTTCTCTTATCACAAATTCTAACTATATTTTTACCGATCAACCAAGTTCGTCTATCCTAGTACTCCTTAAATTTTGAGGACAAAATTTTTCTAAGGTGGGTAGATTTGTAACTCATCTTCTCGAATTTTTTTAAATTATTTCTATATATTTTAATTATTGTGTTTAAAAGTAATTTTTGTCAAAATTTTGTAAAAGATATTTTTTGATTACTTTTGTTATCAAAAACTAGTTTAAAATTAATGGTTTGAAATAATGTTTCTAAAAAAATGTTCTCGAATTTTGTTATTTGAAATATAAAATATGTTGTTATTATTTTCGGTCTTCTAAAAATTGGTTAAAAAAATTAGCGATAAAAGATTTTTGTCCATTTATTTTTAAATAAAGATTTGGATTTATAAAAGTAAGTTTTATAATATTTGATGACATCGAGTGTTATTTTGATATGATAATCAGTTATTTGATTATATTTGAATTTAAATTATCTTGATGGTTATAAAATATACTTTAAATTATGTTTATAATTTAAATATTGTTTAAAATACTTATGATGACTAATTGTGGCATTACGATTTGTCTAATATAGATTTGAAATGTTATTTGATTTAAAAATTTATCTTTTATATGATTTAAATTATTTTGATAAATATTAAATATTATTTTAAAGTTATTATGTTGAGTTTGATTTGGATATGGATTCATATGATTTGAATTATTTGATAATATAGAATAATACTTAAAATTATTATGGTGATCATTTAAAGGATTGCTACCAAATTGATTTGTTTTTAATAATTTATTTGATTTAAATGTTTGGAAAGATTTATCCATTAGAAATTATTATCCTATTGGAATCATATCTAGCATTAATTAGATCATTTCTTATTTAAACCAATCATCTTCCTATCCTAATTAGTTGGTAATCCTAAACATCCTTATTGATTTAATTATAATCCTATCATAATTAGTTAATTGCTAACCATTATATATATCTATGAATTTATGAATAAAATCATCTTTCGAACCATCCTTAGCAAAAAATTTCACTTTTTTTCGTCATAACTAAGCCCAAAATTCGTCATAAATTTAGTCTCAATTTTCAAAGGTTTTAACAACTTCGAATGACCATAACTCCCAACTCCGGACTCGGTTTGACCTCCAATTTTTTTGCTGGAATCGTATTGAGGTATATTTTATGAATAAAAATTTTATTTTCATTAATTCTGAACTTAATTTTCTGAAAAATTTGTGGAGTGCCAATTGTCTGAAATTTGACACGTTTTAGTGTTTTCGAGATTCTGGGAGAACCAAGAATCAGAATCATGAACCGTTTGAAGTTTCGGAATTTTGACGGAAAAATACACATCATATATTTTTTCCAGAAATTTTCCAGAATATTTTATATTTAGTTTTTATTTTAGAAGTTTGTCACCAGCAAGGACCTTAGGCAAGATACCTTGTCATTTGTTGTTTATTTATTGTAGCTCATATTTCATGCATTTAATTATTATTTACTTTCTGCAAAATAAACTGTGATACATGGCATAATTTGATAGAATCTTACTGTTCAGTTCTATTTTTTGCTATGTACTATTTTCTTACACATTGAACTTAGACTTAAGGGACCACCCTTTGTGTGTTGCATTCATAAGCCTTGACACATTTGTACTACATTATTGTGAGTCGCATACAGAACTCGGACATGCGTGACTGGCTCACCACCAGTACGTATAAGTCGTGCGATAGGTTTAACCGCTAATAGTGTTTTCATGATTAGTTTGACTTAGTGGTTAATAGAGGTTCTATGTTGTGGATACGACATAGTAGGCAATGGGTGGGGAGGACAATCCTTAGCGTATGGGCTACTATACACTTCCGTTTTGTGATCTGGATGCTTCGTTGGAGATACGGTGTGAGACGACCCTTATTTTACTGACGGCCACTGACGTTCTTTATAATGTCATGCTCTTACTGATTGGGCCTCTCGTGCCCCAAGGAGGGACCATGCCGATCCCATTTTAGCCTGGGCCCATGCGTTGGAGGATGTTCTTAAAACTGCATACACTTAGACTGGTTAGGCTACCTTATCCGTTAGGTACGAGTACTCTTAGTTTGGGTACTTGTATCTGACCGTAGCTTAGAACAGTAACTTGTCGCGGACTAGTTTGCCACATCATGTCCATGTTTGGTTGTAGGTGTGGCTTACTACTTCGATGAGAAGGTACTGAACCATGTTGTGGTCCGGATACCATATTAGATTCGTGACTTGGAAAGATACTTCATCATGGGTTAGTATGCCATCTCTTATCCTTGTTTGGTTGGGGGGGGTAGTGCGCTAATTCAAGGGTGGAGTGTTGGACCATGTTATGATCTGATTGGCTTATTATTGAGCAGTATTTATTCAGTTTATATGGCACGATGTTATGTATCTTGTTACGTCCCTCTAAGGACCTAGTTATCTCTAGGTGTGTGTTCTTGTCTTTCGTAGGTATTCTAGTCGAGATCGTGATCTTCTCCATCCTTTTGAAGATGATGTGTCTTGGGTCTTTCTTGCTACCTTCGCTAAATCATTTTATATGTCTTATACTTTTTTTCTTTTAAATAGTAGTTGATTTGTCTCCGCCTAACATATTATATAAAGACAAATCATGGTTATTATATGATATCTTTATTTCTTTCATTTTGTGGATGAGATTACTAGCTGTGGTTTTACTGCATTATAGCTTACGTATATTTATTATACGGCTAGCATATCTACATTCCTAGTCCTACGTACTTTGGGATTGTGGCATTACAATAGAGGATAGTTCCTTCCTCGTGCGAGGAACACAGAGAGCACATACATAAGGAGAGACTACGTAAACTATTTCTTTGCTAAGAACTTTCAAAGAAAAAGAGAGAGCTTTCAGTGATAAAGTTTTCCTTGCAATCGAGAGTTCATCAACTACCGAGCTTCAACAACTTCTGCATCAGATCGTCAACGGAGTAAAGAAGTCGAAGTAGACTTAATCTCCATCGTCCCAATCCCCTGATTATTATTGTACTCGGAATTCATGTTTAAGATTCATGTTGTACTTCTTTTTTTACGATAATACAAAATATTCTACATTTTCTCAAACTCTTTTTATGTTGAAACAACCTCGTGAGCCTAGTTCTCCCGATACGCAATGAATATTTCATAGTACCAACCAGGAAGAAGGAAGAGAAGTCCATTACCTTTGGTCGAATGGAAGGTTCTCAGACTCATATCTCTCGTAAGTCAGAACATGAAACCAGTACGGTATAGACTCATCACTCCACTCCTCAAGCCCGTCGTATCATCCAGAAGATGTGATATGACTTAAGTAGCAATATGGGCCTTGACTATGGTAAGGGTCGTGTTACGACCCGCACCCAGTATAGAGGCACGAGAAGTGGGTAGTCCAGCCTACGCCACAGTGTCGGCGGTAGAACGCTATCCTTGGTCACATATATCTAACAATTATAAGGTACATGTACAGTATGTATACTCCAAACGGGGGACAATACAGAAATGTACAGCTCAATCACAACTAAGGTAGAAGTACGATAAGATAGATAAATAGATAATGAAAATCATCAAATGAAATACAAACAGGAAAAGAAATCTAAGTGTCTAAGATAACATCTCCACAACATCCAGAATAACAATATCCCAAATAAGTACATAATGTATCCAAAAGAGACAAGACATCAAAATAAGATAGAAGTCTAAGCTATCTAGCCTAAACTATAGGGTGACATCCTCTACTGCTGATGGATCCTGCTGAAGGTCCAAGTCGCAGGTGTCATCTATGGCAGCTCCATAATAGGTAGGGCAAAGGTCCTCGTCATCCTCTATAATATTTTAAACAGGTCCAGTCAGGACATGAACGAGCAGATAATCTCAATAGTTCATATCAAGACAGTAATATAAAGCATGCAATAGAGTTAAATACATAAAACGCTGAAAAAAGTACATGTAGTAAAAGAGAGAGAATTGTAATATAAATAGCTACTATAAGTAGAGAACTATCAGTCTAGTGATATAGAGTACACGATAGACATGTGAACGTCTTAAATTTGCACATGATTACACTAAAGAGTTTGTACAATAACTACTTTGGAATTGTTCACATGACTGCTTCTACTCCTCCGTACCCCAATCAATACACAAGGATCCTGACAAGTTATGTTATTGTATAATATTTTACATGAGGGCCATAAATGGGTGCACATAAAGGTATACATGAGGGCTCAGTGAACATGAGAGTACATGAATCACAAGAGTATACATGAATAATAGAAGCACAGGAGTACATGATGAAAGTGAAACGCACATGACATGATGTACCCGATGCTCCCGAGGGGGATAACATCTCAATGTAAAGATCTATATAGTACTAATCCGTATTAACAACGTGACAGCATCAAGTAAAGTAATCTAGAGCAAGAATATAAATTCTAACAAGTATGAAATGATCAGAGAATGTACTCGTCTGATATCCTGAGTATCTGGTAAGTGTAGATGTCCAGACAGAGCAGATGAGTCCTATTTAGAGCAACACAGGTCACAACATGTCCAGAATGGTAATACTGAAGATTACAATGCATTCTAGATGAATTCTAGGTCATTCTAGACAAAAGTCAACTTTTGGTCTACTCTAATCAACTATACTAGTCAAACTAGGTCAACCAAGCTATACTAGGTCCAAGCCTAGTCCAATAAGTCTCACTAGGCCTAACCAAACCTAGACTAGTAATCAAGCACAAACACAAGACCAACTCAAGCATCACATACAAATACAATATATATATATATATATATATATATATATATATATATATATATAACACACAAGGTATATATATATATATATATAATACACATATATGGCTATTGCCTATATTACGAGGCAAGGTACAAAATCACATATGTATAGAAGAGGGGGTGAGTGACACTTGAATGTGAACATGGCATAGGGCTTAGTGTAATCATATAAGGGGGTTAATGTGTGTGTGGTGTCAAGAACATGGTGTAAGTATCAATAGTGAAGTGTCAAGTGTCAACAAGTGTCAAAGTAAAGGAAGCATGTATATAAATGTAAATGTGTATAGAGGGTATATAGTGTAGTGTTCTGTCAAGATATGAAGAGTGTGTCAAAAAGGGGGGTGTGTGTGGTCTATACAGTGACAGCAGGTTAGAGTGTGTGTGTGTGTGTGTGTACAGAGACAGCAGGTTAGTGTGTGTGTGTGTGTGTGTGTATCCAGACAGAGAGTGATATGGTGAAGGGTGTATGTGTGTGTTTCAGTCAAATGTGTGTGTGTCAAGGGTGTGACAGTACATGCATTCTCAGGTTCATCAATCAATCAGTTAACATTTGTTAATTTAAAGATATTGGTTTCAAACAACCCATCTCAGTTTTTTTCCCTTTATGGTATCAAACCCAGTTACAGTTCAATATACAACATAATACCTACATAGGTAAATATACCTTGAAATACATACTATATATATATATATATATATATATATATATATATAAAATATATATATATATATATATATATATATATATATATATATATATACAAAAAAAAAAAATATATATATATATATACTCATTTTAAAACTATCATTCAAATCTGGAAATCACACAAGGATTGAGAATCAAACCTAACCTTTCAGTTATGAAATCTCAGTTAACTTATACAGAGAAAAATCAAACATTATCAATATTATCAACATTATCATGAACTACACTAGATGTTAACATGTGTATCAGTCAACAATTTGAAAACCCCTAATTTCAGACCCAATGAACATCATCATGAAATCCCAATGTGTCAACATGATTCTAAAAAATGTACACATATTTAAACATTAAACATTTATCATTTAATTTTAGTTTAATATATATTTAATCTTAGGAAAGAATACAAGTTTTAGAACATGGTATCAGTCACATTTGAAAATCCAAATTACAGACCCAAATGCATATCCTATGAAACCCAGATATGTAGACTTAATTCTCAGGCATGTACATATGCTAAACATCAAAAATTGTCATTTAAATCAGTTAATTAACATTTAATCTCAGAGAATGGAAAAAGTATGAACATTGTATCAGAACCATAGGGAAACCCTAAATTGATATTCGAAAATCACATAATACATCAAATTAATGGTTGGTAACATGTTGTGCATATGTGTAGGTGTCACACAGGTCGTATCGTGTCTAAATAATAGGACACGACGTGTCTGTGCACACGAAAACACACCCAGACACGTAGACTACACTGTCTTGTGCGGCTGGTACACAAGCTCGTGGACACGACACGGCTCACGTGGAGCCACGTGGTTATGTCCATGTATAGTCCACATGTAGGGCTACACTTTTGACACAACACGAAGTGTCCACGATGTGTCCTGTGCGAACACGAGACCCGTGTCAGAAGCGAATCTCGCGCGCGTGCGTGTCAGTGCAAAATAGTGCACACTGGATTTCGTGTCCGACACGAATCATTATGACACGAGGCTTGGGGGCTTACCTATCAGTCATGGCCCCCACCTCTATGCCAAGTGGCAGCTGCCCACGTGGCCTATACGAGGAGGAGAAAACCCCCTCGAGCAGCAGGGCACAATATACTGTACGCTACGAGCGTGTTCATATCCAATTTGGACACAGAAACGACACGATATCTAGTTTAGTCGTGCATGAAATCAAAGAGCACATGAAGCTCTACAAATCAGTTCAAAAAGAATTCAAAAATAGTAAGAAAAATCCCAATTGGGCATTTCATCAAACACCAATGTAGGAATACTGATACGTGTCTGATACGGACACCAAATCAATATGAATTTTTATCAAACTTTTCCTACAGCTAGGGGACACCTAGATGGATGCATCTATACACTACAAGAATAGAGGCTTTAGGCCACGAAATCTGGGACGACCAAAAAAATTTAGTCGCCCAAACTAATCTTTAGTGACTAAAAAGTTACTCTTGTCGTCTGAAGTCCTCCGAATTTACAAAAATAATTGTCAACTCTATAGCTACTATTAATTAGTTTGGGCGACCAAAATATTCATTGCAAGAGAAAACTAAGACGACTAGAAAAAATATTTTCGCCTAAAGTAGAGAGAACTACTAAATTTAAGACGACCAAACAAAATATTCTCGCCTAAAGTAGGGGTTTCTCGCCTAAAGTAGGGGGAATAATAAATTTAAGAAGACCGAAATCGAAATTCAATCCGAATAAGAAATTTTAACGTTTTCAAAATCGAATCGAATCTGTTCGATTTTCGGTCCAAAATCGAATAATGCTCACTCCTAGACGTGTGAGTTTATCTTGACGCGCCTTCTTGTGTGTCGCATTTTTACCTTCATCACGAATAATATTCAGGAAAAGCATTTCGTGTCCCATAATATTCATGGGCATCAAATACCTATACAGTGAATGCTTCAAAAATATAACAAAATTTACTTTTGTTTGCCGCCCAATTAATTCCCCCCCAAATTAAAAACCCTTTTGTTTTTTCTTTCCCTCTCTCAAGTATCAACCAACAATTTGATAGAGCTACAACCCAAAATCCACGGCCACATCAAGCAGGTCGAGTTCATCAAGAGCAGCCCCCGCGCGTCCGCGTCTGCCGGAGGGACGGCCGTCCGGAGTTCGCCATCCTCGGGAGGTCCAACGTCGACAAGTCCTCCATCATCAACGCCCTCGTGCGCAGAAAGGAGTTCGTGCTCACCTCCAAGAAGCCCGGGAAGACCCTGCTCATCAACCACTTCCTCGTCAACATGAGCTGGTACATTGTCGACATGCCGGGATTCAGGTAACCATTGGCCTACGCCCGCCAAATGTTTGTTCTTTTGCTTGTTTCACTATTTAGAATATATCAACTATTTAGAAATTAGATTAGATGTACTATCAAGTTACAAATATGTTTAAGAAAGAAGGAACCAATGCTACTAGCTAACTTACCCAACAGAATTGAAAAAAAAATTGGAAGAGAGAATCAAAGGAATAGGAAGAATCTGTTGAGATGAAAAAGAGATCTCGGAGGCGTCTACAACTCCAAGTACGCCGAGAACTGCTTCGAGGCCGAGGAGCTATCCCGCTTCGCCGTTGACGAGAACGAAGGAGGTGATCATCTTGCTTCTCTCCTTTCAATAGATTTATTTTTCTTTGCATTTCGATCGGTTCCATCCGTAGATCTATACATGGACGAAGAGGAAATTAGGATTTTACTTTTAGTTTCTCTTGACAATTTTTATTAAATAAATCTGTATTAGGTTAACTTAATAAATAATTATTTTAATGATGAATGAAATAGCAGCTAGAAAACCAATTTTGATTGGATAATGATCATTGAGAATATTAATATAAACTTATGTTTGACGCCTTTTCTTGCCAAACTCCCCTTTGATAACTAGGTTTTGTGAGGTCATTTAATTATTGTATGTTTCCATATGCTACTGACCTGAATCTCAAGTGGATGAATAAATGCCTTTAGATCACAGATAATCATTAATACTTTGAGAAATGGCAACTGAAGTTCTTTTGTTCAGAATAATTCAGTTCTTCTCCTATAATTTTATAATCCAACTCTAATCATGAAATTAAATGTCATGATGGATGTTCTTATGTGATGTCGATCTCATAGTTGAATTAGTTTACTTTTGCATGCGAACCTTGACATTCCTTTTTTATTGAAATATCTACAGAATGCTGCTCGTTTGGACAGGAAGATTATCTATGCAGAGACTTTGATTATGACTACTTTGGTTTCAAAACTCTCGAGAGATCCTATCTCTTAAAACTATGTGGAAAGGTTGTAGAGAGGCCTCAACACATGCTAATGAGAGTTTCAGTTGGAATCCACATGGATGATATTGATTCTATTGTCAAAACTTACCATATGATGTCTCAACGATGGTCCAACACTGTTCAATGCAGGCACCCCTCGGCCTCAAGTACTGCATTGTAACATGTAATTTTAAACTTATGTTCTTTAATATATGTATGTTATTTATATGCATACTTCTATTTTGCTAGTTGAGCAACTGCTTTCCTATTTCCATGAAAGAAGACAACATTGAAGGAATATATGATACTCTCAAGGAGTGTGCTGTTGTAAGCAAATGTGCTGTAGGAATTGGTGTTTCTATTCATAATATTCGTGCAACAGGTAGCTACATCCGTGGGACAAATGGAACATCTAATGGCATTGTCCCGATGTTACGGGTGCTTAATGACACTGCACGCTACATTGATCAAGGAGGCGGGAAGAGAAAGGGTAACTTTGTTATTTTTTCTATTTTACTAACTTTGACACAATTCACTATTTGGGAAGCTGATTTCCAAAATATATATTTAGGTGCATTTGCTGTGTATTTGGAGCCTTGGCATGCTCATATCTTTGACTTCCTGGATCTTAGAAAAACTCATGGGAAGGTGTGGTTCAAAGCTTCATTAGTTTGTAGTTTCATTCATAAGCATTTATCATGTTTTTGGCTTTTTGGTTGGGCTTGTGGTTCTGTCTTCATATTATAGTTTCAAACTCTTTTACTTAATTACATTTGTATGTTCATTATGAAAGTTCAGTTGGTATTTTGTCTTAGCATTTTAATTTAAATGTTAAATATTTTTCTTACTGCACATGTTTCAATTGATATTCTATCCATTTGATTTATTCTTTATTGGCCTTTATTCTTTAGTTTGTTGGCAATTATCATGTTATTGTTGAGTGTTCACCCAACACATAAATACATGAGTTCTCTGCTAGTTCTTCTGCATTTGTTAGTGTGATTCTGACAGATGAGTTGTAGAACAATCATAGAACATAATTTTTATGTGACAAGCATTCTCATATACAATTTGAAATAGATAGATAGAATTTACGTATGAAGGATCCTAAAGTCTCAGTATCACAAAAGAGTAGACAAACTTGTGGCATGTCAGCTGTTTTATTTTTGTTTTTACTCTTTCCCTTTTGGAATAAAAGGACCAGGCAAGCCCACCATTTCTTACCTTTTGAATTCATGGTTAAAAGTTCCTCCAACCATGTCTCTTAGTCTTCATTCTTATTGCTTCTTGAGCTAGAAATAATGTCACCTAGTTCACAGTCGAGGTTATAGATTTTCTGGTTTGCACCGTAGGAAAACTGGAGCGATGTCCTGCAACCCATCTAGCACCATAAATGGATGTCATGCCCATCAAGAATGAAAGAGTGAGCTAGGCCTGGTTGCTTGATAGAGTATGTAAGTGAGAAGGGGACTGGAATATTCCCTTATAAGCTCCTTTTTTTCTACTGCAAGAGAAACTTTCACTTTTCCTGCAAATATAGGCCAGGTTTAGATGAACCGTGCCAATTTGATATTTTCCTTTGTTGTTTTTGCATGTGCTTCATATTACATTAGATTTGTGGGTATGAGTTGTGTATATCATATGGTTTGAATGCCTATAGTGACAGCAGAAAGGTGAGCACTTTGGATGGATGCTGAAGCTGTTATCAATGATGATTGATGTCACTAGCTATGATCTCTTCCCTACCATTCTGCCTAATAGGAAGGTGTTAAGTAATAGGTAGCAGATATATGCAAGGTAGATGGGATATATATATATGCAAATTTCAAAAGACTGGCCAATGGTTGTACTGTGATATATTGGATGTTTCATATTATTGTATCATTGCAATATGAAACATGTTAAAAATAACAGTATAGGCTGAAATCTATGTTCTGGCTAAATATGAAACATGTTGAAATACCAGTATAGGTTTAACTTTTTGTTTTGGCCAATATCGGGTAAGCTTCGGGCCTTTTGGTTAAAGTACTGATGTAAACAAAAAGATTAATAGAGAGAAAAAGGGAGACATACCTGGTGACATCCACATATGAACAGGAAGCTCATTCACAACCATGCAGCGGTAGCGGTAGTGGTAACTGCTTGTTGGGTAGTCTAAGATAAATCTTTATGAGAACTATTAGAAATTCTTTCTAAGTAGTAACTTATCTTAAAGCTCATGATATGACGAGATTGTCTGTTGCTATCTGGTAACTTTAGTTTTGGATCGAACTAGAATCATTCATTTGATTCAAGTGTGCTGAGACTTGTAAAAATTATTGTTTGCTTCTTGCAAAAGCTTATGATACAATGTTTTGACTTATCTAATGGGTACTTTTTGAAGTGAGTTTTCATTGGATATCTGTCCTTGCATTGACATTTGTTTTGTACAACTTGCAGTAAAGATCACAGAGCACATGATCTCTTTGATGCCTTATGGATTCCTGATCTCTTTATGAAAAGGGTCCAAGATAATGGAGAGTGGTCATTGTTTTGCCCTAATGAAGCTCCAGTATTGGCTGATTGTTGGGGTGATGCGTTTGAAAAGCTGTACACAAAGTATGAGAAAGAGGTTAGCTTTCCTCCAAAATGAAATCTGTTTATTTTCTTTGAATTTTCTGTAATGTGGTTCTGCTTCAGCATGGAAAGGCAAAGAAGGTTGTCCAAGCACAGAACCTCTGGTTTCAAGTTCTGAAATCTCATATAGAAATCGCAACACCATACATGCTGTCCAAGATACTTTTCAATTATGTCAATCCAATATATTACATTCCTTTGGGTTGTTACTTCTTTTCCCTTTTTTTTCCTGCAAGTAACTGTTTTTAATGCATATTTTTCTTCTCAGCACAATTCAGCTTTTGAGAGTTCTTGAAACCCGTATGCTTGTATTGCAGAAAGAACAGGGAATGGCCTTTGCACGTGCAACTGCAGCTGGATTTAACATGGTCCTCCACAAATACAGGTAGCTTCAAACTTTAGGCATGTCAGATATTTGTTATAAATATGTCAAAATGCTATTTTTCACCTCTAACAATGTATTCCTGATAAAATTTTACAATATGTTTTTGTACTGTTAGATATGATATATATCTGCAGTTTGTGTTTTTCCTGTTCGAATTTTAATGTCTTTGTCTATTTGCTGAGATTTCTTCTTTTCTGCTGGGTTCTTAACTTGTTTTTTTATTGACAATTTTTTTCTCATCTACTGCATACTAGAGTAATATTGCTTTGCTTTTAACTAATCAAATATTATTTTTATAGGATAAGGTGATGAAAAAGAAGAATGATTATCTTGAGAATATTATTGAGCTGTATCATGGGGGAACCACGATGGATGAGATTGTTGTAGCCCCAAATGTTGGCACTAAGATTATGGAAGATGTCACTGGGCGTGGGTATGGTAGTGCAATTTGTGGAGTTGGAAAGGGACGAGTTCGAGAAACTAGTTTGTCATCTTCGTCTAATACATCTTCAACTGCCTTAGATAAAGAAGTGCAAGAGTTGCAGGCCCAGCTTCAGATGGCGAAGAAAGCTAGGATGAGAGTTGTTGTTGAACATGAAGAACAAAAGGTTCAATGGGGCTTTGTGATGAAACAACTACAAGAACTTGTTCCCGGATTTTCAATTCTTGAACCAACTCCTTTATCTCATGAAGACAATGAAGATGAAGATGGTGATGCGAGTGACCACAACCTATCTTTTACTTAGATTAGATCTTTTATGGTTGTAGTTTACTAAATACTATTGGTTGTAGTTTACTAAATACTATTGTTGACAAAATAGTTTATTTTTGTGGATTATATTTGATTCTATTTAATATAATTTTATTTATCGAGAATAAAATACCATGGTACATGATACGACTAATTAAATGTGCAGTTTTCATAGACTATTTTGTATGACTAATTGTTTGGTCGTCTTAGATATAGCATGCACATTTTGTTACCATGTAAAACTTTTTACCGCAAAATACTAGTAGCCAAAGATTACATAAGGTGACCATACAATCAATGATAGTCGTCCCAGACTAATTTTTGTGATCAATAATAGTCTTCACATACTGCTTATTACTACTAATCATAGTCACCGTAGAGTGTTTTAGGCGACCAATGATAGTTGCCACAAACTATCTTTGGTCGCTAATAGTAGTCTCAATGCACTACCTATTGTGACCAATCATAATCGCTACAGAGTGTCTTAGGCAACCAATGATAGTCGCTACATAATACCTTTGGCGGTTAATAATAGCTTTCACACTATCTACTACGACTAATCAAAGTCGTGACCAATGATAGTTGCCACAGACTATCTTTGACGGTTAATATTAGTCTCCACATACTACCTATTACGACCAATTATAATCGCTATAGAGTGTCTTAGACAACCAACGATAGTCACCACATACTACCTTTGGCGGTCAATAGTAGTCGCCATACACTATCTATTGCGACCAATCATAGTTGCCACAAATTGTCTTACGTGAATAATTAAAGTCGTCACAGACTACTTTTGGCGGTCAATAGTAGTCTCTATACACTACCTACTGCAACCAAGCATAGTCGCCATAAAATGTCTTATGCGATAATGATACTCACCACACACTACCTATTGCAACCAATCATAGTCACCACAGTTTACATTGGAGGACAAAAGATAGTCACCACATACTAACTATGCCACCAAATATAGTCACCATAGACTAATTATGACAATTATTTTAGTCGCAAAGGTCCCACCCTTCCATAAATCCAACATCCTAAGGTGACAAAGTCTTCTTGGCTAAAAGTTTGGAACGACAAAAATATTTTCTCGCAATAGTGTAGTAGCCAAAGATCTTTGACGACTAAAATGCTTAATTAGTCGTCCCTGACTTTGGGCCAGGAGCCTGAGGCGACGATGTTTGCGACCAAAGAATTTAGTGGCGATAAATCTTAGGCAACTAATTTTGCATTTAGGCGACAAAAAATTACTAGACGCCTAAAGCCCTTATCTTAGTAGTGATAGAAAGAAATCAGGATTTAGAGGTGATTTGAAGGGATTACCTATAGAGAGACAATCCCAATGAAAAAGCCCCAAATTGAGAAGTCTCCTTCCTCAAGCAATGTCCAAATGAGCTTCCCTCCTTGCAAGCTAGCCTCCTATAATCGCTATTCCAGATTTAGATCCAAATGCAAAATATTGGGATCAATTTGGTGGAGGAATGGTGAGATTTGACAATTTGGGAAAGAAATTAGGGTTTCTAAAAGGGGGTGTTCTAAAAGTGGCAAGTGGTCATGTAGAGATATTATATAGGCTAAAATTAGGTCACTCTTGGGCTGTTGTGGATGGCCATGTAGAGAATTAGGGTTAGGGTTTCATATGAATGGGCTTTGGGCAAAGATCATTAGCTAGCTAGCTCAACCTCTTAGCCAAAAGTCCAATGCACTAAAAACCCAATCTCTCCATGAAACTTAGCCATACTCAAGTCAACTAAGACCAACTTAAGTTAGATTAGGGTCCCACACCATGCTAACTAAGTCACCAAAGTCAAAGTCAAACTCTAGGCTAGTCTTTAAAGTCACAACTAGCAAAAGTCAAAATCACAACACCAAAGCAATAAATAATTCACAAAAATCAAAATGACCAAAATACCTTTGGACAAAAATATAGAAATAAATCAACCTAATCACATGGTTAGATTTCCATGGTCATGGTTAGTCTCTAGGTCAAGTACTATCTAGGATTTCACTAGCAAAACACCAAAATCACAAATCACTAATTAAAATAGTTTTAAAAGAATCAAAAATTACCAAAAATTATAACATGATTTAAATCTCATTATTAAAAGACTAAAATTACAAAAGTTCAAAATTACCCTCATTTAGAAAAGTGGATGCTATAGGTAGACACTTGCCAATCAAGATCAACGTCCCCAATGGCGAATCTGATCAATGTTCCACAAGACCCATTGTGATCTAGGGTATGCCTTATCCAAGCCTTTTAAAATTTTACAGTCCAAGGAAGAAACATACTCATATTATTCAGACTCTTCCTATGACTCCGACGTCAGCATCGGAGAGGTCTTTCGAAATATGCTATCAGTAAATGTGACATCCGTAGACGAGGTCGAAAAAGATGATGACTAGTTCTTCAAGTCTTTCGAAGTCGAACCTTGGGCTAAACAACTTGATTCTCAATAGAAAAAATGCTTTGAAAGATGCGAATCTTCTACCAAAGATGAGGTCATACAAGTCAATCTGGAAGATGGTTCTTCTCCCAAGCCAATCTTTATTAGCAAAAGCCTATAAAAGAAAGACAGTGAATCTCTCATTGAGATCGTAAGAGAATACATAGATGTCTTCATCTAGAGTTATGAAGATATGTCGAGGATAGATCCAAACATCGTCATGCACAAATTAAATATTTTATCCAATGTTAAGCTTGTGAAGCAACAACAACAGCAGTTTTGTCCTAGCATTATGGATGCCATTGAGAAGGAAGTGGATAAGCTGATAGCAAGTAGCTTCATCCGTGACGAACAACACCCAGATCGGGTAGCCAACATTGTCCAGTCGCCAAAAAAATAAAAGATTCGAGTCTGTATAGACTTTCGTGGACTGAACACCGCCTGTCCGAAAGATAAGTTTACATTACCAATCACTTATGTGATGGTAGATAATACCTGTAGATTCGAGCGTATGTCATTCGTGGATGGCTACTCAGGTTATAGCCAAATCAAGATGTCCCCAGAAGACAACAAGCACACGTCATTCCAGACTTCGATCGGTATATTTTGCTATACTGTGATGCCTTTCAGTTTGAAGAATGCATGCGCTATGTACCAGAGAGCTATGAGCACCATATTTCATAGACATTTACGTAAGACAGTCGAATGCTACGCTAATGACATTGCTGTCAAAAGTCGTATCCGCGGTGATCACCTTCATGACTTAAGAACTGTGTTCGACTTGATGAGGGCACATCAATTAAAGATGAACCCGACCAAGTCCTTCCTGGGGGTATCCAGTGGCAAGTTTTTAGGTTTTATCATCACTTCAAAGGGGATCCACATCGATCCCGAAATGATAAAAGCTATCATTGAGATGCAACCACCAAAGAACCTTCGTGAACTTTACGGCCTTCAGGGGTGCGTAGGATACATCCGAAGATTCATCTCTAACATTTTGGGTAGTTGTAAGCCCTTCACCAAACTAATGAAGAAAGGAGTATCTAATGTTTGGACTGAAGAGTGCCAGCGAGTCTTTGAAGACATTAAAGGGTATCTCATAAACCCTCACTACTAAAATACAGTAAATTGGCGACGGAGGATTAGCGACGGATCGAATCTGTCGGCCATAGCGACGACTTCGTGACTACCTTGTGACTGGCTACCGTCAGAAAGCAATGTATATTTTTTTTGTTTTTTTGCGTCAAAATCAGTCGCACATTCGTCCCTAATTTGACGAAATATTAGCGACGGATTCATGTCCGACGCTAATATGTCGCACATTGTGGCGGCAAACTCTAAAATAAATGGCGCACTAAATTAGCGTCTATGTGGCGACGGACTTTCCGTCGATAATCTAGTTGGTATTTAGCGGCTACCTACCGACGGATATATCCGTCGGTAATCCGTCGCTAAATACTGTAAACTAACTTAAATTGACCGACGGGGGGAGGGAAGAATTTTTCATTTCCCCTAAAAAACTCTCTCTCTCTCTCTCCGACGAGCTCTCTCCGACGGGTCTCATTCTCTGGCGAAGCTCTCTCCGACGGGATATCTCTCTCTCAGGTATGCTCTCTCTCTCCCCCTATCTCTCTCTGTTTAGGGTATCGGGTTGGTGGGGGGGGGTCGGCTGTCGCTGGGGCCGGCGGGGTGGGGGGAGGTTGTTGAGGGCGGGGGGTAGGGTTGGGTTTAGGGTTTCGGGGCAGGGGTAGGGTTTCGGGTGGGGGGGTGGGCCGGCTATCACGGGGGCCGGCGGTGATGGGGGGAGGGAGGGGGGCGGGGGGTAGATGGTGTTGAGTGTGGGGCGGGGTGAGGGGGAGGAGGGGTGAGGCAGAAGGGGGTGGGTGTTTGCTGTCGGGGGGTGAGGGGAAGGGGGTGGGTGTTTGCTGTCGGGGGTGAGGGGAGGGGTAGTGTGGGGGTTTACTATCGGGTGGTGAGGGGAAGGGGGGTGGGTGTTTGCTGTCGGGAGGGAGGGGGTGGGGTGGGGGTTTGCTGTCGGGGGTTGAGGGGGGTGGGTGTTTGCTGTCGGGGGGAGGGGGTGGAGTGGGGTTTGCTGTCTAGGAGGGGTGTGGGAGGAGGAGGGGGTGGGAGGTTTGCTGTCCGGCGGGGTAGGGGAGGGGGTGGAAGGGTATCGGTGGTTTCAGATCGGACCATTCCTATGAGTATCGGTGGTTTCAATTTGGTGTATCGGATCGGGGAAGGGGGTATAGGTGGTTTCGGATTGGACCAATCCTATGAGTATCGAATCGGGGGAGGGGGGTATCGGAATCGGTATCGGAATCGGAATCGGTATCGGACCGATACTGACCGATACCGGTACAGTTTGGCAAAATAGGTCAAAATACAAAGAAAAAAGTCCTCAAATGGAAGAAAAAGAGTCAAAACTCCTTACCATTGGCAACCCTATTGTATGGGGTTCTCATTTGATGCCTCTACACTATTTAATGCAATTTTGAGGGTTTATAATGTATATACCTATTGGGAGATAGATTTCTAATAAAAATGGCTCCAAGATCTAAAAATCCCCAAGCTCCAAGTGCTCCATCCTCTAATCTCATACAATTGATCACTAACTCTGATACTTGGATTACTGACCTCTCTAACTCATGTATCCTAATTGCTATTGATTCTCTGATAGTTATCTTATTTATTCTGTATTTTGGCTCCAGCTCCAGCTCCATTTGCATTAATCTACGGAACGACATGGTGATCAGGACATAGTCCCTGCAGCCATTCGACTGGCGAGACAGAAACTATGTAGCCGTAGATAAAGTTGACTGTCCTTCGACCCTCATCCCTCGACAATGATGCTACGACAACCTATCACTATATCTTATATAGTAGTAGATGATGTTTTAGTATTACATTATATGAGTTCATCTTGATTCTGTTACATTCTTTAGATACTAGATACTAGATTCGATAAGAACGTATACTACACCATATGTACAGAACATAGATGATTCACACTAATGTATGCTAGAATAAATTTTGAGTTGTGTTCCGAGCCATCCGTTCTCACACTTAAAACATATATGAATTAGAACTGTGTGTCAATCTTTGGTTTTATATTTTCGGCGAACCCAGGGATTGGATTCTGTATTTTATATTTTGGATTCTGTATTTTGGCTCCAGCTCCAACTCCATTTGCATAAATCTACGGTACGACATGGTGATCAGGACATAGTCCCTGCAGCCATTCGACTGGCGAAGCAGAAACTATGTAGCCGTAGATAAAGTTGACTGTCCTCCGACCCTCATCCCTCGGCAATGATGATACGATAACCTATCACTATATCTTATATAGTAGTAGATGATGTTTTAGTATTACATTATGTGAGTTCATCTTGATTCTGTTACATTCTTCAGGTACTAGATACGATAAGAACATATACTACACCATATGTATAGAACATAGATGATTCACACTAATGTATGCTAGAATGAATTTTGGGTTGTGTTTTGAGCCATCCGTTCTCACACTTGGAGAAAAATTAAATTTTTTGTATTTTATCTGACGCACAAATACCGTTCGAGTGAGCCAAAGGCATGCAGCCACTTCCCTCCCTCCATTCCCCCTCTCCCTCTCTCATGCTATCAACGTCACAACTTTTCTAGTATTGCTCCCTCTAATGATGATCAACACAAAAATCAAAGACCCCCCTCTCCTTTCTCACTCTTCACAGTTATCATAATAGGAAGGATCAGTGTTTTCTAGTTCTCTTCCATCTATCCATTCCTCCATTCTGATCAAGCCTCCACATATGATATCCAGCTCAAGTGTAGAGGCGGGGGAGAAGAAGTGGGCAGGAAGAGGAGGGGGAAGCAGCACAGCCGGCGGCAAGACCTGGAGGAATTTTAGTAGGTTTTTTTCAACATTCATAGGAGAACTATATGGATATATCTTTTCACAACATGTCACCTTGTCAAAGACCCTTAATGTGAATATAATGTTACCGTGGTGTCGGAAGACTAATATGTCATAATTTTCTAAGCCGTATGCTTTGACATAATCCTCCCAACTCTTTCCTCCTATGTAGTAATCTTGTACTTCATAAAGAAATGCAAGATTACTAAAGGAATATGAGAGTGTAAGGATTTAATTTGAGAGTGTAAGGATTTAATTTGTGTGTGTCCATACATATGAAATCAGTGATAGGAAAAAAGGAATTGGGTGTGTGAGTGTGTAGACTGTTTTAGAAATGTGTGTGTTTGTGAAGTTAACATATGTTTCTGTTTTTCTTAAACTATGTCAGGAAAGCCCCAATCCAAATACAAAACCAAATCAGTGATATGTTTATGAGGGTTGAGTTAAACTCATGTGTGTGTGTGTAATTACTGTGTGACAGTGTAGAGGCTATGTGAGTAAAAATAGGAATTTAGAATGTGTGTGTGTGTAAATTTCAGAAATGTGGACTGTGTGGATAATGTGAGGAATAGCAGGGAAATAGGTTTCGTATTCCTGAAACAGTGATAGGAAAACCTCAACCTAATGCAAAAACCCAATTCAATGATTCCCTTCTCCCCACACAAACACGACTACATATTCAACTATCAATACACATGTGGGTGAGCCTAATTCTGGTACTCAATCATCATAAATCAGGAAAAAACGAAATCTATTTCAGGAAAACACATTCAGCCTATTGCATCAAAAAATATATAAAAAACTTCATTCGAAACCTATTCTCGAACACCCAACACAATTCTAACATTTCATTAACCTGATACCTATGTTAGTGAACCTGTGTAAACATTTAATCATCAATAAAACAGGTAACAGCAGATCAAAACTCAAAAAACTCAATTTCCCACACGTATCAGTGTGTATCAGTCCCATAGGGAATTTGATCGTTCGAACCCAAAATAATCATTAAAATTACTAAACAAAGGTTGGTAATAGGTGTCACATGTGTGAGTATACTAGGGAGTGTATTCGGGTCCAATAACTGGACACGAATCGTGTCCAAGAACTGCACGAACACAGACACCCGACAGTGCACATAAAATCGTCATGTATGCGTGCACACGCGTGTAACACGCGACACACGACACGACACGACACATGCTCGTGTCCAGAGGTTCACCTAGGTTAGCCCTAGGTCTGACACACCCTGCACTGGTCTACGAGTCCCACAGACACGATACGACACGCGTGTCAGTCGTGTCTGTGCACACGCACAGCAGCCCACGCGCGACAGCGTGCGGCCAATGTGACCTCAATTTCTTCGCGCACAGACCACGAGACATTTCCAAATTTTAGGAGCTTGGTGGCAGACATTTCCCCAAGATTCCCCCAAAATTTCAGGACACGAGGTGTCCTGTTTCCCAAGATATCTCCCCCGAGATGCAGGACACGGCCCACGGGCTCGTGCTGCATGTCCACGCGTGAAAATAGGACACAAATGGACACGAAACACTAGGACACCTTCACAAAAATTAATAATCACACCTAGATCTATATATCCATGCTATCATTTTTACAAAAATCGAAAATCAAATCCTAAGTGGCATTTCTACAAACACCTAGGTATCCTATTGGATACGTGTCCGATACGGACACGAAATGAATCCACCTTCACACGAAACTAAGTCCTACAGCTAGGGGACACCTAGGGCTTCCTATCCATGCAAAGAAAACAAAATTTGGTGGAAGGAATAGGGATTTACCTATATGTTGAAATTCCAATAAAAAGCTCCAAAAAGGGGGTTTCGTCGTACTAGCTAGCTCCTCCAAATTGCTCTCCAACTGGGATTGGCCTCCATGAACAGCAAGAGGAAGCTAATTAGAACCTAATGCAATTGATTTGGGAAGAAAAGGAATTAAAATAGAATTTCTAGGGTTTTAGGAAGTTTAGAAATAACCTTTCTTTCCAATTTTGCAATTCTTTCTAAAGGGAGGCTAACCTAATGGAAGAGGCATTATATAGGGGTGGGATTCCCTATGTTAGCTGGCCAAAACTCTAGGGTTAGGGTTTTTGTTGGGTTTGATGGGCCATGGGCTTCTTGGCTAGTTTCAAGTCTCTCTACCAAAAGGCCCCTTTGCTATATCAATTTCTCTCCCACTAAAACCTCTAATTAGATAAATAAGAGAATATTCTAGTCATGACTAAAATCAACAAGTCCCATAATACCCTCTAGGCTAACTTCTAGGTTAGGCCCAATCTAGACCTAAGACTAACATAGCACATAGTAATATTTAATTAATATTAAATTCACACAAATTCACATAAATTATAATAAATTCAAATAAATTCTAAAATGACCATAATACCCTCTAGGCTAAATTGTACTAGTTAAACATCCTAATCACATGGCTAGGCTCTAGGTCAATAGTCTCTAAGGTTATACTAACCAAACACCAAATCATAAGTCATAACTTAAAATAGTTTTAAAAAAATGATTTAAAATTTACTAAAAATCATATTATTATTTAAATATCATAATTAGATAAATTAAAACACAAAATTTCAAAATTATCCTCATTTTAAAAACTGGGTGTTACACCCTGCAGCCATCCGACTGGCGAGGCAGAAACTATGGTACGATATGGTGATCAGGACATAGTTCCTGCAGCCATTTGACTGGCGAGGCAGAAACTATGTAGCCATAGATAAAGTTGATTGTCCTCCGACCCTCATCCCTCGGCAATGATGATACGACAACCTATCACATAGTGTGTTGGATATTGTGTTGGATATTTTGTTGGTCATTGTGTTGGATATTTTTTGTGTATGTTGTGATATATTGGATGTTTGGAGATATTGTGTTGGCAATATGGATAGTTGTTGGATATATTGGATGTCAGATATGTTATATTTGTGTATGGTGGATGCTGAATATGTTATATAACAGGGAATAGTCTCTTTCCTGCAAAATTTTTTCAAAATATTTTAGTTAGCGACAGATTATCGACAGCTTGCCGACGGACTTTTGCAGGTAGCGACGGATTACCGATGGGTTACCGACTGACATTTGCAGTTAGCGACGGTTTCCTGACGGATTGTCCGTCGACCTATTTCTAGAAAAATTTCACGACGGAAGAGCGACGGACGTTCCGTCGCTCATATTCTGGAATATATGGACGATTTCCAGAAGGGTGGCGACGTATTATCCGTCGCTATTCCGCCGCTAATCCGTCGAGGATGGCGACGCTTTGAGCGATGGGTATTGCGTATCAGAAACCCTCGGATACACGGTTAGCGACGATTTAGCGACAACTTTTTTGTCGCTAATTTTATGAATGTATTTAAAATTTAAACTGTCGTATTTGACGAAAAGCCGTCGGTACGCCGTCGCTAAAAGTTTTTATTTTGCCAACGGAAATCCGTCGCTAATTAGTCGCAGAGCGGCGGACTAGCGACAAGCTAGTTTTAGCGATGAGGTTATTCCCGACGAATTTTTTCAGCCCGTATTTGTCCCGTCGGTAAAGGGAATTACAGACGGATTTTCGACGGATAGTGCCGTCGCTAAAACCTTGTATTTTGGTAGTGCCTCCAATCATAGTAGCCCCAATTATAGAAAAACCCTTTTTACTATACATTTGAGCCATAGATTATTTCTTCAGCTCGTTGTTGGCCCAGAATAGCGATATAGGCTATGAACAAGCTATTTACTACCTCAGTCGACAGTTGGTTCACTACAAAAATACAGTAAATTAACGACGGACAATTAGCGACGGAAATTCTCAGTCGGCGTTAGCGACGGCTTCGTGGCCGCTCGTCGACGTATTACCGACCACACGCCTTTACATTTTTTATTTTAATTTTAGGGGGAGGAAAGGTCGCACATCCGTCGCTAGGGTGTCGGAGATATAGCGACGGATCGATAGTCGTCGCTACGTAGTCGATTATTTGGCAGAAATTGTGTCGAGAATTGGCGGGACATTTCTTCGACTACGTAGCGACGGATATTCAGTCGGCAAGTATCTAAACTAGCGACTACCGGGCGACGGATTCTTTGACGTCGCTATTCCGTCGCTAAATATACGTTCCAAACTTAAATTGAAACGGCGGGGGAAACTTTTCGCATTCCCTCCAAATTCACTCTCTCTCCTCTCTCTCTCTCTCTCTTTCTCTCTCTTCCGCGGCTTCGGTGATCGGCGTCGGCGTCCTCTCCTCTCTCTCTTCCGAAGGTTATCCTCTCTCTCTCTCTCTCGATCTCTCTCTCTCTCTCTGTCGCGGTGTCGACGTAGGACAGCGGGGATGGCGGGCTTGGGGACATTCGGGGGCTGGGGGCTGGCTTGGGGCAGTGGCGTCAGGGGCTGGACGACGGGCTTGGGGCAGGAGCGTCGGAGGCTGGGCGACTGGCTTGGGGCGGGGGCGTCGGGGGCTGGGCGATGGACTTGGGGCGGGGGCGTCGGGGGCTGGGCGGTGGGCTTGGGGCGAGGACTTCGGGGGCTGGGCGGCGGGCTTGGGACGGGGGCGTCGGGGGCTGGGCGGCGGGCTTGGGGCGGGGGTGTCGGGGGCTGGGCGGCGGGCTTGGGGTGGAGGCGTCGTGGGCTGGGCGGCGGGCTTTGGTCGGGGACGGCGGGGGACTTTGCTTCTCAAATTCATCTGAGTTTATATATTGGCTAAATAATGTGTTATCCATATTGGGTGTTATCCATTAGTTTGGTGGTGTTTGGTTTAGTAAATATGAATATGGAGTTTGGGTTCATGGTGTATATGTTCACTGTGTCAAGGACAGTGCGAGTTCTTCATTTGCATAAGTCAATGAATATAGATGTATATATCTATACATCTAACTGTGATATATCTATACATCTAAATGTGATATACATATATATGTGTATGTGTGCTTTAGAGAGTGAGGAATGAAGGCAGGCCTACCATGCCTATTAGCATGCAGGACGGCTTGGGGTGTAATGTGTGAGTGTAGACATGGTAGGAATTATAGGTAATTAATACTAGTGTGACTAGACTAATGTAGTGCTTGCTAGATAGTAAGGACACTCTAGTATCCTAACCAAGTTAATTTTAGACTAGATATTTAGGATATAGCTCACATATCCTAGAAGTGGACTCTTGCAATTTAGAAATAGATAGATTGACTCAGTTTGATTAATTGACCTATAATGACTCTAAAACTTGATTTGCTGCTGCAAGCATACAACACCACAAAAATATTTAAGAACTCGTCAAGTTGAACCGTGTATAACATGCTCGACGTTTAAGAGGAATCATTTCGACTTAGTGGACTATCTAAGAATCGGTATCGGACTATCGGTATCGGTATCAGTATCGAACTATCGGACTATCGGTATCGAACTATCGGTATCGCTAGCGGACTATCATACTATCACACTATCGGTATCGGTATCGCACTATCGGTATCGGACTATCAGTATCGGTATCGCACTATCGGTATCGAACTATCGGTATCGAACTCGGTATCAAGCTATCGGTATCGAACTATTAGTAACAACTGTACTTAGATTTTTTTCTTCTCGAGCTAGAATACCAGCGGATCCACCAGTTACATGATTATATACTAATTTTGTTTATTTTGTCTTACTATACAGATTTTTACATCCAATCTGTGATGGATCGTTATTTCGTTGATCGTACATGGATGTACAAACGACAACATGAGAGCAGAATAGGTGTGAGTGACGATTTTCAGACAGGCATGGAAGTGTTTCTTAAGTATGCCATGAGCAAAGCTCAGTTTATGGACGGTAACAAAATCAATTGTCCATGTCGTAATTGTCGCAATAGACGTTACGAAGAAGTGGTGAGTGTAAGAGATCATTTGACCCGTAAGGGTTTTATACGTGATTACGGCCTGTGGTCATCGCAAGGTAAACTATATGCGGAAAGACAGGTTGTGAATGCTGCTACTTATGCTTTTGATGATAATGCTGCAGCGGATTTTGTCGTCGATGACGACGAATGCTCCATTGATTATGGAGATGTGCAGAACCTTACACGAGATATGGTGTACGACGCAGTAGGACCTAATTTTGATCCGGAGGATCCTAATCCCGAGGCGAAGGAGTTCTATGATATGTTTCAGGATGCTGAAACTTTTTTATATCCTGGTTGTGAGCCACATTCTGTACTGTCAGTGACGATGTGGTTGTTGAACATAAAGTCCGATTTTAACTTGCCACAAACTTGCTATGATCGGATTACACAACTAATGAAGGAGGTGTTACCGAAGGAATCAAAAGAGCTTCCAAAAAACTTTTACAAGTCGAAGATGATGGTCCGACAACTGGGACTGGGGTACGACAAGATAGATTGTTGTCACAACGGATGCATGTTGTACTACAAGGAGAACGAGGATGTAGAAAGTTGCAGCTTCTGTAATACGGATCGTTATAAGGAAGTCAAAGGAAAAGGAAAGTCAACTAGAAAACGACGTCCTTACAAGTATATGCATTACTTGTCGATCACGAAGCGCTTGCAGAGGATGTATATGTCTCAGAATACAACAGAACAAATGACGTGGCACAACGAAGAACGTACAAAGGACGATGGAGAATTATCACATCCTTCGGATGGAGAGGCGTAGAAATATTTCGATTTTCGCCATCCAGATTTTGCTGCAGAGCCTAAAAATGTACGCATGGGGCTATGTTCTGATGGATTCGCCCCTTTCGGGCAGTCGGGATCTCAATACTCCTGCTGGCCGGTCATTCTGACTCCTTACAATCTGCCACCATGGATGTGTATGAAGACTCCTTATGTTCTTGACAGCTATCATACCGGGTCCCAAAAATCTGACGAAGAATATCGATATATATTTACAGCCGTTGGTGGATGAGCTGAAACAGCTGTGGGAGATCGGCGTCACGACCTATGATATTTCCAGGAAACATAACTTTCAGATGAGAGCTTCACTGATGTGGACAATCAATAATTTTCTCGTATACGGTATACTATCAGAATGGAGTACTCACGGCACCCTGTCATGTCCGATATGCATACAAAATAGTAAGGCGTTCCGCCTTAAGCATAGAGGAAAAACTTTTTTCTTTGATTGTCATCGTCAATTTCTGCCCGCGAGTCATCCTTGGAGAAAGAACAACGACACGTTCAGAGCTGAAAAGTAAGAATTTTCTCATCCGCCTGCCAGATTGTCGGGATACGATATTTGGGAAGATGAAAAGGTCTTGCCCACTGTAATAGAAGATCCATCGAACAATCATGTCGATGGATTCGGACAAACCCATAACTGGACCAAACGGAGTATCTTCTGGGACTTGCCTTATTGGAAATATAATCTTATAAGGCATAATCTTGATGTTATGCATATCGAAAAGAATGTGTTCGATAATGTCTTCAATACCGTCATGGACATTAAAGGAAAGATGAAGGACAATCAAAAAGCAAGACAAGACATTGCCGAGATATGCAAGCGTCCTTATCTGAACTTGATACAAAGGGGAGCTGTTGGACAATAAAGTAAGCCGATAGCACAATACACATTGAGCAAGGAAGATAGATTAATAATCTGCAAGTGGGTATCTACTTTAAGATTTCCCGACGGCTATGTGTCGAATTTGTCTAGATGCGTTGATCTAAATGAACGTAAGCTAACGGGAATGAAGAGTCATGACTGCCACGTGTTTATGGAATGATTACTGCCCATTGCTTTAAAAGATTTGTTGCCTTCTGCTGTATGGGTTCCGTTGGCCGAACTATCAATATTTTTTAGGGATATTTGTTCAACAAAGTTGACTGTGCAACACATGGTTGAACTTGAGGAGAAGATTATCTTAACAATTTGCAAGTTGGAGAAAATATTTCCTCCTGGCTTCTTCGACAACATGGAGCATCTACCGATTCATCTAGCATACGAAGCCCGTGTCGGTGCATCTGTTCATTATCGATGTATGTACCCATTTGAAAGGTACATAAAAATTGATATAATTTAAGTTGAATTTCAGTGTTGTTTTCCATAAAGAAATTCACTTTATTTGTTGTGTTTCTGGGAAAATTACAACTGTAGGAATCCGATCTAGAAGACGATCGCTTTATCCCTTGGACTATGCGAAGAAGAAAAGCTCTCAAAATTTTGACAGTAGATATCAATGTATCTGTACAATGAATGAGAAAAAGAACTCTATTTATAGAGTCAAAAATAATAACTGTAAAAGATAACTGTCTTCACAGCCTGTGCTTAGTTGAAAATCACGCAGGATTTAACATACGCAAGGCTGTGAGCAGTTACTGGACGTGACCTGTAACTGTTGGACACATGGCAATCATGCATGAGTCGTGTGCAAGTTACAGGACACGCAGGCGAGAGATCAGTGGCATGGCTGCCACGTACTCCAATTTGATGAAATCCACGCAGACTTGTTGAAGATGAAATCCACGCGAACTCGGTGTAGAAAGCTTCAAAATCTACGCAAACTTGGGGCAGGAAGCTTCAGGATCCACGCAGACTTCGAGGCAAAGAACTCAAAAATCCACGCAAACTTGAGGAAGAAAACTTCAGAATCCACGCAAACTTGAGATGAAGATCACAAATACACGCAGACTTGAGATAGAACTGCCAGCTGTCTTGATTCGGCGTGTCTCGACTGACACAAAATCTCTGACAGTGATTGCTTTGTCAGTCGTATTAAATGACAAAAAACCCTTTTGGTACGCCAACTCGACGAAGGCTGAGTCTTGCTGAAAAAGATTTCGAAAATCATACAATAGACGGCGATGATCTCTCGAAGTCTGTGCATACGTGGCATACGAAGAGACATTCTTTGACTGTTGTGCTGTCAGTCATAATTACTCTCTGACAAATGATGAGCTGTCTCCCCAGCGTGATTTGTTTATATTGTCTGGATCAACTGAGCGTGACTTTTGACTCCGTCTTGATCAACTCAGCGTGACTTTCATTTTTGAGGCCTACAAAACCCCCTTCAAAGTTTTCGAAAAATTGAAAAGACTTCAAAATTTTCGAAATACTTTGAAAATAGAGATGATAAAATGGATTTAGTCACGCTGAGATGACTCCAAACTTTTTTTGGAAGTCGAAAAGACTTCGAAGTTCTTTGAAAACATCCAAATGAACTTATTAAATGTCATAATGACTCTTCGTTCTCCGAGACTGATTATATCCAATTTATGGTGGAATATGAACCGCCGGCGAACTCTGTTATATAAACATGGAGAAGATTCATTTTTTAATCTTCATCTTACGTCAATATGACACCAAAGGAGAAAGCTGAGGAAGAAGCACGCAAGTTGGGCTTTTGTTTCCATGGTGACCCCACTTTTGGGGGTGAAGAACCAGAGCCCCTTGTCTTCGAGCTCAAAGATGATCCCTTGCGACTAGCCAAGAATTTCTTGAGCTATTTTGGCTTGGATGGCTCGTCCTCTTATGATGGGCGCAGCCTCATAGAGTAGCGTGAAATGTTTAAAATTCTATTGCACTGTCTGGGAGTTAGGAGCGTAGAAGAACTAGGCACCAAGCTCAGTCGCTCTGGAAAATAGAGCGTGACTTTTATGCTTTTGTTGTACTCTTTTTGTCTTGTCTTTTGTAAGGCCATCAGTGCCTGTCCTAAGAAATGAAGTACAACTTTTGTGTTTGATCTGCGTGCCTTAATGAAGAATATTAATTAGCAGTCTTTGATTGTTTCCAATGTTGCTCTGTCTTCCAAAGCACACGTGACACTCATTCCACAGTTTACGAGCGCTATTTATGCGGATCTTTTCCAAGAATAGACTTGTACTTTGCCCTTTAAATAGATGGAAGAGTTTCGCAGATACTCATCTCCCATTCCTCTTCTTCTTCTCTGAGAATGAAATTTTTGGGAGATTTCACTCTCAAACAGGAAAGCAATGCCTTCTAATGTTTGACTTCTGCGCACTGTATCAAACATGAGTTTGTCAATCCTTAGCACCAAACTTGAAGGTAAATTAGTGTAATATGTGCACTTATTTTTGCTGTTGAAGATAGGCTTTCTGTTTCTTGTTTCTGATTTGAACAATACACGCCTGTCACTGTTTGATAAATGCACACTGAATGATTTCTGTTGATCTTTCTGCAGAAACTTGGCTGAAAATTTTCTTCAGAACTGGCATTGGGGATGTGGATGCTGTGGAGAATATCCTGCGGACATCTACATCAGGGAGCTCATACGCTTTTGACGCATAAATCAGACAACTCAGAACTCTTCGTGGGATAGAAGGGTCTTCCTTAGATGGTAGGAAGAGCCTTTATACACGAGAGTTGGATGGTGGAGTCAACTCTACCCCAAGAAATCGGATAGTAGAGTTCCTTTTACGGGAGAACTAGGAATTGTATCCCAAGGTTTGGATACATTCCTGTCTTCCTTGAGAGGTTACCCTCAATCCACCAATTGTATTGGCAGCACCACGACTTCGGGCTGCCATACTCTGTGGTTCTCCTCTCGTCTGAGAGAGAAGGCCAGAGTTTGATTCCTGCTGATCTGGTCGTGACTGGGACCCAGACAATCAGGAATTGCCACCAACAATAAACCTGACGGAGAAGGTCCGACGGAGAAGATCCAAAGAAGAAGATAGATCTCTATTAGGTTATTGTTGTGGTGTAGAATGAAAATCCAAGATTTGTAATAGATTTCCATTATGATTTGTAAGAAAGTCTAAGAAAATGTAATAGACTTTTTTGTGGTGAAATGAGAATGGAAATGATAATTCTTCTATGCTCAATAATTTGTATTTGTGGATGAATTGTGGACATGATAGATAATAAAATCATCTTTTCTGTTTTAGAGTATATGATATTATCAGAGGTATTATGGACGTGATAATATATAAGAACTCAAAAGAAAATAGATTGATTTCTATGCAGAGGTCAAAACATGACAAATGAGTAAGCAGATTCGGAATTGATTCAGAGGTTATGAAAACATGATAAATAACGAATCTCCATTTAATAAATTGATAGAAGATTATGAACGGATAAACCGTTAGGAAATGATGAACAAATGAACTGTCGAGTGGATGTAATAAATGAACGGATGAACCGTCAAGTATTAATGAAGATGTGAAACGTCGGATGAATGTGAGAAATGAATGGATGAATGAATATGCGAAACGTCGGATGAATGAGGAACTTCTGCCTATAAATATAGCAGAAATCTGGCGAGAACAAATACTTCTACTCCTTAACATAAAAATGTCATCTGGAGAAGCATCCAAGAAGACTGAGATAGCCTCAAAGGTTCAGAAAGGCACTGAAGAACGCCCTGCTGGTCTAGTCAAAACGAAGAAGACGGAAGCAGGCGAAGGTTCGTCTGCACCCAAGCCACCAAGGGATATTCTAGATTTTCTGCTTGAACCAGGAAGGAATGAAGAAGAGGAAGCCATGAGGATGGCCGCTTGCAAATTCCTCGTGGGTTCTAACAAGGAGGTTCTCGGCTCTTTTGCTGATCACGTTTTTGAGAAGGACGGTAGTGGCCCACGTCCAAAAGTAGAGAAGGATGATAGTGATCTTTCTTCATATCATGTATCATCATTCATGAAAATAAAATAAAAATTTTATTTTTTTAAACATGAATTTGTCTGATGATTACAGGTATTTACATTTATACATAATACTTTTTAAGGAATTTGCCATTAATAGGCATCAAAACTTTTCGACCATCCAATTCTGAGAGTTGATAAGCTCCATTTGAGAAAACTTTGCTCACAATATAGGGACCTTCCTACTTTGCGTCAAATTTGCCCTTACTCATATGAGTCATAGTCATAAGACGTCTAACTGTTAGAACAAGTTCTCTTTTTTGATATGATCGAACTCTGACTTTTTTATTAAAAGCTCTTGAAATTCTAGCTTGATAGAATTCAATATTCTGTTGAGCAGATAATCGCTTTTCATCCAGAGCTTCTAATTCCTGAAGTCGAAGATGATCGTTATTTTCAGCAGTGAGTTCATTAGCGATTGCTATCCTTAAAGAAGGAATTTGAATCTCTAATAGAAGAACAGCTTCGCAACCATACACCAGAGAGAAAGGTGTACATTTGGTAGCATTACGAACTGTAGTGCGATAAGCCCACAAACATTCCCCGAGCTTGTCACTCCAATTACGTTTGTTAGTGGAGACAAACTTCTTTAGGAGTTTGATGATAGTCTTGTTGAAAACTTCTGCTAATCCGTTAGCTGCTGGATTATATGCGGTAGAAGCCACATTGTTGATCCGGTGATCGTCACAGAATCGAGTAAATTTCTGGCTGACGAACTGTGGTCCGTTATCATGAATAATGTATCGAGGAACACCAAATCTGTAGATGACGTGGTGCTTAATAAAGCTGATGACATTAGACGTCTTAACTTCAGATAAAGGAATAGCTTTGGCCCATTTGGAGAAGTAATCGGTTATTGCGAGAATGAACCGATGACCTTTAGATGACGGTGGATTGATCGGGCCGACAATGTCCATGCCCCAAGCTTCGAAGGGCCATGATGCTGCCGTCGGGTGTAGAAATTCTGAGGGTTGATGAATAAAATCCGCATGGATTTGACAAGCTTTACACTTCTTTGCATATTCGATGGCATCAGATACCATGGTGGGCCAATAATAACCCATACGTCGGATACGGTCTTGAAGTTTTGGTCCTGGCTGATGTGCTCCACAAATTCCATCATGTGCTTCGTGAATGATTTGTTGAGCTTCGTCACCGACAACACATCGAAGGAGTAAACCATCATAAGCTCGACGATATAAGGTCTTTGTTGTATGATTGTAGTAGAATCTGAGTGATCGTCGTCTGATAGATGCTGCCTCACTCGGATCATCCGAAAGAATATCATATAATACGAGATCTAAGAAAGGAAGTCTCCAATCTTTATCCGTATTTTGATTCTCAGTCGAGTTACTGAAGATGAATTCCATGCTGGAATCGGATGAAGATGACATCGATTTACAACTGAATCCAAATCCTCTTGTTGTGTTGACGTCATGAGATGTTGATTCTTCAATGTCAACTGGAAGTCCTAGAGTCAAGTTATTTTCAAGATGAAATAATTTTCGATTACGAACAACAATCATTTGTTGCCGTCTGATTGGAATAGCCAGCACCGCTGCAAGATTAGCAAGGACATCAGCTTCTGTGTTACATGCTCGCCTAACATGTTCAATGAAGAATTCTTCAAACGAAGAAGCCATAGATATAGCTGTTTTATGATAAGGAACCAGATCTTGATGGTGAATTTCATAAGTACCCCTGATCTGATTGACAATGAGTTTAGAGTCTCCATACGCCTCCAAATGTTGAATATTCAGATGTTTAGCGAGTTGAAGACCAATAAGTAATGCGTTGTACTCAGCTACATTGTTTGAACACGGCTGATCGAGGGAATAAGCTCTTTGGATAGCAAGACCTTCTGGCGATACAAGAACAATTCCAACTCCAGCGACAATATCGCCATTAGGACCAATTCTTGATGCTCCATCAAAAAATAGACGCTAAGTAGGATCTTCTTCAGCAATTTGATTTGAATCTAGGACTTCATCTGGGATTTTATCATAGAGTTTTGAATTTTCTGGAATTGAGTGAGCAGCCAGAAAATCAGCTAAAGCTTGTCCTTTGACTGATTTCTGAGGAATATAGTGCATGTCATACTGAGCAAGTAGGATTCCCCAGTTAGCCAATCGAGAATTCAAAACACTGGGATTCTTCATCATGATCCGTATGGGATTGATCCTAGAGATGACATGAATAGTCTGGCCAATGATATAATGACGTGTCTTTTGGACAGCAAACATCAAGGCTAGACATTCTTTTTCAACCGGTGAATATCGAGGTTCAGCTCCGGTCATAGTGCGGCTGAGATAATAAATGGCTTGTTCATGGCCATTTTGATTCTTTTGAGCGAGTAATGCACCCAATGAATGACTCATTGCTCGAGTATAGAGGAGGAACGGTATTCCTGAGACGGGAGGTACCAGTACTGGAGGGCTCATCAGATATTGTTTTATATCATCGAATGCTTTCTGACATTCATCATTCCAGACAAAAGAGACACCTTTCTTCATAAGTTTGTTGAATGGTCTGCAGCGTCCTGATAAATTAGAGATGAATCTCCTGATATAAGCGATTCTTCCTTGAAATTCTCGTAGCTCTTTTAAGGTGCGTGGAGGACGCATCACTTGGATGGCTTTGATCTTCTCGGGATCCACGTGTATACCTTTAGAGGTAATGACGAAGCCGAAAAATTTACCACTAGAGACGCCTAAGAAGGACTTAGTAGGGTTCATTTTTAACTGATACTTACGCATTAGATCAAATATAGTCTTCAAATCTTGGATATGATCCTCCTTTTGTCGACTTTTGACTGCAATATCATCAACATAGCATTCGACTATTTTCTGCAAATGTTCACGGAATATAGTGCTCATAGCTCGTTGATAAGTTGCTCCTGTATTCTTGAGACCGAATGGCATAACTGTATAACAGTATGTACCAATCGGCGTTCTGAAAGAAGTGTGCTTCTCGTCTTCTGGAAACATTTTGATTTGATTGTACCCAGAATACCCGTCCATGAATGACATTCGTTCAAATCCACAGGTATTATCAACCATGACATCAGTGATTGGTAGAGGGAATTCGTCTTTTGGACATGCCGCATTAAGATCGCGGAAGTCTATGCATACTCTGATCTTGCCAGTCTTTTTAAGAACAGGAACAATATTAGCCACCCAATCGGGATGTTGTTCCTCTCTAATAAACCCAGAGGTAATGAGTTTATTGACTTCAGCTTCAATTGCATCCATGATGTCTGGACAAAATTATCGCTGTTGTTGTTTGACTGGTTTAGCATTCGGCAAGATATTGAGCTTGTGAGTTGCAATTTGAGGATCAAGCCCTGGCATATCTTCATAACTCCAAGCAAAGATATCGATATAATCACGAATGAGTTTGATCATGTCTTTCTTATCAGTTTCTGAAAGACTTTCACTGATGAATATTGGTTTGGGAGATCCCTCTTCACCAACATCTATTTGAACAAGTTTATCTTCAGTCAGAGGTTCTTTTTGCTCGAAACGGAACTCCCATTGATTATCTAATCTTTGGGCCCACTGTTCTGATTCAGGTGAGATTTCAAACTCTTCTTCGTCTTTATCACTTTCTTCAGAATGGTCAATGGAAACCATATTGGAAGACAAAATGTTGCAATAGAAGTCCCCGATACTTGTATCGGAATCCCAAGAAGTGGTACTAGAAGAATCAGATCTCTTATCTTTATCAGACTCGGGATCTTCATGGATAATATTGATGAAAGGAGTAGGAGCAGTATAACCTAATCCGTATTTCGTCCTTCCATATTTCAGAGGAGGAATCCGGACAGGTATTTTTCTTCCTTTTCCATCATTGAGGCCAGTCCTGAAGTCATAGCCCATATTTTTGATGATGTCTCTAGATTACTGACTATAACGACGTAGTTGTAATCTTCCAGTGTCATCATTTTTGTCATCATCTTCAAGATCAGAAGGATTTTGAGGCCCTTTGTAGAAGAATATTGGAATGTCTCCTGGCTTTCTGCTTGAAACTAGAAAGTATGAAGATTGTACAGGTTCTAGAGATACATCTGTATGAACAGTCTGTACAACTCCTATGGTTATTGTGTTCAAGTCATCTAACAGATGTAAATAACTATGAACATAATTACACACATCAACGTACTGCAAAGGTGGAGACTTTTCATTAAATGTAAAAGCAGCAATATTTACATTGGGAGAAGGCTGAGCCTTAGAGATTTTAGCCAAGTCAATGACTAAAGGGGGAGAAAAAGAAGAAGCTTTGTTTCGATTAAGATCGATAACAAATGGCTCAGAAGAGGTGAGCTCCCTTGAAGTTTGAGTAGGAAGAGTAATCCGCCCTCCAATTGGAATTAGCAGAGTATCTTATGAAGATACAGGAACTGTAGTACGCCCACTGACAGGAATGATCAGTGTATTTTGGGTAGATGACTGAGGTAACAGAGAGATCCGTCTACTCACTGGAATGATGAAAGAATCTTCTCCAGAGGGTTTAGGAGATTGTTGCTGAATAGTTCGACTTTTAACAGGGATTATTAAAGTCTCACTTTGTGCATCTTCTTTTTCCATTGCTTGTATGATCCTTGTATACTCTTCTTTGTACATTCGGGAATCATTGAAATAAGTTTCAACCCCATGGAAGGGATTTATATCGGCAACTTCTTTTTGTACTCTTCTATTGCTATCAATGTATTTAAAACATTGATGAAGAGTAGAGGGCACCACATTATTTTCATGAAGAAAGGGCCTCCCCAGAAGAAGATTATAGGATCCCGCGATCTCGATCACATAGAAAGTGACTTTAGATCTGAAATCGCCTATCTGAAGCTTCAGATGAATCTTTCCCAAAGGCTCGCTTCGGCTTTGATTGAATCCCAAGATAGTAGTAACCGTGTTGGAGAGCTTGTGAAGAGGGATTTTTAGTTCATCCAACAAACTCTTTGGCATTATGCTTATAGCAGACCCTGGGTCAATGAGGATACGATCTATCTTCATCGTATCAATATAACCAGTGTAGTAGAGAGGTCGGTCATGTCGATTATCCTCCAGTAGCATGTCATCTTGTGTAAAGGTAATATTTGGGATAATCTCCAGTACACTGTTGCAATGTAAGCAAGTGGCAGGTTCCGTATCTGGCTTCTTCAATTGTGCAAGACAAGAGTCAGCTTGTAGAAGTGCTTCACTTAATGTCTCCCGAGTCTCTTTGGAAAGACGTAGAAGTTCAAAGAGGGACATTCTAGCTGGAGTATTAGCAAGTTGAGCCAAAATGTCGAAATTATAAGGCTTCTGAAGTCCAAGAGGAGAGGACTTCTTGATTGGCTTATCAAACTGAGCCTGTTGTTTGCCTTTCTCCAGAGTTGTAGGCTTGGGAAGAACAGGTTCAGTGGATGATTCTTCTTCAGGAAGAACATTAGAAGCATTTTTATCAGCTGGAGGGATATCAAGAGGATCCTCAGGACTTTTAGAATAATCCTTTAGGTAAGGTTTCCCCGTTCGAGTAGCACTAACAAGTGCTTCTTCTTTGTCTTTTGGCTGTGTCAGAGGTAGACCCAAGAGAAATCATATGACATGACTTGATCTTTCCAGCCTTCTTGGACTTTCGAGAAGAAATCTTTTGAGGAGAAGGAGATTCAAAATCTGCCACTAGATCAGAATGGATCCACATGATTTCTCCAGTCTCCAAAGTGATTGGTGCTAATCCTTCAGACTGTGGAGGAGGAATATTTACTATTTCAAGAGTCGCCTTGGGAATAGGAACAATCCCACCTTCAAGTAGTTGAGGAGGGAAATCTCCGAATTGCATAGAGACGACATTAGAAGTGACAGTCTTCACTTTTGGAGTAAGAGAGATAGCTCCAGATTTAATCATTTCTTGGATCTTTCCTTTCAGTACATAACATGTACGAATTGTATGACCTAGCATTTTGTGATATGGGCAATATTTGGGATGATCTGTCTTACCAGCTTCATCAGGTTTCTTGATCTCAGGTAATTGTATCTTATTACCTTTCAGCAGACATTCAAAGATACTAAGGACATCGTCGTCATCGAAAGAATATTTTTCTTTGGGGCGAGTTGTTCTTGATTGTTGAGTTGTAGAGGCAGGAGTTTGAACATTTGATGCATCTTTGCTCTGAAGATTAACTTCAAGAGTTTCTTTTCCCTTGCGAGCATTGTTTTTATTGTTAGCACCTTGTCCTGTTTCTTTAGGAATCATCTGTACTCCTAAACCTTTGAAGGTTTCAGTACTGATTTCTGCAGCTTTGGTACTGACTATGAAGGAAGGCCAATCTTGAAATTGAGTGGACCCTGTCTACATACTGATGATTGGCAACAAGTTTGATTTGCACGTGTCAATGGTGACAGCATCAGGGGTTCCAAGAGGCATCTTCAGAGCTTCTCTTCGAAACCGTTCAATGTATTCCTCTGTGGATTCATTATTTTTCTGCTTGATTCTAATAAGAGCAGACATAGTCATGTCATTCAGCCCTTCATAGAACCTTTCAAGAAACATCTGTTTAAAACCAGCAAATGAGGTAATGCTCCCATCTGGGAGACTCCTATACCATTCATAAGCCGTTCCCTTGAGACATCCAATAAATACCCGAGTAAGGAGGGCATCACTTGGTTGCAGTTGATCAGTCATCACTTCAAAGTGATTAATAAACTGACTTGGAGAAGTGGTTCCATCATAGAATGAGATAGTAGGAGGCTTGTATTTAGGAGGATATGATACTTGCTTCCATTCTATTGGATAAGGCTACTTGATGCCTAACCTTTGTAAACCATCCTTCTGTTTGAATGCCTCGAATTGAGTTTTGAGATTCTTCAATTCTTCAGAGACAACTACCGAAGATTGTGGAGTTGTGGCTTGTAAAGAATAGTTGGGAGGAGGAACAGCATTGTAAGCACTACCTCCAGCTCCAGAGAGACTAGGATTTGGTTGAGCTGGTCCAGGAGTATTGGATTGTACTGCTGGAGGAACTTGTACTGGACTTATATCAGTATCAACTGGTATGGCATCTGGTACAGTCTGTCGATTTTACAACTGAGCTGTCATGAGTTCATACATCGACTTCATTGTGTCAGTCATAGACTTCATTTGCTGTTCCAAAAAAGTAATTCTTTGATCTTGAGGAGTCAAGGAAGAAGAAGGTTCATCAGTATTCCCATCAACCATGTAAGTCGTGACTGTATGAGGGATTATTGATGAACTAGTGGATGTTGTATGCTCTGAATCATTGCTTCGTGCATCAAAGTCAACTATAGGAGAATTACCCCCAGTAGGAAGAGGTGGGAAGTTAGATTCTCCAAGGAATTCAGAATCATCTTTAGGGATCAAATTTCTTTGACTAGAAGCCAGGACTCTTGCTCTGGTGTTTCTATATACTCCATCTGGACTATCAACCCTACCTCGGTGTCCCGAGAAGTCATGTTGACAGAGGCAAACAAAGGCTCATCTTCATCAGGCATAGGTTCATACTGAATCCTATTGAAGACAGACTGTCGTTAGTTTGACATCTGCATTGCATTGTGATTCTTGGCTGGAAGTCACATTCATGATCATCATGGTCTTGAACCGTCGATTGACATCTGCACTGAATTATGACTCTTGGATAGAAGTCACATTCAGTATGTTCCTTTGACATAGAATTACTCCTTCTCTTCTGTTGAAGATATTCCCGTAAATCTGTTTGTGAAGATTGAGAAGTATACTTCCTGTTCTTGGGTCTTAATGGCTCTTGATTATAAAAAGAGTGATTAATGTGAGCCACATAATTTCTTGCATACTCTGTATCTGGATCTTTTATCTTCATATCCAATTGGTATGGTTTCTTAACACCAGAAGTACTGAGTTTTGTTCTTAAATCAGTGGAAGGTAACACATTAATTTTGGAAACATGGAGTTTTCCTTCCATTGATCTGGATATTTGCAGAGAAGGAAGAGTTGAACCACTCCTTTGATTAGGAGTCGGTAATAGACCCTCTTTAATGGACAGATTCTGTGCCCAATTTGAAGAAGTCATAGGAGAAGATATTAAGGAATATTTCTTCTTAGACTCATTCAGATTTTGAGACATAGAATGTCCAGAAGAAAGAGTAGTCAAAAGACCATCTCCTTTCCTTTGACTAACAAAAATATCAGTCAAAGCTGTTCCTGAAGTAAAAACTACAGGAGCAGAAGAAATAACTAAAGAGTTATTCCTTTTCGAAGGGACTATATGTGGAAGACCACCCCCAGTTCTAGTAGAACTCGGTAAAGAAGAAGAGATAACTAAGGAGTTATTCTTCTCTGATGAAATACACGCTGAAACAGATTTGGCTAAAGAACCAGTGCTGTTGGCGTGACTTTTGATTTTTGAATTACACGCTGGAACAGATTTGGCTAAGGAGCCAGTACTGTCAGCGTGACTGTTGAATGTGGGATTGCACATTGGAATAGATTTGGCTAAGGAGCCAGTACTGTCAGCTTGACTTTTAGGGTTGAATTTGCACGCTGGAACAGATTTGGCTAAGGAGCCAGTACTGTCAGCGTGACTTTTAGGGTTGAATTTGTACGCTAGAACAGATTTGGCTAAGGAGCCAGTACTATCAGCGTGACTTTTAGGGTTGAATTTGCATGCTGGAACAGATTTGGCTAAGGAGCCAGTACTGTCAGCGTGACTTTCAACTTTGGAGATACATACTGGAACAGATTTGGATAAGGAGCCAGTACTGTTAGTGTGATCTTTGATTGCTGTCATTTTCGAGCGCACAAGTGTGTGCGTGCTTGCAGTAGAGCTCTTGCCAGTGTTAGGAGCAGACACTGTGGCAGAGACTTCACCATTGACTGCCAACTGATTCTTAGGGACATAGACAGAGTGTCCCTTCGACTTGGCAGTGATGATGGAGGCTGGAGTGGGCTTGCCACCCTTAGCCCGCTGTATTTCTTTATAGGCGAGTTGATCGAATTTGATCGTCATCACCTTCTTCGTCGAGCCGATTGATGAAGTATCGCATTGAGTTGTTGCCATCTCAGAAGAGGAGATGGTTTTCCCCAGCAGAGTCGCCAATTTGTTTTCCATAAAGAAATTCACTTTATTTGTTGTATTTCTGGAAAAATTACAACTGTAGGAATCCGATCTAGAAGACGATCGCTTTATCCCTTGGACTATGCGAAGAAGAAAAGCTCTCAAAATTTTGACAGTAGATATCAATGTATCTGTACAATGAATGAGAAAAAGAACTCTATTTATAGAGTCAAAAATAATAACTGAAAAGATAACTGTCTTCACAGCCTGTGCTTAGTTGAAAATCACGCAGGATTTAACATACGCAAGGCTGTGAGCAGTTACTGGACGTGACCTGTAACTGTTGGACACATGGCAATCATGCATGAGTCGTGTGCAAGTTACAGGACACGCAGGCGAGAGATCAGTGGCATGGCTGCCACGTACTCCAATTTGATGAAATCCACGCAGACTTGTTGAAGACGAAATCCACGCGAACTCGGTGTAGAAAGCTTCAAAATCCACGCAAACTTGGGACAGGAAGCTTCTGGATCCACGCAGACTTCGAGGCAAAGAACTCAAAAATCTACGCAAACTTGAGGAAGAAAACTTCAGAATCCACGCAAACTTGAGATGAAGATCACAAATACACGCAGACTTGAGATAGAACTGCCAGCTGTCTTGATTCGGCGTGTCTCGACTGACACAAAATCTCTGACAGTGATTGCTTTGTCAGTCGCATTAAATGACAAGAAACCCTTTTGGTACGCCAACTCGATGAAGGCTGAGTCTTGCTGAAGAAGATTTCGAAAATCACGCAATAGACGGCGATGATCTCTCGAAGTCTGTGCATACGTGGCATACGAAGAGACATTCTTCGACTGTTGTGCTGTCAGTCATAATTACTCTCTGACAAATGATGAGCTGTCTCCCCAGCGTGATTTGTTTATATTGTCTGGATCAACTAAGCGTGACTTTTGACTCCGTCTTGATCAACTCAGCGTGACTTTCATTTTTGAGGCCTACAAGTGTGTTTTAAAATTCTTTCTTAATTCTCAAGATAATTTGTCTCTCTAGATACCTACACCATCTAAAGAAGAAAGTTGGCAACAAAGCTCATATAGAGGCTTCGATATGCGAAGCATATCTTATCGAAGAGGTGTCAAACTTCTGCTCCATTTATTTCGATACTCATGTTAAGACAAATCGAAATAGACCTCAAAGGAATGACGAGGACGTTGAGGATGGATGAATATTCAATGTAAGGGGCAAGCCTGTTGGGGCTAGTAAAAGATGGTGGTTGACAGACGACGAGTATGATGCCGCTCACCGATATGTCTTGTTAAACTGTGACATACAAGAAGTGAAAGATTTGGAGAAGTAAGTCAGTACACTTGCACTCGTTATAATCTCAAATTTGATGAAGTAAGTGACTACACTTATATATTCTTATTTTCTCTAATAGTATATTTAGAGATGAAGTCAAAATGAGGACACCCGATATTACCGAAGAGGGACTTCAAAGAGAGGTTGATTGTACATTTCCGTCATGGTTTTGCAAATACGTAAGTAACTGTGATTATAATTGAGATTATAAATATATAATCTAAAATATTTAAATTATAAATATTTGTTTACAGGTTTTATTGCCTGAAACAACACTCACTCATGAGAGTGTTCGTTATCTGGCATTGGGACCGAAGAAGCAAATAAAGAATTGGCCAGGCTATGTCGTTAATAGCTTCAGGTTTAAGTCAACTCAGAATGCTATAAATGTCGAATTTATCAATGACGGCATCAGTACCAAGGATTCCGGTGTTTGCATAAGAGGCACCATCTATGACGACGAGCCGGACTTTGACTATTATGGAGTGCTTCGGGATATTATAGATTTACAATATATTGGCCCATATGATATGCATATTGTGATGTTCAAATGTGAGTGGTACGATACGACACCAAATATCTGTTGGAGAATCGATAAACAATTTGGATTCGTCGATATAAATCATCGCAGGAGGTATAGAGGGTCCGATACATTTGTGATAGCAAATCAGGCTGTTCAAGTCTACTATACAAGCTACCCAAGGCGTCGTAGAGATCGATTTGACTGGTGGACAGTATGCAAGATTAAATCTAGAAATACATTCAACGTTGGAGACCCAGCATACCAAGAGGACCAGATCGAAAAGTCCCAATACTTGGGACAACACTCAGATACAATGGATGTTAAAGATATTGTTGAGGAAAATAGAGGGGAGGAAGAGGTTGATACACAAGACTTAGCTGTCAACCAGGGGAGAAAGAGACGTCTTGTCCCAAATATTGAGGAAGAAGAAGAAGAAGAAGAAGAAGAAGAAGAAGAAGAAGAAGAAGAAGAATTTGTTAGGGATGAGGATACAGATGAAATCGACGATGAAGATAAGGATGAGGATGAGGATGAGGATGAGGAGGATGATGATGAAGACGAGGCCGAAGATGAGAACAAATACGATGATTAGGTTAAATATTGTTGTATATTAAAAACACTTCCAATTACGTGAATTAAGCTTGACCTCATAAAAGCAATTACGTGAATTCATGTTTTTTTTATTCGATTATTTACTTATTGCAGATGGCACTCCTAGTCTTTTTCGTCGCGGCGGCACTCGTCTCCCTACTGGTGGTATATATATTTTAGTTTAGTTTTTTATATCCATTTACACTTTTATATTGTTAATTATGTTTATGTGTTCTATTTACAGGTCATGATGGCTGGCCGTGGTCGTGGCGCTGGTGGTGGTCGTGGTGGTGGTAGTGGTGGTGGTGTGGGTCGTGGTGTGGGTCGTGGTCGTGGTCATAGTGGTGTTGGTGGTCGTGGTCGCATTTAAAGTTCCCGGGATGTGACCCCATCGAGCGACCCCGACCCGGAGATTACCCCGGGCACAGACGCATCCCGCCCTCGATCGACCACTTCATCGAGGTATGAGTCCGGATCTGCTAGCAGATCCGTTCCGCTATCGGAACCACCAGCAGCAGATCCACCAGGGGATGCCCCAGTTACTGCACAGTGGGCCCCGGAGTACCCCCATACTCGGTTCCATTCGGTTACTGGGAGTATATGCACGGACCCGCGGATCCTCCGACGACACCAGAGAGGCCGAGAGGCGAGTTCCGACGAGAGCTATGGCCCGCGGGGACCTCGTAAGTAAATTTAAGATAATTTATTAAATTTCTTTCATTTATTCAATTTAATAATCCAGTCATTTCTTCTTTGTAGGTTTTTTTCGTTTAATGTTGGCAGGGCTCTTAGAGAAATTATCAGGGCTAACTTCCACGGTCTCTACCTCAACAACTTTCGTTGGTGCCCCTAAACGTGAAATACGTCTGGCTCGACGAGTTGAGGGTATATATCTATATCTTCTGGTTAATTATTAGTTACTATTAAATCAACCATTTTTTAAATTACGTGATAATTGAATTTTTATGTTAGACGACGTACTAGTGGCCCCCCATCGCGAGGACGCGATCCGCAGGACCTAAAGAAGCGCTGCCTCGAAGAAGATACGAGATATGATTCATGACCTGAAAATGGGGCATACGAGGCCGAATTGGATCCGGCAGGAGTATTATGAGGACCTCTTAGGTATGATGGATACTCCTGCATACAAGAAGAAATCGGAGAAGGTAAAGACGAACCGACAGGCCGCGGGCCTTCATACGGGAGGGTCAAGGCCCCACGCAGCGACGCTTGCAGATCTGGTGAGCTACCGTAAATTTATTTCACTATCGAATTAGGTATTATTAATTAAAGGAGTTATCGACGTTCTACAAAAATTTTGTATGCAGGCCCAACGGGCGGTGAAGGAGGGAAGGGCGCCAGAATCGGTCACCATACACGACGTGTTCCAGCATACGCACAAAAGACGAAAGGACGGGAGCTTCGTCGACGAGAGGACCAAGGAGACTGATGTAAGTACTTATGTTTATGAGATTTACGTTAGAATTAAAAGTATTCGGACTATAATTTAGGTAAACTTAGGATTCACACTTAACTTAGTGGAACATAGGATTTAGATTACAACTTAGGTAAATTTTAGAATATAAACACATTTATTTGATAGGCTGCGTATCGTAAGGCCCTTAGTCGGGCTCAGTTAACTGACACCGAGGATGTCGGTAAAATGATGCCCGCCCGGATGCCCTCTTCTTTGGCCGCTCGTAACGACTTGTTCGTAGATACCGTCGGCGGCTTTAAGAAAGGGCTCCTGTACGGAGTCGGCTCCCTAGGGCCATTGTACATGGCGACACAAAGATTTCTACCGACACTGTCTCCTCCCGTGGCCCCGGCAGACGATGATGTTAGGTCGCAGCTTACGCAGCTGCACGAGGCGATGTCGTCCTTGCGGGAGCAATTTGCCACGTACTTTCTGCCTCCGTCTGCTGCTGCCGGTCCGTCTGCTGATGGTGTTGGTCCGTCTTCTACTGGTCCGTCGACTGCTGGTGTCGGTCCTTCTTCTGTGGGTCATCTTTCTTTCAACCCTGATGCCCCTGTGGTACCGCCTACGACTGTGATGTCACTCTTGGATCTGATGTCGCCAGAGCAGCTACACCGACTTCTGAGCAGTGTCTATAACGGTTTACCGCCGTACTAGTGGAGGAGTATATTCGTCGGTCGCAGCTGGGATTACCACCACCGGACAATCGACCTCCTCCTTCTTCTTAAAATATTGTATTAAGAAAATTTGGAATATTTGTGAGAGCTTTGGATTAATTGTGCTATAATCGGATTATAGCACCGAATATTATGTTACTCTTCAGGATAATTGATGTTTATTTTCTACTAATTTGGTTTGGTCTGTGATTCTTGGATAATTGGTGTGCATTGGTCTATGTGATTCTTGGATTATTGGTGTGCATTATATATTTGGTCTATGTGATTGTTGGATAATTGGTGTGCATTATATATTGGTTTGGTTTATGTATATTTTTGTGAACAGGGAAAGTGCTGCAATTTTTTTTTTCCAAAAAATCTCAGTTAGCGATGGACTAGTGACTGGTTAGCGACGGATATTCCCAGTTTTTGACTGATTTTCGACGGATGAGTCGTCGCAAAATGGAGATTTGAAACTGTTTCCAGGTAGCGACGGGTGATTGACGGAATATCCGTCGGCAAGGTTCTGGTGGTATATAGTTCGACGGAATAGCGACGGATTAGCCGTCGCCAAGGCGACTGATAATCAGCCACTAATCAGTCGCTCTCGCGACGGCGTAGCGACGGACAATCCGTCGACAAGGTTCTGGAAATGCTTAACATTTCCAGAACCATGGAGACGGATAATCCGCCACTAATCAGTCGGTCTGTCGACGGCGTAGCGACGGAATAGTGACGACTATTCCGTCGCCATGGTGCTGGAAATGTCAAGCATTTCCAGAAGCTGATCGACAGATTTTCTGTCAGCAAACCGTCGCTAATCCGTCCTTTGTTATCGACGGCGGTCGACGGATTAGCGACGGAACGATACACTCTGGTACGCTATTACGACGGTTTATCGACGGAACTTTACGTCGCTGTTGTCTAAACAGTTCAGTATTTAATACTTGAAATGGACGACAGTCCGTCGGAAAGTAGTCGCTTATGCTTCGTATTGTGAAGTCGAAATGCCGTTGCTAGTCCGTCGCTTGACGACTACGTAGCGACGGACCGTTATTAGCGACGAGCTGATTGTCGACAGATTTTTAGGCTAAAACCCGTCAGTGATCGGTCGCTAATAGAAATTCCTGTCGGACAGGCGAAGGATCTGGCCGTCGCTAAATCGATAAATTTTGGTAGTGGTTGGGGCTGAACATAGATATACTCCTGTGGAGAAACAATATCTTGACTTAGTTTTTGCCATTCAGAAAACTCATCATTACATAGTGGGACAGATGATTCATGTCATCTCTCGGGTCAATCCCCTCAGGGTCCTCAAGACTAAACCAGGACCGTTGAATTCATGTCTAGCTACGTGGGCATCCGGTAGCTGAAACAATAAAACTTTATGAGGACATCCCAGATAAAGTGGTGGAATCTCACATTATAATGAAAGAACTGGGGTGGCAACTATTATTTGATGGTGCTTCAAGGACAGGGCCTAAAGGTGATATCGTAGCAGGAGTAGGGGTAGTATTAATCTACCCTGACGAATTAGTCATCCAACGAGCTTATTCACTCTCGGAACCATGTTCCAATAACGTAGCCAAGTACAACACTCTCATTATAGGGCTTCGGCTAACTAAAGAACTGGGGGTCGACTTTCTGGAAGCTTACAGCGATTCTCAACTAATAATAAATTGGGTCCGAAGACAATACGAGGTCCGACAGGAGAACCTAATCCCATACCATTAGGCGGCAATCTCAATAATCTCTACTTTACGGGGTTCTTTATAGAGCACGTCCCCCGATTACGAAACCTGGAAGCCGATGCCCTGGCTGGTCTTGCGGCCTCATTAGCAGCACCTGTCGAAACTCAGCAGACAGTCACGATAATTGGACAATATAGAAGATGAATAATATTAAAAAGAGGCGTAGAGGCTTCATGCGTCCAAAATGTAAATGTTCCTAATGTTTTAAGATGTTAGCTTATAAAGGAAGATACATATTTAAGAAGCGGGCCAGATAGACGCATGGTCCATCCAGACGCATGATATAATTTTGTCTCTTGTGCGAAAAGACGAGTCTCAAGCAGTGTGTAGTGTTCAGACTACGAGGAAAGTGTCATTGATTTCGTCATCTTCTTCATTGTACTTTGGCAAGCTGTAAAAGAAGAAGTTATATGCGTCTACTTCCATATCAGTGTTCGACAGAAAGCAATTGAAGAAGCTATGCATTCGATTGTTGACTGACGCATAATTATTTAGAATAAAGTTATTATCTAAAGTAAGAAATCAATTGCTATGCGTTTAAAGAAATTAAACGCATAGCTGATCCATATTTAATAGATCGTGTGCTGATATGGCAGTATATGTACATCACGTCTCAAAACATGTGGTGAGCTATACATGATTCTCGAACACGTTTACTCCCTACTAACTCCTAAGGCTTATGCGCTACCCAAATTCATGCGCCTCTGAGCCAGAAGACGGTATATTTTCTGCACATACGCACATGGCTATTCCAGTGAAGAAAAGCTATAAATATAGCATAGTTTCTTTGTCATGCGAGGGACATAGAGAGCACAGGCATAAGGAGAGACTACGTAAACTGCTTCTTTGCTAAGAACTTTTAGAGAGAAAGAGAGAGCTTTTAGTGATAAAATTTACCTTGCAATCGAGAGTTCATCAACAACCGAGCTTCAACAACTTCTGCATCAGATCGTCAACGGAGTAAAAAAGTCGAACTAGACTTAATCTCCCTCGCCCTAATCCCTAGATTATTATTGTAGTCAAAAAATTTGCTTAAGATTCTTGTTGTACTTTTTTTTTTACAATAATACAAAAGATACCATATTTTTTCGGACTTTTTTTTGTTGGAAGAGACACGAACTGGTATGCCCTTAGAACAACTTATGTATGCAAGCCTACCATTATGCAGTTGCTAATATAGATGTTCGAGACTGGCAGTCCCCCTTTAAAGATTTTTCGGTCTATGAAATCTTACCAGACAACGTGAAGTAAGCAGCTTCCATCAGAAGACACTCTCTTAGATTCTATTACGACGTTCAAACTAAAACATTGTATCGTCATTCCTTTGACGGACTCTTACATCAATGTTTATCAAATACATAAGCTAAGGTAGTACTCCATGAAGCTCATGATGGCACTTGCGGAGCCCACCAACCAAGTCCTAAACTTGAGGACCGACTCAGACGCATGGGCTATTACTGGCGCACGATGATAGCATATGCATTGGCATAAAATAAGAAATGTCGGATGTGCCAGATCCACACAGACTTTATCCACCAACCATCAGAATTCTTATACCTGATAGTTGCATCCTGGCCATTTTAGGTGTAGGAAATGGATATCATCGGCACGATCACTCCACCATCATCAAAAGATTATTGGTTTATTTTGGTAATAATCGACTACTTTTCCAAGTAGGTAGAAGAAGTACCACTTGTGTAACGCCCCAGTCCCAAAATATGTAGGACTAGGAACGTAGACATGCCAGCTATATTCATTCGAAGTACATGGGCCTCGTATGGATACATAAGCTGTAAAGTGCAGTAAACCACAACTAACTAATCTCATCCACAAAATGAAAGAATAAAAGGTATCATATAATCAACTATGAAATTTTCATTTGGTACATGTAGTTGGACGGAGACAAATCCACTACCAACTATGAAAAGGAATACATAACAAAACAAAGATTTTGGCGAGCGAGCGAAGACGATCAAAGTGCAATCATCCTCGAAGAAATAGTGATGACCATGGCCACGACTAGAATACCTATGAAAAACAAGAGCACACACCTGGCGAGATAACCAGGTCCTCAGAGTGACGTAACAAGACGCATAATATCATGCCATATAAACTGAATAAATATTGCTCAAATAAATAAGTCAATTGAATTATAACATGGTCCAACACACACCTATTGAACTAGCTTACCATCCCCCCAACCAAACAAGGACAGGAGATGGCAAACTAATTCACGGTGACGTATCTTTCCATGCTATGAATCCAATATGCTATCCGGACCCCAACAAGGTTCAATACCTTCTCATCGAGTAGTAAGTCACACCTACAACCAAACAAGGACAAGATGTGACGAACTAATCTGTGACAAGTTATTGTTCTAAGCTATGGTCAGATATAAGTACCCAAACCAAAATTACTCATATCTAACGAATAAGGTAGCCTAACCGTTCTAAGTGAAATGTAGTTGAGAACAATCCTTCGTACGCATGGGCCCTGGCTAAATAGGATCGGCGTAGTCCCCCCTTGGGGCACCAGAGGCCTAATCAATAAGAGCATAACGTTCTACAGAACACCAGTAGCTATCAGTAATCATGGGTCATCAACTCCGTATCTCCAGCGGAGCTTTCGGTTCACAAGGGAAAGTGCATCGAAGTCCATACGCTAAGGAATTGTCCTCCCCGTCCAATGCCTACTATGTTGTATCCACAACAGAAAACCTCTATAACCGCTAAGTCAAACTAGCATGCAATTATATTAGCGGTTATTCCTATCGCACGACTTATATGCACCGGTGGCTAGCCAGTCACGCATGTCCGTATTCTACATACGACACACAGCTTCATGGTACAACGTGTCAAGGCCAATGAATGCAACACATAAGGGTGATCCCTTAAATCTAGGTTTAATGTGTAAGAAAACTAATACATAGCAGGAAATATAAATGAACAGTAAGTTCTAACAGGTTCTGCCATGTATCATAGTTTATTTTGCATAAAAAAATAATAAAAAATGCATGAAATATGAGCTAAAATAAATAAACAACAAATGGCAAGGTGTCTTGCCTGGTAGGACGTCCGGTGTGCTGTAATGATCAATAGGGCATGAACTGCAACTTCGGTGCAACAACTATGCAAGGTGACCTCTGATGGTGGCACGGACAGTTCCATTGGGTCCATAAGGGTCAAATTAGTTAGGGTTGATATGAGGTAGCCTTGAATTGGTAAAGGAATAGGAAAGATGGGCTTAGCCACGGACAAGAAGATAGTCGAAGGAAAATAGATAATTAATGTATATATGATTTTTAGAAAGCTATTTATAATATCAAAAATATATATTCTGGTAGCTTAAAATATAGTTTTTAGAAAAGTACTTAAAATTATTTTAGGCTAGAAACTAAGGTTACAAAAATAAAATCTATAGCTAGAGAAACTATATTTTATTAGTATTGATAATTCTAGATAAATATTTGAAAGTATTTAGGAAATTATTTTATTATTAGGAACTATATTCTTAAGGGTCAAAATAGTTCTAGATAAATATAAATAATCTAGAAATTTGTTTATTCTTTTAAAACGATATCTTGAAATATAGACTAAGTCAAGTATAATATTTATTTATATTTACAATAAAATTTTAGAAAACATTTGATAACCATAATAAAATACCAAAACTCACTGATCAATAATAATAACTAAAATCCTAAAACTTAACATTGTAATAATAAGACTAATAATAACAATGATAATAATAAAAAATAATAATAGTAATAAAATCAACATTTAAGAGAAAAAACCCATGATAACCTAATGTTATGTAAGCAATGCCTTACAGTAATAATAATAAAAATATAATAACAAAACTAACAATAATAATAATAAAAATAAAAAAATCATAACAATCCTATCAACAGTATACAAAATAAGAAAAGCAGGAGTTGAGAAAAAAGAGAGAGAGGAGAAGAAAAAAGGGGAATGAGAAAGAGAGAAGGGAGATCAGTGAGGGAAAGGGGAGAGAAAGGAGGCGGAGGGAGAGAGAGGTGCGGGCGGAGTGCGGCTTCGATCGGTCGGCGAGGGTGAGGGAAGCCGGAGGTCGGAAGAGATGAGAGGGGGCGGTGCTCGGCACTGTGGCTGATGGCCGTGAGGGCTCACCGACGGACGGGCGCGGCAAAGTGCGACCAACCACGAGGAGGCGACACGGGGAGATCGGCGCACACTGGAGTTGGGGGCTACGGCGGTACAAACTCGGCTGACGTTGCCAGACGTCGAGTTCCTACGACTGCTCGAGAAGGAGGCTGCAGCTAGGCGAGCGGTGACCGGATCCAGCAAGGGTGGCGCAGAAGGGTTACTCCGACGCATGGAGGCGGAGCTACGGCGAGGTGAGTGATGGTGGTGGTTGATTTGTTTTAATTGGGGTTTTTTTTGGGGCTTTGGTGGTGGCAGGTGGTTTTGGTAATGGCGCCGGCCGGCGATGGCCGTGGTAGCCGCAGCGGGTGGTGGGTTGTGGTAATGGCGATAGTGGTGGCGGTGTGGTCGAGTGGCTGGGCTGACGGTGGTGGTGTGGTCGGGTGGCTGTACGGAGCGGGGTCTGGTATGGTGGCGTTGACAGCGGGTACGGGGAATGTCGGGGTAGCTGTGGTGGTGGAAAGTTGACCGGGTTCTTGGCCAGCAGGGGTTCGAGAGGACGGGATGTGCCAGAGTAACAGCGGAGTAGGGTGGTCAGGGTGGTTGTGGTGGTGGGTGATGACGATTAGGCTGGGATGGCGGTCATGACGGTGGCGGTTATGGGCTAGTGGCCGTGATGAGTACGGGGCCTGCGTCAGGAGACGGGAAACATGGTCGGTGGAGGCGGGTTCTTGTCGGGACGACGGTGGACCTGATTAGAATAGGTTAGATTAGGAATTTGATTTTTGTCGGGGGTATCCGACACGGAAGACATGAAAATGTATGTGTAAAATTTTTTGAAATAAGATATTGGGAAGACACCCGGGGTCGGACCCGAGACCGTCACGGCTGACAAGGGAGATGTTGGACAATGACACGAGGCACTCCTATTTGTGGTGGAAAATCTGTGAAATAATTACGGAGGAAACAATATGGAGGCTCTCCTATTTATAGGGTTGAGAAAAATCTTAGTAGATAAGGATTAGGAGTATTTAAACCCAAAAATAGATAATTCTCTACTTAATTTAAATAATTTTTAAAATAATTCAAATCAATTCCAAATTAAATATAGATAAATCTAAATCCATAAATTCAAATTTGTAAATCATCATAATTAATTTAAACAAATATCAACCGTTTTAAAATATATTTTTTATGAACACTAAAATTATAATAATAATTAATTTTGAAAATTACATTATTATTTAAAAATAATCAAATAAAATATTTATGGAATATATATGTATGCACGAAAAATATTATTTATTATCAATAATTGTTATAAACGAAAGGCTTTGTATAAATAAAATAAACAAAATAATGAACTTGAAAATTTTGGTACGATAGCTAAAATAGTTATTATATATATTATTTTGAAACTATAAAAATAGAAAAAATATTTTTCTAAAATATGTACGCTCGCACATATTCGCACTCGTCGAGCAATTACGAAAAACAAAATTTTGCGCGCGACGTACAATGCAACTACACGACGTATAAATACAAATAAAAATCACTACCAATTTTATAAAAAAATATAGTAGAAATTTAGGGGTTTTACAACTTGTTGACGTAAATATCTCGGAGTGATTAAGTTTTTTAAGTATTACGTCATCTACCGGTTCGGGTTGCCATAGAGGATCATCAACGATAATGTCCCATAATTTGTCAGTAGCACCTTCCGTTATTTTTGTGACCAAAATCAGATCCGGAGTATAGCCTCAACTGCGTATAACCCAGCAACAAAAGGGTTGGCCGAGGCTTTCAACAAGACAATTATCAAACTCTTCAAGAAAGTCGTATCTTCTAACAAATGCGAGTGGAATGAGAATCTCGGAGAGTGACTCTGGGCTTACCGAACTATAGTCCAAACACCTACTGACAGTATACCATTTTCCCTGGTCTACGGAAGCGAAGCTGTGCTCCCTTTGGAACTCCAGATTCTCTCTCTACGAGTGGCTCTTAATAGTCATATGACTACTAAAGATAACCTCCATCAACGATTACAAAAATTAGAAGCATTGGACAAGAAATGCCTCTTAGCCCAACAGTGTATTGAGCTATACCAGGCACGCATTTTGGAAGCTTTCAACAAGAAAGTCAAAGAAAGGTCATTTTGGGTCAACGATCTTATGTTATCAGTTAGAAGGCCAATGATCATAACCCACAAGATGGTCCAGAAGTTTTAACCTAAATGGACGTTTGTTATGGAAACGATCTATTCTAACGGTGCATACCGACTAGCTAAACCCAACGGAGATTTGCTCATAATGCATATCAATGGCAAGTTCCTCAAAAAGTACTATGTTTAACAGAGATGGGAGTGAAAGCGTCCCTAAGTGTATTTCTTATTCCTACATCCCTATCCTATTTGAATGTCTACCATATCCATACTACGTCTGAGTATACATTCTTACCTCTTGACTCTTTTTTTGACACGTCCGTATTACCTCTATTGACAAAATCGTCATTCTAAACTTATTGTATTCACATTGATAAGTCCACAAGAAAGGATTCATAGATGAACAAACATGTCCATATTACTTCTGAGTCGTTCTTACGTTCCTTACCATGTTCTTTTAACCCCTGAGTAAGATATTTCTAAAAATATTTGGTGTTTACCACGTCCATATTATCTCTAAGTAAATATTCTCACCTATGCGACCTTCGTGTCGCTATATTCCAGCATTAAACAATCACGTCCATATCATCTCTGAATTGTTTCAGGTATCCCAACAAAGTCATATCTTACCACATTCGCATAACCTTTGAGCAAGATACCTTTAATGGGATTCTATGTTTATGATGTCCATGTCACCTCTGAGTAAACATCCTACCAATTGACTTATCAACAGTATTTCTATAGTACCTCTGATGGTGTTTGTCATCTCAACTTACCATCCTACTTAGTTCTGAATATGCCAAGGATGATAAGTCCACACAAAGCTTCCAGCGAAAATACCCAAACTTATCATATTCGTATTACCTCTGATAGGGTTGTCATACCAAAAATAACAAAAAATTATGCGCCTAAATAGCTCTACTGTCAATGCTTTTTGTTCAAAGTATTCTAAAACTTATTTAAGTTTTAAAAACTTTTTCAAGTTTTAAAAACTTTTGAAGGGGGTCTTGTAGAAGCATGGGTCACGCGTGTCAGTAAAAAGGAAGTAACCCATGCCTCACTTAAAGCATCAAGCCACTCACACATCTCATGCTGACTACCCCTCACCTAAGCGTCGAGGTGCTTATGCCCCATCCCAGCAAACGTGATGGTCGCGCCTCATCTAGGTATCATTCAAAGACGTCTCGATCTCTGTGTAGGGCTAGAAAACCAAAGTCATAATTATTTTTGCTACTCTCGCCTTTCTAAGGCGTGCCCCTCTCCTCCTCGCGCCTCATTTCTGTGGGCGCATTTGATTCATCACACCCCCGCCTACGCTTATCGGTTGCTCTCCCTAAGACTACATTTAATGAGCATGGCTCTTTTGAGACCTCCGTTCGATGTTTCAATTCTCGTGTAAGTGATAAACACAGAAGTCAAGGTTTATTTTCCTTGCCAATACTGTAAACAGGCACGTATGGCCCATCGAGTGTCATTCGATTAAATTCAGGTGTGTGTCGCCCTGAGTCTTTCAAGTGTGTGTGCTTCTATCCTGTGCCTACATACGATAGGCCACCTAGGACAATGATTCTTAGGCACGTGTGTGACTTGGACACGTGCCACTTGTTGAAGACCTGATCACGCTAAGGAACGGGTTCAAAGCAGTTCAAGATTCTCTCCAATAGCAAAATCCAAGTCTGTTACGTGGCAGTCAGCCACAGCCCCACACCAGTGAAGTGCATTTGGTTATAACTAACTCATATTTAGGGGTGCAACGTGGTAGTTGAAGACCCACACGCCTGCCTACTCAAAGGCGCGTGGCCACTGTCCCTTTTAACTATAAATATGACGAGTTCTCCTCCATTGGAAGCTCTCGATTCCCCCATTTCCCATATTTCTTTAATAGTTCTAGAGCATTCTAGAGAGAGTTTTTTGTTGTTCTCCCTAGCCGGTGAAGTTAAGTCCGGCCATCCTTCCTCCTAGTCAGACCGTCAACGGAGTAATGAAGCAACCCTCTATCATCATGACCCAGATAAAAAACAAAGTGTAATTAGGAATTCCAATTACATTCGCGTTTACAACCTTCAAAGCTCTTTTCCATAGCATCACAAAGCGATGGCAAATAATGTTCGGCCACCCCATCGTCCCAACATCGATCCCTCGCTGCTCCTTCGAGATTCGCCTGTCCAGTGGGGCCGTGCCAACCTGGTTCAGCCAACCTCCAGATCTCGCTCACCGGAGATTCGAACGGCTCCATCTTTCTGGAGCCCTGAGTCACCGTGGCTGCTCACCGCCACAGTGTCGTCGAACTCGAGCTCTAGATCTAATGAGCTCCTCCGTGTTTTCCTCGAGCCTCGGTGCTGGTTTTTTGTGCAGTCATGCATACCTTGCCATACCTCCGTAGAGCTTCCACGACCGCCATCGACCTGCTCTCTCCATCGTGTGGTCTCCACTACCGAAAACCCTGGGTAAGACTACTGCTTCCCCTCTCTCTGACTTTCTCTCTCTCTCTCTGTCCTGCTCTCCCTCCTTCCCTCTCTCCATCGTGATCTTGTCTCTCTCTCACCCCTCTTCCCTCTTCTTCTCTCATCTATTTCGTTTCTCTTCTCTCTCTCTCTCTCTCTCTCTCTCTTTCTCTCTCTTTCTTCAAGGCTAAAGGGAACTGTGTTATTATTTGTTAATTTTTATTTAACTATTATATAATTTTTATTAAACTACTATCAGCAGTATATATATATATATATATATATATATATATATATATATATATATATATATATATATATATATATATATATATATATATTATATATATATATATATATATAATAGTATTTATTTTTTATTGTTAGTAATTCGGCAGTATGTAACATAGTATTTATGCATGTAGGTATGTATTATATTAGTATAAGTAATTTATATTAGTATTATTGTCAAAATTTATTATTGATAGTTCAATTTTTTTTGTAAATATACATATTAAATAATTTCCTAAAAATATTTTGACTAATAAAAAGGTAGTTTTAAAATTATGATTTTCAAGTAGGAATTATCTAAAATACCTTGGGTAATAAAATGTGGTTTGATTTCTAGTATTTATCAAATTATTATCTAAAAATATTTTTATATAGATTCCCACTATTAAGAACAATTTATACATGTTTTCTAATAAAAAATATACAGTTTTTAAGCATTATAAATAGTTTTCAAAAATAGTTATGTATATATTTATATTGCAAATTCTCTTTTGGTTGTCATCATTGATCATGACTGATCGTGTGTTTCTATTTCTCTGCAAATTCAGATCCCTTCGCATCGACCATGGTTATTGGACAAATCAGGACATGTCAGACCATCGTACAACACTAGGTAAGATATCTTGTCATTACTGTTTATTTATTTTAGCTCACCCTATTGCATGCATTTATTTATTATTATTATTTTATAAAATAAATTGTTCTTCCAAATCATCGTAGATGCAAATTACTATTTAGTTCTATTTTCGTTACTTATTTATTTCTATACACATTTGACCTTGAATTAAGAGACAACCCTTGTTTGTGTCGTATTCATTGGTCTTGACACCTGTGTGCCACGAAGTCGCGAGTCGCATGTAGGTTCGGACATGCGTATCGACCGTATATCGGTGCGTATAGGCCGTACAATATGATTAACTGCTAATAGTATTGCATGATTAGTGTGACTTAGCAGTTAATAAAGGTTATATGTGTTGTAGATACAACATATATAAGCATGGGGTGGGGAGAATATTACCTTAGCATACGGGCTACCTTGTACATTACCTTTGTGACCGTACACTCAGCCGGAGATGCGGGTTGACAACCTTATATTTACTGATAGACACTGACGTTCGAGACATGATGCTTTGAGACCCCTGGCGCCTAAGAGGGGACTATGCCAATCCCATTTTAGCCAGAGAGGCCATGCATTGTAGGTTGTGCTTAAATGTATATCCACATAGAATGGTTGTGTGACCTTATCCATTTAGGTATATGTACATTTCTGTATTTGTTTGTGTATTTATACTTGATCATGGCTTAGAACATTTTTTTGTCGCAAACTATGTCACACCTTGTCCTTATTTGGTTGTAGGTATGGTTCACTACTCAAGGTGTTGTGTGGGTTGAGCGGCCTGGTCCTCGGCCCGAGCCCGGCCCGGTCAAACTCTGTCCGGGCCGGCCCGATCCCGGTCAACGACCCGGACCGGCCCTGAATTGCCCTCATATACGGCCGGGCTAGGTCTATCTTCCCGACCTACTAGCCCGGACCGGCTTCGCTCGGTTTGAACGCGGGTTCGGGCCGATCAAACCCCTCTATCCCACCCAGGCCGACCCAGATCGGCCCAGTCCAGGCCCGGTTGGCCCGGTTCGACCGAGTTTTTGAATTTTTTGTTTGTTTTTTAATGTTGGGATGCCAAATGACCATTTTACCCCCATTTTACTTGCTATTTTTAAACCGTTGGAAGGGTATTTTGGTCATTATGCTGAAAATGACCAAAAATACTCTTATAACAACTCTTTTTAGGGTAAAATCGGTCATTTTGTACCCAAAAAAAACCTATAAATAGGCCATAAATCTTCAAACCTAATCACACCATAATTTCTTCCTCTTATAATTTTTACAAGCAAACTCCTGTGAATAGATGATTTATATCATAGATAATGGTCAACTACCGCAGCAACCGCAAGATCAACAACCGTAACCTGTACCGCAACCTCAACGGGCACTGCTAGATGATTCAAAAATTTGGCATCATTTTAGCATAGTTTACGATGAGCGTCATGCATTTGGCGGTACCGAAAGAAGATACACCAATAAAGTTCTTGCTGAATGTTTCTATTATAGGAAATGAATAAAATGAGACCATAGCTATGGTATAGGGAAGCTATGTCGACATTTAAAATCATGTATCAACATATGGAAATCTTATATTAGTTATTAATCGCAGTTTATGTACTAGAAATTTTGTATCTGTCATTAATCACAATTTATATACTAGTTATCTTGTATGAGTCTTTGTAATATTGTATTAGTCATTAATTGCAGTTTATGTGTTAGTTATTAATCGTAGTTTATGTATTATTTTACTTGGTCATTCAAAAAAAAATTGGTCATTCAATTTTTTTTTAGAAAGCAAATCATTTTTTTGGATTTATCCTAACTCAAATCGGGCCGACCCGTCCACCACTGAACCAGCCCAGCCCCAGGCCCGGTTCAGCTCGGCCTGACCAAACCGGGCTTTAGATCCGGGCCGGGTCCAGCCATCCCCCTCCGAGTTAGCCCGGCCCAGGCCGCTTTCGCTCAGGGTCTGAGCCCAGCACGGACCGGGCTTGGTTAAACCCGGTTTGACCTGGGCCGAGGCCGGCCCAGACCAGCCCACCCAACACCTTGATTCATTACTTCGATGATAAAATACTGAACCCAGTTGTGATCTGGATTCTACATCAGATTTATGGCATAAAAAATACTTTATCGTGGATTATGGTGCCATCTTCTGTCATTATTTGGTTGAGGGATTGGTACACTAATTCAAGGACAGAGTAGTGGACCATCTTATGATCTGAATTATTGTTGAGCAGTTTATATTCAGTTATATGACATATTTTTCTGTATCTTGTTGCGTCCCTCTAAGGACTTGGTGATCTCTCCAGGTGTGGGTATTCATGACTTTCCGTAAGAGTTCCAGTCAAGATCGTGATCTTCTCTCACTATCGAAGATGGCTTGCTCTTAGATCATCATTAGTTGTTCGTGACAAATTCTTTTATTTGATTGTTTATTTCTTTCTCATTCAATTTCTTGGTAGTAGATTTGTCTCCATCTAGCAACTTGTTCAATGACTTTTCTAATAGATTTAATAAAATCTTTATTCCCTTATTCTTGTGGATGATATTTTGTGAGCTATGGTTATCTATATACCACATATACAGCTTACGTATATTTATTATACGGCTAGCATGTAGGTTACCTAGTCCAACATATTTTTGGACTGGGGTATTACATGGGGTAATGAAGTCAATGACGCTCAAAGAAAGATTCGCCCCATGCGATTTGCTCCAAAGAACCAGCAAGTTCAGATTTGATCTTCTGGAACGCTCATTGTCACCTTCTTTCTGACTCACACGAACTCCTTTGGAACTCCAATGGCAGCAGCAACATGACTCCCTTCGTCTCTTAATTTCTAGTACATTCTCTAAGAGGCACATAGAGAGTATTTAAAGAGAAGAATGGAAACCTATCCCTAATCCTGGTTGGCAACATATTATGGAAAGACAAGAACGAATCATGAATTCAAATACCACAAAGAACGGATCTGAATAATTGATCTAATATTTCCATAACTTTTAAATCCCACAATCAGTGGCAATATGGGCCAACCACGTTGTCTGCGCCTATGCGCCCCAGTAGCACAGCCGCAGCTGCTCATGTACATGCGCATGAGGCCATACATGCTCCCGCTTATACACCCGAGCATGTGCCTACTCATACAACTCGCACATGAAATGAGCACAACAAATACGCACAAGTGTCATACGACGATGCTGACATGCTAAGTACAAAGTACGTCAATAAAGTGCCACTTTGTGCCCTTGAACCCGAGTCCGAGTTGGTAAACCCATTTGGCGCTAAGCTCCTAAGGAAATTTCCCATGAGTGTGGCAAAAAAGCATAAATGCTTTCCTTGAAGAGTTATTCCTTTTATCCTCTTAGGTAAAGACCCCTACATGGCACTCACATGTGCCCCACTACAACCCATATGCATACCTTACAACAAGCGAAGTATTATGTCATGACCCACACCCACTTTTCGGGATACGAGTGCGTGTCAAAGCCAGCCTACGTCACAGTATCGACGGTAGAACGTTGTCTAAACCATAATGTTCAAATCATAAAATGCTCATAAATATTTTCTTTATTGCTCATTCATAAATACTACGTAAATTTACAATAATCAAATATTTACATTTGATTTACAATCATATAATGTCTCACAAAAGAAATAGAAAAGACCACTAAATGAATGCTCAACTTCCTAACTAATCTCTAGGTTTTGGCAGTCGTATCTCCCCCAAGGATCCGATGCTAAGAGTAGCCACGACTAATCTGAAAATGTTGGTTTCCAGTCAGGAATGGAACGAGTACAAATTATTGAATGCAGTTTCAAGTATATGTTAACGACTATAAGACAATGGTTAGTCATAAAACACTTGGTGAGAATATCCAAAAAAAGTACCAAGAAACATGAAGAATACCAGGCATGAAAAATATGTGACAACATGTTACGAGTAGAATAGGAGAATAATTATCTATGTGTTTTGAAGTACTCTTTCGATATGTGATCGGTCTGGGGCAGTTATACCAAAAAATCTAAGTTAATTATCAAGGTCTACTTTATTTGACAAGGTCTACATTATTTACAAAGGTCTACTATGCAAAAAAATAAAATATGAACAAAGTTCTGATCACATATCTAGTTAGTACTTCTCCATCCCAACATCAAGTACAAGAGAGAAAAGTATGACGTATACATGGAATATGAGGTGCCATCGTGTGACGAGCGTGTCAAGAACCAAGTATGATATAACTGAACAGTTTGATATAGGAATTAACAATACTGAAAACAAAAAATAAATGTACTCGTCTGGGGTCCTTTGTTGGTGAAATAGATAGTGTCATTGCATTCAGAGTCGTCCAATTTGATAGGGTAGCACGCAAGACTAACAATACCCAACCACTCAGTAGCAACACAAGTCAAACTCCTGCAAGGATCTACGGATGTTGAAACAGACATTGCCAATGTGTTTGGTATAAAAAAAGTCTAAAAATGCCTACCCAAAAGTTCAATTCTGGACGCAGGGGTAAAATTATAATTTTGGGTCAAAATAATGTCCGCCGTTGGACCCATTTTGCACTAAAAATTGTGCCAGTGTCTATGATCTCTAAAGTCATCTAACTATATATTTAGGAGTCTAGTTTGATGATATGAACCCAACCGTATGTCCAAGGTTGAATTCTGGTGGGCTGTGCACAAATTCGCCCGTTGGATCGGATCGCGAGCCTGCAAAATAGCGTTTCGGTCGACCTTCTCAGAATTGGACCAAATTTGGCACACAGGACTAGAAAAATAACACGGTCTTGTTGCCATAAGTTTTGTCTCGAGAAGACGAACGTGTTCAAAGTTATGAACTAGTTTACAAAAGGGCCAATACAGGGTATCTCGGTAGATACGCCTCGATTTTGTCGTATATGCACAACGAAATTGATTTTTGTTTAATTCCACACGTCGATAACATCCATACGCGTCTTCCGATGCACATGGTTAGCGACCACATCACCCGGTTTGTCGGGACGCACGTCGTATCGGTAAAAATTTATTAAAATCTACTATTTTTGAAAACTGATTTTTCCTAAACTTTATACCAACGAATTAATCTTTGTACAATAGATGAAAACTAAATCTATAAGAAGGGTTTTGCAGTCCTTTAGGTTGTCGTAAACTCTGTTTAATTAATTTTTCTAAACCATGCAATCCTCTGGTCGAAATTTGGTTTTAAAGAGGGCTTCGGGTAATGAAAAATCTGTTGTTTTAACAATGATAATTTCTGAACTTTCAGGAATTTTTAAAACCTTTACAAAGCAATTACAGAAAATCTCTTTAAAGGCGCTTATAGTGGTTCGACTACACTATAGGTAAAAATTTACGGATCGAGAAACCGTCGCATATGATGGAAGAAAATTGTTGGCAAACATGGGTACCTGTCTTGGTATTCTTAGTTGTTACTATGGCTGTTGTGCGGTTGCTGTTGTGGCACCTTGCTCGCGTGCGGCTGCGACGGTTCCGGGCGGCGGCGCATGGCGCAGTCCATCATGGGGAGCTGTCGGAGGTAAGGCGATCTCCTGGAAGTGAAGGATCGCGTTCTTAAGAGGATTTCTTCTCGGGTTTCCCAAGAACTTCGAAGAACATTACCACATATCTATCAAACTTTTTTCAATCGATTTATATTCAGTTTGAATACTATTTAAATAAAGATTCATGTTGATCCTAGGTAGAATTAGATAGGGGTTAGATAAGATTCGGTTTCATGAAATTTGGTGGAGAATTGGTTTAAATCTAAATCTCGAATAGAAAGGAATCTTCATTCGAGAATAGGGGATCGGGTCTGTTTCTTTGGGGAGATGAACAGTGTAAAATACTGATCATCATTTTTCTTTTCCCTTCTTTTTTTTAACTAAACCATATATATAGCTATATATATATATATATATATATATATATATATATATTTTTATATATATATTTATATATATATATATATATATATATATATATATATATATATATACTTTTTTTTACTTTATATGATGGCTTGCAGCTCCCCCTTCCTGGGGAGCCTTAGGGGCTCCTCAGTCCGGCCCCCTCCCCGCCGGCGTCCGATGACGCATCCCTGGCCTGCCGACTGCCTGTCACTGGTTGGCCTTCTCCCTTCCTCCTCCCCTTCCCCCTCCCGACCGCTCTTCCTCCTTCGTCTTTATCCATGCCCCGCCACCCCCTATTTTCGGCGGCCCGGAGCTGCCTCCAGCTCGGTGCTGGCCTAGTCCCTCCCCCCGCCCCGGGGACCTAGCCTCCCCCTTTTCCCTCTCCTACCGCCATCAGCCATCTTTCACCCCCCAGGCTGGTACCTCCCACCGTCCCGTTCCTAGTGCGACCCTAGCACCGCACTAGGCGGTCCTCAGGCCCCCCCTTCGGGGTCGGTTGCTCTCAGGGGTACGACCCCTTCTTGCCGCCCTTCCTATCCGTTCAATTTTCGAACGGCTCTACTTTTCCCCCTCAGGTTGGGAGCCCCCTGCGGTGCAGGTCTTGGGCATCCCAAATCTCGGCCCCTCGAATACGCTGCTGGCAGCTTTCTATTTGAGGGGATTCCACTTCTCTACCATCCTAACGCGCGTTCAGCCTCCCTTTGCGCTGCTTCTCTGAGTGGGTCCCACCCCTTTTACGCAGCTTCTGCACGTTCAGCCCCCCTTTATGCAGCTTCTCCGAGTGGGTCCCACCCCCTTTACGCAGCTTCTCCTGTTGCGCGCTGGAGTGGAGCCCCTTTGGGATTTTTTGCAGATCAGACTCCGGGGTCCTATGGGGTCCCGTACCACCACGTGCATCGTCCCAACAACCCGACGTATTACTTACCCCATGCCCTCGCGTATTCCTTCACTCCCACCCCCTCACTTGCTGGCGGGCCCACCCTCATCCACGAACTCTACGCTCAGTCGCCTCTCTACGCGAACTCTCTTCATACCACCCCCCTCGAGCTCTTCTTCGCCCCTTCCATCATCATCCCCACTCACCCCACCCTGGCCCTCACCTCCCCAGTCCATCCTGCTGAACCCATCGCCGGCCCCCTGGCCACTGGCCCCCCTGAGGCCTTCGGCCCCCTTCAGCGCCCCCTAGTTTGACCCCTCCGTCTCCTTAGTTTTCGAGGTCCAGTTCCCGGATCACTCCGCGTGCTGCCCAGCCTCGAGCGTGTCCGGGCCAGGAGACCCAGCAGTGGAGGTCTCGATCGACCCTCCTCCTCCTCACCCAGTTGCCGTTGAATCTCCTGAGATGTTGCTCTCCAAGGGCGGGGCGTGCCCCAACCCGTCCCTCCCCTCCCCTGGGAGTACTCCACCGGCCGTCCCCCTACCTGGGAGCATTCCCCAGGCTGACCCCTCCGCTCATATCTACCGCCCAGAGCAGATCCCACCCTCGATTGCCACCCCTCCTTCCGGTGGAGCTTTCCAGCTTCCTACTTCGTCTGGTGCCTCTTTACCGACCTACGCCGTCAAGCTGCGCCCGGATCAAGCTTTAGCTAAGGCCCCTTTTTTCCAGACATCCATCTCCCAGATATTGAGTACTATCAGGAGTCCCCGGTGCCCTCAGTTCCGTTCTCAGACTTTGAGATGTCCTCGCTATCGAACTCCTTCCCCCACACTTTCATCTTCAAATTTTCAACTGGTTGCCCCAAGCTCCCTAGGGTGCAGGAGACGATTGCCAGTTGGAGGCTCACAGCGAAATACCGTATAGCCCCCTCTATCCTAAATACATTCTTCTTCATCTATCATCCGACTTAGACCGTAGGACGGTCTGGTCCAAAGGCAGCTACAGGATTGATTCCAACCAGATGAAGATCATCAAGTGGTCAGCAGGCTTTAGCACCGAAGAAGACTCAGCGATAGTCGCCGCCTGGATCACGTTGCCTAATCTGTCCCTCATCTGCTTCGTCCCAGCAGCTCTCAAGCGTATCGCCAACACCTTCGGCACGTATGTGGCCTCAACCCCGAGACCAGCAAACTCACCAAGGCTCACTATGCCAAAATTTGTGTGGAGCTAGACCTTACATCCGAACCACCCAATTTTATCAATATCGAGCTGGGCAACCGGACCCACACCCAACAAATCCTCTACGACAACCACATTTTGTTTTGTAATCATTACCATTTAAGAGGTCACCTCCTAAAGCACTGCCACCGACTTCATCCTGATCTAAAAAAGAAACCACCCCGGAAAGACAGCGTGCTATCTGAGGGGAGGACACCCTTGCCACCCCTTCTACCTCGCCCGAATTCGTACACTCGATTCGGATCCAGTGACGGCATATCGGACAGGAGCGAATCTTCCAGCAAAGCATTGATCCCCCTCAACACCCATTCTTCCACCCTCTCCAACCGATTTGACGCTCTAGGTTCGGAGGACGCGAAACCCACATCGGAGACAGCCTCTTCCTCAGCCGACCGCGTGCTCATCGAGTTTCACCCCAATCCGGAAAACGTTGAACCATTCACCGACATCTCCGACGCAAACCTACAGCTCACCATCGAAGACTCGGTGGTAGAAGCCCTAGAAACTCTAGGGCCAGGTCCGGAGAGGGCTTCAGGTCCAAGCTGCAGGTTACTCTTTCCGGTAAGCTACTATTCTCACAGGAAGCATTAGGGACTCCATAATCACCCCCCAAGAGAATCCTATCCTAGACTCCGTCGGAGAATCGGTCAGTCAGCCCCGGACCCACCGGAGCAATCTTGTAATGATCACCCCACCTCTACCGAGGTAGGCCCATCTACCTCGAGCGGGGCCAATGCCAACCTCGGACCCAATGAAACTACTACCATCCAAACAAGATCCGCTGCCAAGCGGAACAAAAAAATCCTCCAATATCGTCCTTAATGTTTAACATTCTATCCTGGAATGTCCGCGGTCTGGCGAACAAACCGACGTTAAGGAGAATTACCAATCTGCGAAAAATCTACAAGATCGACATCCTCATTATTCTTGAACACAAAATCCCCCCAAAAGATTAAAATCTATCCAACTGCAGCTGGGCCTTCCATCGGCCATAGCTGGCAGACACGATATTTGGATCCTCGGCACGAAGGACGTCAAATTAGGAGTCATACAGGACTCCCGGCAGGCCCTCTCCTGTTGATTTGATTACCTTAGACTTCTCGAGCGTGCCATCCTATCTGCGGTCCATGGCAGCTGCGATATCGCGGAGAGAAAACACCTCTGGAACGACCTCCTAGACATCCATCACCACCACACCAACTCTCCTTGGCTTTGCATTGGGGACTTTAATGCGATCACCTGCAGTACAGAGAAAATTGGAGGTCGTCCCCCTCCCGTTCCGGCCATGCAAGACTTCAACAACTTTATCTTTAATACCCATTTAACCTCTCTCCAGTTCACTGGCAACGCTTTCACCTGGGACAACATGCAGGATGGTGATCGTCGTCAATACTCCTGGCTTGACAGGGCCCTCACGAACGACTTCTGGCACGAAATGGGGATCACAACCAATCTGTCACATCTCAACTCCACAAAATCTGACCACGCTTCTCTGCTGGTTGAGATTAACAATAACACCAACTCATCCAAAAAGAACTTCCAATTCTTCGACTTCTGGACATGGCATCCCCATTTTCTGGGCATCGTTGCGGAAGCTTGGAACCGTCAGGATTCCCCCAACCCTCTAGTTAGGGTGAGCAACAAGCTCAAGGCAAGGAGGAAAGCCCTGTCCATTTGGAGCAAACTCGCCTACGGGGACATCTTTCAAGCCGTTCGGGTCGCCGAGGACGACGTCACCCGTGCCGAAGCATTGGTCGTCACGGATCGCTCCTTAGCGGCCTGAAGAGCCTTCAACCTCACCAAGGCTATGCTTAAATTCAGGATCAAAGTGGAGACCGATTTGTGGAAGCAGAAAGCGAGGTTGAAATGGGACAACGAGGGGGACAAAAACTTAAAGTATTTCCATGCCTGCGTTAATGGCCGCAGACAGAAGCTATCGATTCACCGAACAACTGATGACAATGGGAACATCATTACCGACCAGAAGAGCATCCAAGTGGCTGCCTCGGACTTCTATTCCAAATTATTCTCCAAAGAGACGGTCTACAAAGATAGATCATTCCTAGACCAAATCCCACTCCTCATTAAGGATACCGACAATGCCCAATTGGACCGTCCACCTACAGCACAGGAAGTTAAAGATGTGGTGTGGGCTCTGAACGAGCACAGCGCACCCGGCCCAGACGGCCTCTTGGGGGTATTCTTTCGCACTTGCTGGGATATTATCAAGCAGGACATCACCGAAGCGGTGATCGCCTTCTTCGAAGGTGCTATATACCCTAAAGCCATTTCTAGTGCCAATCTGATCCTTACCCCGAAAAAGATAACCCAGAGTCCTTCCGTGACTATCGTCCCATCAATCTTTATAACTTCACCAATAAGATCATATCCAAGGTCATCGTGACCAGAATGGCCGGTATTCTCCCCAAGATCATCTCGGTGGAGCAAAGTGGATTTGTCTGTGGAGGGAACATCCAAGACAATATTATGCTGGCCCAAGAGTTAATCACCTGCATGAAATTTCCAGTTAGGGGAGCCAACATCGATGTCAAAATCGACATGGAGAAAGATTATGACAGACTGGATTAGCAATTTATGATCTGGGTTTTCAGAGCCTTCGGATTATCAGAAACTTGGACTAACATCGTATGGAGATCCATCAGCAACTCGTGGTTCTCTACGGTCATCAACGGCCATGCCGAAGGGTTCTTTAAATCCCATCGGGAGGTTAGACAGGACGACCCTCTTTCCTCCACTGTCTTCATCATAGCAGCTGACGCCCTGAGCAGGAACCTTAACAATATGGTCAATACCCCTAACTTCCAGTACTATCACACATCCAGTGGATGCCCTATCATCACCTACCTGGCCTTCACAGACGATTTATTCATCTTCTTATCCGGGGATGAAGGTGCAGTGGCGATGGTTCACAACATCCTGCTGAGGTACTCTAGATGCTCCGGCCAAAAAATCAATCACTCTAAGAGCGTTATCTACGCCCACCACAACACCAATAATGAGCACGCCAACAATCTCTCCAACTTAACAGCCTTTTTCGTTGCTCATCCCCCGTTCAACTATCTCGGTTGTTCCTAAGTATACGGGAAATACAATGTCGACATCTTCGAGGACTTGACCACCAGATCAAGGAAGAGACTGGAAGGGTGGCACAACGCCACCTTATTCCCAAGTGGCAAGATGATCCTCATCAATCATGTGCTAACCTCCATCCCCATCCATACACTGGCTGCGTGCTCGCCGCCCAAGAAGGTTCTTTCTTCGATCGAACAGATCTTTTGTAATTTCTTTTGGGGGCATAGCAACGGCCTTGATAAGCACCACTAGGCTAGCTGGGATTCAATGGCCCACCCTACTAACGAAGGGAGTTTGGGATTTACCAAACTCAATTACATCGTTAAAGCTTTTTCGATGAAATTGTGGTGGAAACTCCGCACGAGCAACAACTTATGGAGCAGGTTTTTGAAAGCCGGGTACTTCAAACACATCCACCCTTCTATGGCCATATCCAACTGCAGATCCTCAGCGGCTTGGCGTCGCATCCTTATCGGCCAAGACATTGTCGAGCCAGCGATGAGACTCCATTTGGGTGCGGGCGACTCGGATCCTTTTCTAGAGAGATGGGTTAGGGATAGCATGATCCCGAGTCTCACGGAGACCCCGAAAGACAGTAAAATCAGAGACTTGTGGAACCCCATTACCGACTAATGGGACCAGATACGTGATTAGTCCGGTAACGATGTTGTGGATAGCATCCGTGCGCACGGGCTACGCATCATAGGCGAGGAGGATGCGTTGAGATGGGCGCTCGAGGCATCGGGGGCATTCTTTGTGCGTTCGGCGAGCATCGCAGTGCAGTGAACCGGGCCAACGTGCCACCCCATTGCGCATTTTTGGCATTTCTGTATCCCTAAGAAGTGGTCCTTCCTGATGTGGAGAGTCATTAGAAAGAAATTGCCCACCGATGACATCCGTAACTCTATCGGAATCAGCTTAGCATCAGCATGCTCCTGCTGCTCTGAGCGTCAGATGGAGACTATCGACCACATCTTCCGTCAGGGGCCACTACCGGACAGTATATGGAGAACCCTTAACCAGCTATTCAGCATCGAGTCCGGTGGTGAACGCTTCTACGATCTAGCGGCCTCCTGGGGTTAAGCCTCCCATGGCCACCAGATTTTCGCAACGGCCGCTACATGGGCGATTTGGAAGAATCGCAACAAAGCGAGATACGAAGGTCACCTATACTCTGCCGACCGGCTCATTCGGGAAGTATTTCGCCAATACCGTAAGCGGAGCACCCTGTGCTCCCACAGTCCGAGAGCATTCTGGTCGGTGCTCCCCCCTAGTTCCTGGCGATTGTTTCGCCTTCTCTCCCCTCCTTCCTTTTTGTGGTATACTTGTTTAGGCTTCGGCATTTTGCGCCTTGTATACGTATTTTGGTTGTGGTCTTTGGTGCCGTCATTAATAAATTATGGGGGTTTTTGGTTAATATATATATATATATATATATATATATATATATATATATATTTTTATCTTTATATATATATATATATATATAAAGATAAAATATATATATATATATATATATATATATATATATATATATATATATATATATATATATATATATTTATATATATATATATATATATATATATATATATATATATATATATATATATATATATATATATATATATACATACCCATCTACTCTCCTAAAAATCAACTAAATATTTCTAAATATTTCAAAAACTCAAATACTATCTAAAATATTTTAAATACTATCTCGCCCAAAATACCTAGTAGCTACATATAATGTACCAATTCCCTACTGCTCTAAATATTGGCAAAAATAATTTATTAAATGTAAAGCATTTTAGTAATTAATAAAATCCTGTAAAATTAGAAATAAATATAGGAAAAAATTCCTAAAATTTTCAAAATAACATAAATATTTTTTTGAACTATTTATTACATAAGCTTGTAAAGTTTATCTATGTATACACATAGTATGGCGTTAAACTTGCCACCCTAAAATTCTAGCATAAATTTTTTTTATTTAAATAACTTTAAAAATACTGTAAAAAGTAATAAAAAAATTAATAGGGGATTTTACATCCTACCCAACTTATAACTATTTCGTCCTCAAAATTAAAATAAAACCAATATCCAAGCACAACGAGATTAAAAACAAGGGAGGGCAGGTCCGTCAAATCGTAACTTGGTTTCTAAAACAATGGAGGAGAGGGTTATCCCAGGAATTCGAATTGATGTCATATTCTACAAGGTGGGGTATTCATTGTTCAAGTCTCTACCCAACTTATAGAAGTTGGCTAACAGTAATAATCATCGTTACAAGGCTTATGAGGAGCACAATTTCTAAAGATAGGTACGAGAATATTGGGCACTTCCAGCCGCAGTCACAGATTCTAAGTGAGCCTAGATATTGTCATGACATTCTTGTTTAATAACTTCTATTAGAGGATTATTACAACCTAACATTGTTCCTGTCATCCATTCTCTTAGCAAGATGGTAGGAATATCTTGTTCGAATATAACTAAAATATATCGGTTTAAAGGAATTTTCCTTTTCAACTAACATGCGTAACTGCGAGGTTAGGTTGAAGAACTTAGGAAAAGAAAAATTCATGGCCAAGAGATGAGAATCTATAAAAATTACAGAAGCTTGCTATAAAATATGATTAGGTAAGTGTTCTGGATCTTTAAGTCATAATGACTATTGTGTGCGGGATCGATGTTTGGTATCGTACATGAGGCATATGCTTGCGTGGGTAGAATGCATATGTCATAGGTGTGATGTGTCTTGCTTGGTGTAAAACCCCTCAAAATTAAAATAATATTTTATTTAATTAAACATATTAATTTGGATTTTTATTTATTTCTAATTTATTTTATCCTATTTATATTATATAAGAAGGGCTATAGTCTTGATTGAGTGAATGTGCAAGTTGACTAGAAAGTATGGCATGCCTAGTGTAGTCGGGTGCTTTGACTAGCATACTAGCCATGCTAGGAATGCCATGATTATATTTTAGTATCTTGCATGTTAACAATTCAAATTATGGTACAAGTCATATTTTAATCTAATTAATTAGTTTATAAAGCCTCTATGACTTTTTAGGGGACCCGGTTGCACCAAACCTTCCCAAACTTCCTCCAAACCAAATCAAACCTAATGTAGGCATATTGGGCATTAAAATACATTAATAAACACATATATTTTATATTTATTCAGATTTTGGATTGCATTTATATATATAGATCTAATTAGTTCTATATTAGGAAAGACCTATTTAAATCTCTAACCAAATCAATTAGCCAACTCATCAAACAACTAAGCCAATCAAGTGGACCCCCACCATTAAGTGGTCGGCCAAGCACTCCCCCCCTCTTGGATAAACATCCCAAAAAGGAAAAAGGATTCCCAATCCTATACAAACATGAAACCCACAAAGCCCATATATTTATATATATCAACTTGTACCCAAACCCTAACTTAATTTCTCCTTCTTTCCCACTACCATAGCCGACCATACTCTCTTCCCCCCTCAAATTTTGATAGCACCAAGCCCCATAGCCCTCATAACATCATCCCCTCCATTACACATCTCTCCATCCTCCACAAAAACTCATCTCCTTCACTCCAACCACCGAAACAAACCCTAAAAACTCCATCTTTCCCATCCAACCATCTATAGCCATTTCCAACCCCTTCAAACTCACCAAGAAGGGAGTAGCAATCAAGGATAGTAGGAAAGGTGGGAGCTTTGGCAAGGAGAAGCCTCCACAACCCAACTAGCAAGGATTTTTGGTAAGAAACCCTATTTTTTCCATCTCAAACCCATGTTTTAATTCTGTAGAAATTCTGTTATTAAATCTGTAAAAATATTATTTTGGTACCTTTTGTTATGTATTTTCACCTATAAAAGTTTTATGAATTATGGTTGTAATATTCATGTTTCGGTAGGGTCGATTCCAACCCCGTTGTGAAGGAACTATAAGTTATTGATGGTTATTTTTGAAACTGAATTTTATGTGTGTTAATATATAGAAAATCAGATTTTTAAGTATTTTTTTCCATTATTTTATCAACTCTAATATGGTCAAAAAAAATATAGGTCAAAACTAGCTATTTTTGGGTAACCTACTGACCTAGAATGTCTCAAACTTGTAGTATAACTGAACCCTTGTACCTCTGATATTATTCTGTGAAATAAGGTATTTTTTTCTGTTTAAAATATATTTTGGTTATTTTAGCAATTTTGAGTCATTAACTATGTTCTGGGCGTGTTTCGGGTAAACTAGCTGACTTAATAATCAACTAGTCATAAATGTTTTTAGAAATATTAATTCTGGAATTTCAGAGATAAATTTGTAGAAATTTAGTTTAAATATTATTTTTATGATTTTTATATAATTTTTATGTATGTTATTGAAGTAGGGGCGTAACCGACTAATTAAGAATTGGAAACCCTAAAACTGTGTTTCGATGTCTCGTGGAACATGTGTGTGATTGTATGGATCTAAATGATTCCATAAGAGATTAAATATAATTTTAACACATTACTTTGACTAATTAAGTCGTATCGTAAGTTTCGTGAGTAGTGACTTAATCTAGTTAATTAATTATCTAGGAGCGTCGGGTTCCGGAGGCGTGGACGCGGGAGTGGCATTTCATATTCACAACGCGGAATCAGGCAAGTCCACCTTGCTATCGTACAGTTCTTATTTCATTCTGTTATTTATTTCTTTCTATTTTATCTCTTGTACTTGACCTTAGGAATTATATCGATACGGGCTTCCAGATTACATCTAGGTGCCATTCAACTAATGAGTTGTCTAGTATTGATATACAGAGCCTGCCTGAGATTTATGGATTTATTTCCATAAAAGACCTGTAGGATACGACACTTGATTGACACATATAATAACTCGATACTTGAGCCAGATTACCTGAGATACCTGATTCCTGATACTTGTAGATTAAAGGTGTTTGTGTCATTTTATCTTTCTTTTAGATGTGTCATAGGATTGTTGGCCCATTGGTCATGGTCAAACCTGATTTTAATAATTGATCAAACTCTGCCTTGATATACGGCGCTACTCAGATGTTTACTCAAGACGTTTTGGATACTTGGACACTGACCAAGATCGAATATCTACTCAAGTTCAAGACCGAAGCTATGTTTGCCACTCGAGACTGTATTTCTTTATGCAATATAATTTATACTTTTATTGAGTCTAGGAATATATTGTACACCGAGTCTTACTGGCAAATAGGCTATCCAAAATCGTTTTTCAAAAATGACCTATATTTTTGAAAAACATCTCTTATTTACAAAAGCTTCTGAAGGATTTTAGAAAGCCCAAAAATCATTTTTAAAATAACACTGACCAACCCTGACAGAACTCGGCCCGAGTTCTGCCAGAGTTCGGTTAGCGACTGTTTAATTTTTGAACGTTTGAAAAACTTGGACTCCTGTCACGACCCGTACCCAGTGTAAGGGCACGAGAAGTGGGTACGTCCAGCCTACGCCGCAGTGTCGGCGGTAGAACGCTGATCTAGGTCACTATCTAATCAACAACTCATGCAATTATATAATGTACCTGTCACAACCTCAACCCCGAATGGAGGACAAGTATAAGATACGATAATACTCAATCACAATCTAAGCACGATAAGATAATATAAGAGTCTAACAACTATATAAAACCCAAAACAACAACAACTTAAATAAACTCCCAAAATAACGACATCTCAACAATCTCAAGACACCACTTATTACAAAACAAGTTCTAGAAGAGAAACTAAACCATAAACTAGTAATCTGCTCCAAGCTCTACTGGTCCTCTAGGCTAGCTGTGAATCTCCAAATTACCTGTAATATTTTTAACAGGTCCAGTCAGGACAGGAACGAGCACAATACATCTCACGCAGTTTATAATATGACTTGATATGTAAATATGCTATAGAGTAAGATACATGAAACGCTGGAAAATATAAGAAGTAAAAGAGATGACTGTAAAAAAATATCTACTATAAGTAAAGAGCTAACAGTGGCTAGTGATGTAGAGTACAAGATAGACATATGAACGGCTTGATAATAAACATGAATATTTGTACATGACTACGCTACTTTAGAATTGTTCACATGACCATTTATACTCCTCCGTACCCCAATCAATACACAAGGATCCAGACAGGTTATGTTATTGCACATGATATCACATGAAGGCCCATAAATGGGTGCACATGAATATATACATGGGGACTCTGTGAACATGAGAGTACATGAATCATAAGAGTGCACATGAATAGTAAAAGCACCGGAGTACATGATGAAAGTGAAACATACATGACATACTGTAACCCGATGCTTCCGAGGGGGATAACATCTCATGAAGGGATCCATATAGTACCAATCCGTGTTAACAACGTGATAGCATCAAGTAAAGTAATCTAGAGCATAAATGTAAATCCTATCAAGTATGAAACGGTCAGAGAATGTGCTCGCGTGATACCCTGAATAGTTGATATGAAAAGATGGCCAACTTGACTCACAGAGTCCTAGTTAGAGCCACACAGGTTATAAAGAGTTTAATTTATATGGTAATTGAAATTATAATGCAATCTACATGAGTCTAAGTCAATCTAGGTCAAAGTCAACTCTTGGTCAACTCTAGTCAATTATAAAGTCAAACTAGGTCAACTCCAGTCAACTATGGTCAAACTAGCTAGGGTTGGGTCAACAATGGTCAATTAGTTTAGGTTAGTCAATTCTAGGTCTAAACAAACTAAGTCTATGCAAATCAAGTTTCCAAGATAGCTACTAACTCATAGCCTATGTCACTTGCTAAACCAAGCACAAAACTAAACCATAAGCTAACAAGGCACACAAACTTAGTCATATAATGTATATATATTAGTCACATTCACATATTCATATACATAGATATATATAGGAAAGCTATATATATAGGCACAAATATATATATATATATATATATATATATATATATATATATATATATATATATATGGAGGATCTCGCATGCGCAACCCTAGCGCCGCGGTGGTGACTTCTGCAATTTCCTCATCCTATGCCGACTCCGGCTTGGCCGTTGGCCAGGCCGGTGCTATGGCTACACCCAAGTCCTACGCGGATGCGGTCGCAGGCTGAGTTGATGCTCCTTCTAGACTTGTTGCTCGTGCGGTGTCCTCCTTTAAAGGAGGGCCTGCGATTTCGTTTACTGTAGAAGAAGAAGCCCTTGCGGCTCCGTTGAAATATGCTCTCATTGGAAAGTTTTCGCATAAGAAACCCCCGATTGAGGTCGTTCGAAAGGTCCTACAAGGGTTTGAGTTCAACGGATCGATAAAGACGGGTGTCATTGATCGTAAACATTTACTGATTAGACCTACTATTGAAGAGGATTATCTCAGGCTTCGATCTAAGGAGATGTGGTTCATAGCCCGTGCTCCAATGCGGATCTTCAAGTGGGAACCAGATTTCATACCTTTGATTGAATCGGCCTTTATGCCGGTGTGTGTCATCCTTCCCGACTTACCGCATCACTTATATGCGAAAGACGCGCTCTTTGCGATTACGTCGGCGATCGGGACACCACTCAAGATTGATCGGGCAACTGAAGTTTTGGCTCGGCCAAGTATGGCAAGCGTTTTCGTTGAGATTGATGCTGGAAAGCCTTTGCAGTGAAGAATCCGCATAAACTTAGCAAAGGGAAGGAGTTTTTGGCAGAACGTAGAATATGAGAACACACCAAAGTATTGTAATCATTATTTTCACCAAGGACATACAGTGGATTCGTGTAAGCTGAAGAACAAAGGGAAGGCAGTAATACAGGAGGAGGAAACAGAACCAATTGCAAACACCCCGATGACCACGCGTTAAACCCACCAACAATTGCATGTCAAATCAAATTTGCCAAGAGTAGATGATGGTGTTAATGCCATTAATGAAGACACTAATCCCTCGGGGGGACTAGTGATGATCCTGCTGCAACTCAGCTCGAACAAACTGTGCCACCATCTCACGTCCCCGTGGAGCCATTACTAAGGCTCCATGTGGGCCAATCAGCAACGTGCAATCGGAAGCCCTCCCGGCTGCAGAGGAATGTATGGATAATAATGATGATATGACGGCGACGGTCATTCCTGATCAGGCCACTATAGACGCCAACTTGCCGCTAGTGGAGGATATGGAAGAAGGAGAGGTTCGGGGTCTTTACAGTAACTGGGCGGATATTATGGAGGAAGAAGAATTACATGCTCGGGATGGTGAAGGAACGTCCGATCTCATAGGGGGAGCATTGCCTTCGGACAATAAAAAAAACACAGACGAAGGCATTGTAGTACAAGACATGCATTAAGATCCTTTGCAGCACGAGATGCAGGCTACAATAGGACTCATTCAAAAGCGTAAGAAGGGGAAGAAGCTAGTGGAGCCATCTGATCGAACCACGCGCTCGGCTGTAAGCAAGGCACAAGCTGGTATTCCTCAAACCCTTAATGTTTAATTTCTTGATATGGAATGTTCGGGGAGTCACAAACTCAATGGCTCTTAAAAGGCTGAAGACTTTTATAAGAGTTGACAAAGTTAGTAGCTATTATTTAGCCTAAAGTGGATAGTGAGCAGCTTCTTCGCTATCGGCTCAAACTGGGGTTCTCCTCCGCTTTTTCTAATGCCAAAGGGAATATCTGGGTTATGGCCAAAGAAAATTGTGATATTGCGCTCGTGGATGAGTTCGAGCAGGCCATTTCAGTTAGGCTTGTGGATCCTGTCCTGCCAGTCGAGACCTTGTTATCGATTGTTCATAGGGCTAACAAGAAGGAAGGACATAGGCTTCTTTGGGACAAATTGTTACAGCTTCAATGTTCGCAGCGGTTGCCTTGGTATCGTCGGTGGTGATTTTAATACGGTTATGCGTATGGAGGAAAAATTGGGAGGTAGATGTGCTGAAGCGGTGTCCGTGCAAGAGTTTTCCAACTTCCAATTGACAGCGAGAGTCTCTGAATTACCTTACACAAGAAGCTCATATACATGGGTCAAGTCAAAAAAGTCGGATCGGCGTGCTTCGTGGTTGGATAGGGTGTTCATGGATAGTACATGGCATCATTTGGCCCCTTGCTCTGTAGAAGAACACTTGAACCGAGCTGAGTCTGATCATTCGCCTATTATTGTTAGACTATTGGCTCAGTAGCAAGGTGTTCGAAAGCCTTTCAGGATTTTAGATTTTTGGATTAAACATGAAGATTATATACAGCTGATTCAGGAAGCTTGGAATTCGGTAGATCATCATCATGGCATTACCAAGGTTGCTCTCCTTTTGGATGCATGTAGGACGGTATTGTCGAAGTGGAGTCAAGCTACATTTGGGGACTTATTTCAAGCAGTGAAGGAAGCAGAGGACAAGGTCCTTGCTGCTGAATTAGCATTTGAAGCTTAAGGCTCAGAGGAGAATAGAGTTGCTCTTGCCCAGAATACAACGTTACTCAAACAACGTCTTCGTATCGAGGAGGAGTATTGGAGACAAAAGTCCAGGATAAAATAGGATCTAGAAGGAGACAAGAATACGACATATTTTTATGAATGTGTTAATTTCAAAAAGAAGGCTCTCCGAATCCACTCGATCTTCACCTCTAATGATGTATTATTGACTGATAAATCATATATTCAATCATAGGTGGTGGATTACTACTCGACAATGTACCAGAGAGGGGATATCAAAGAAGATGATGACTTACTCTCAGTGATCCCATGTTTGGTCGAGGATGATGAAAATGACCGTCTCACAGCCCTTCCGGCTAAGCAGGAGCTACTTGACACTATCAAATCATTGGATATGAATAGTACGTCAGGACCCGATGGGCTTAGTGTTAAATTCTTTCTGAGCAGTTGGGAGATCATTAGTGATGATATAATCAAGGCTGTGGGTATGTTCTTTGAGGGTTTCTCTCTTCCTCGAGCCATTACGAATACATCATTAGTGTTGATACCCAAGATCAAACAGCCAAAATATTTCTTGGATTATCGACCGATCAGTCTGTGTTCAGTTCTCAACAAAATTATTTCGAAAATCCTTGCCATGAGATTGGCTCCTTTACTTCCCAAGCTGATCTCTCCTGAACATAGCGGCTTCGTTCGAGGCCAAGAAATTGTGGACAATATAGTCCTGGCTCAAGAAATAGTTGCTAAGATGAACAAGAAGCATTGGGGTGGTAATATTATGATTAAATTGGATATGATAAAGGCATACGATTGAGTGGATTAGAGATTTATGCTCAAGGTGTTGCGTAGGTTCAGTTTCCATAAAAATGGGTAGACATGATGTTCCGCTTGCAGAACAATGTCTGGTTCTCACCGTTGATCAATGGAGAAGCTGCAGGTTATTTCCAGGCATATAGAGGAGTTCGTCAGGGTGATCCCATATCTCCAGCTTTGTTTATCCTAGCAGCTGAGGCTCTCTCTCAAAGTTTGAAGCTTTTGCCGTCCACAGAAGGGTTCACACCGTTCATCTTTCCTAGAGGATGCATGCCTATAACCCATTTGTCATATGCTGACGATGTGTTGTTGTTCTCAGCAGGAGATTTACGTTCGATATCACTAGTTCAGGAGACTCTGTGCAGATATGAGGAAGCGTCAGGGAAAAAACTAAATGTGGCCAAGATCAGACATCATGTTTCGGAGAAGACTCATCCTGATCGTATATCAGAGCTGGCTGATCGAACTGGGTTTGACATTGGTTCACCACCTTTTACATATCTTGGTTGTCCAATGGCAGCTGTCCATAGAAATACAGATATGTACGAAGAACTCCTCAGCAAGATTCGGGCAAGAGTTGATGGCTAGCACAACAAAATATTATCACCTGGGGGAAAATTAGTTTTACTAAAATCATTGCTCACATCAATACATGTTTACATACTGGCGGCGTATAATCCTCCGTGTTCAGTGTTAAAGCGCATTGAGGCTATGTTTAGTACTTTCTTTTGGGGTTCATCCAATGGAGCTCCTAAAAGAAAATGGTTGGGTTGGGAAGCTATTGCTCGAACCAAGTCACAGGGTGGTTTGGGAGTCAAGACATTGGAAGACATTATGAAGGCTTTCACAATTAAGTTGGGGTGGAAATTCAGAACACATGAGAGTCTCTGGATTCAATTTTTTAGGATGAAATATTGTTCCCAGGCGAACCTGACTGATGTGATGATCACGTCGAACTCTTTACATGTTTGGAAGAGGTTACTGGCTGGAAGAGAGATGGCTGAGCAGTTTATAGTACAAGAGGAGATGGGGCTGCATTGGCGTAGGGTATCGAAAAGGTTTACTCTAGCATCAGCATGGGATATTTCTCGAAGACAATGGCCGCTCAATCCATCTTTCATTTATATATGGGGAACATATATCCCTTATAAATGGTCAATACTGTTGTGGTGGGTGCTTCATTGTAAACTTCCTACGGATGAGCATATCATGAATATTGGATACAGTATGGCTTCTAAATGCCATTGTTGCACTCTTAGTTCGGTCGAAACAATGGAGCATATCTTTCATGAAGGCGAGCCGGCTAGAGAGATATGGACTTCTATGCAACAAAGATTCAAGATCAAGGGAAGGAGTATGTCATTGATTCAATGATTGCACAAATAGTAGCGTGGGAAGCATCTTCACCAACGACAGATAGGAGTTGGCGCAATAATATGGGTTTTGTGGAAAAATTAAAACAAATGGCGCTATGAAGGTTACAAGTTGTCGAAGGAGGTGCTGGTGAAAGAGATTCATAGACAGATCTCTAAGGCTTCAATCAAGTGTTCGCATTAGGTGGGAGTTCCTAGTATGTAGTGTGACAAAGGATTTGTACTTGACATTTTGTCCTTTGAATGAATAAAATGATGGTTTCATAATATATATATATATATATATATATATATATATATATATATATATATATATATAAGGAAAAAAAAATATATATATATATATATAAGGAGAGGTAAAAGAGTAAGTGATTGTGTGTGTGTGTTTGGCATGTGTGGGAAAGGATATGTGTTAATGTTCTTAGATTTAGTGATAGGTAGGTGTATGTGACATGGGATATATGGTGTCAAAGTGTGTATGAATGCATGTGTGTAAAAGGTTATAGGTTAACTCAGTTTATAGAAATACATACATATATACTTACATTGCATACATACATATCATGTATACATAGATACATTGCATACAAGCCTACATACATATCATATATGCATACTTGCATTCATTCATGAACCTATACATATATATATATAGATGCATACATACATATCATGTATACATACATACATACATACATTGTATACATGCCTACATATATATCATATATGCATACTTGCATTCATTCATGCACCTATACATACATACATAGATGTATATATACATATTTGAATACATTATATACTTGCATATATTATATTCATATATGCATACTCTACATTATATTACATTCATTCCTGCATACATGCATACATATAATATATGCATACAAACTCATATATTTAACTCAAAATATACGTGAATACATACATTACATTACCTTAACACATATATATCATTCATTCATATCCCATATACATGCATACTTCAGTTCATGCATTATATCCATTCACATATCATTAAGTTGCATACATATACTTATTTTTATTACATACATGTCACTCATGCATATTACATACTTACATGCATCTATACATTATATACATTATATACAACATGTAAAATAGAAGAGAAAAAAAAGGGAAAACACTAAAATAGAAAGGGAAGGGAAGGAAAAAATGTAAGGAAAAGAAAAAATAGTGGACATATACATGCTTGCATCATATATTCTACATTACCATACATGCTATCTGTAACACCCATATTCGGAATACGTATTTTATCAGGCGTATATTTATTTCGGACCTGTATTTTATTTTCTCGGATTTTGGCATGTACTTGTAAGTGGCTTGACTTGCAGATTTTGGTTCTCGTAATTGGGTTTTACCTGGCTTGGTTTATTTTGTGGAGGAGAATTGGTTTGATTTGGTTTGGTTCGGTTTAACATGCATTGGAGCACTTTAACCTACACTCCACCCTCATTCCACCACAACCCACCCTCTTTATTAATTCCACCTAACTTTTCTCTCTCCTCTTTATTTCCATTAAATTCTCCATCTTCTTCTTCTTCCTTCCTCTACACAACACCAAACACCATAGGCAAGTGCACCTTGCCACCACATGAGAACCACTTTTTATTTGTCCATTAGCTAGATTAGGCCATGGTGATCAACATTAGAACTTGTCATTTTGTGATTTGGAGTTTCCTTTGTTCTAGATCTAGGTTTTTACTATTTTTGGATTTACATGGTTTTGATCTATTTAACTTTGATTTTTGCTTGTTTTGATGCTTCCATGTGGAACAGAATTCAATTTTACTCAAGTTAGACCTTTGAAAATCTAGATTTGGCTTTGATTTGGCAAAGATATGAAGAATTGAAGTTTTGGAGTTCTTGGAGTTCTTCTTGGGTTGGAGGAGCAGACCTCTCGGCCTGCGCTCTTTAGCGCAAGGCCGATTGCGCAGCTCACCCTTTGGTGAACTGCGCATCCCCTCGGCCAGCGCATTGCGCTGAGCTGAACTGCGCTGGCGCTTCTTAGCCCAGCGTTCCCTTTCCCCTTGCGCGCATGGCTCTTGCGCAGTCCACTTCTGCGCAATCCATCCATGCGCCATCCATTCCTGCGCAACCTGATCCAGCGCAATCCATCTGCTGCGCCATCCACCCCTGCACAGTTGGTACCCTGCGCAGCTCACCCCTGCGCAGTTGACCCCTGGCGCACTTGACTCCTGCGCAACCCGACCCCAGGGACCCTTGCGCAATCTGTCCAACCATGGAGATTTGGTTTATTTTCCTTAAGCTTGGCTCTTCTATAGCCCTGTATATTGACCCGTAGTGGTGCACTCCTGACATGACCAACCTGACATGGAGATTTGGTTTATTTTCCTTAAGCATGGTATGACAAGGAACTAGCATAGCACGACGGTGACCCGTAGTGGTGCACTCCTGACATGACCAACCTGACATGATAATGGCCCGTCGTGGCGCACTCCTGACAAGTACCCTGACATAGTTTAACTTGATAACTTGATAGTGGCCCGTGGCGGCGCACTCTTGACTTGACTTGACTTGACTTGTAACTTGTAACTTGACTCGTATAATCAACTTGACACCGTGGGTGTTCCTGCTTGCTTGCTTGTGTAATCCACTTGTCTTGTCTTGCATCATGTCTAGGACGTGACTCCCTGGTTCCCACGGTCAGGGATTCATACTGAATATGGATTAGGCTAATGACTAGATCAAACTATAGTTCATGGAGAATTTCCAGTCACAGGCAATCTCGTTATCTGGGCGCTCTTCATTGGACTTGTAGCTTGCCGACGAGTAGAGCACATTTCCAGCGCACTGTCATGTGTTGTACCTCTAAGTCGCCTAAGGGTATATCGTCTCCGGGGCGATGTACCCAACCATACTCTCAAACCGCGGAAGGATAACTGGATGGTCTGCAGGGCTTGGGACTGGGAAATTCTCATTGCATCTTGTTAGTAATTAGGCTTGTGACAACCCTAGTTAGTTAAAGTAGTAAGCAGTAGTAATTGCTTGGCCGCTTGTGAATGGATGGAGTCCAGCCTTGTCTAAGTCTTGTCTAGTCCCTGTACCTGGCTACTCTTGTACATGCTTGTTTTACTTATCTCTAACAATAAATGGGTAGAGACAGAGTGCTGTTCAGGCGAATGGTTACAACCTCGGTCCTTGTCTGGTTTAAGGGGTGTAACCTGGCTCCCGGAATGGTCCCACGTCACTGGTCGTTTATTGTCCTGTTGTATTCTTTATTTATTTGTACCTTCTTCTATTTCTTTTCTTATGTTCTGATATGCTGGTTTTGTTCTTATTTCGTGGCCTTCTTTGTGGCACTTGCTCTTTCTGGGATTTGAACCAGCTGGTTTTGTATGGCCAGATTTCGGAGCAGCACCCGAGGATTTACCGAACCTCCAGCCCGATGGTGGCGACTAGAAGGAACCCGGGCTACGAGTGGGTTTTCTATTTTGTTTCGCTCACTCTATTGTAAATTTATTCTTTTGAGGCGTTTAGCCGATGAGCACCTGTTAGATCGATGCACTTTACTTACTGTCTGCCTACGGGCTGTAAACATGATTAACAAATCCTAGGGTTGATTATGTATGACTTAACTCTTGCTAGTCCTAGCATTTTGTATGACTAGCTTCATGATCAGCTGATATATAATATTTGGGACGCCTTTTATTATATATTTGGTGGTCAAACATCTTGTGATTATATTATTTGCTTGAGATTGAGACAGTAGGCTTGACATTAAGAGACTGTTGGCTTGTAGTAAACCCTAATATCTAGACAGCCGTGACCGTATAGTTGAGATGTATTCTATTTCAATATACGTAGCTGGCTATGTACGCCCCCGCTCTCCAGTATTCTGGTTCTGGGGCATGACACTATCATTATATATTGTATTACATTATGTATACATTATGCATTCATATCTATTATTACATGTATATCTTGCATTCGTATCTAGCATTCATTATATACTTTCATGCATACATTGTATATCATTCTTTCATTCATGCATTTAGGCATTTCTTACATACATTACATTGATTGTATTCCTACATGCTTGCATTCAACCATATATATACATTAATGTTAAGAGGATACATACCATATATATATTATTTCATTCATCTGACATATCATGTATTGTATACTCTACATTCATTTAGTATCCATACTACATAGGCTCATAGGTTACACAAAATGCATATGTCGTATAGTCACTCTTCTACTTAAAATCAATACTGTACCAATTGGGCCATCACTAAATTCGAGGATTAAAGTATGTCGTATTCTATTGTGTTAGCTTTCTGAAACTTTAAACAGATCGCATTTTCGTATCCGAAATCTCCCAGAATCGCAAAAACACCGAAACGCATTCGTCATTCGAACAACTGACACTAAAACAGTTCTATAGAAAGTTCTCAAATGTATTTTACCTGTTAATATATATATATATATATATATATATATATATATATTTGTAAAGCTAACTTCGATACGGTTCTTTTAAAAAAAATGGAAGATTAATCGGAGTTCTAAGCTAAAAGTTATGACATTTCTAAGTTACTTTGGTTAATAAAAATGTTGATGAATATTATGACGAATTTGAGTTGTTTTGGACAAAAGAAACACATGTAGACCAAGATACTTGGATACCAACATAGGTATCCAAATGAAACTCATTCTAACCATCCTAACTAAGATCAATCCACTCTTTAACCATTCTAAAACTGAATTTAAATATCTATTTAAACTATTAGCATGCATACATACACATGGGGTGTCCTAATTTGGGATCGATCAAGTAGGACACAAGATACATATCTAAAATCCTCAAGAGAGCTCCAAATGGCCTCAAATTTGAATCTAAATAGGGTACATGCATGGGGGTTGATCCTATGGATTCAAAACTAAATAATATGCATAGGAAATCAATATAGAGGGTTGATTTTGCCTATTGGGAGTGGAATTCCAATGACACTCCCAAGGACACGGCTCTGACACGAAAATCTTCCAAAAAGGACACTCCTCCTTGCACTTTGCTCCAAATCTTTGCTAGCACCCTTCCTTGGTAGTATGAGAAGGTTGAATGGAAGTTTTGGTGGAGGGATGTAAGGATTTGGAGATTAAATCAAAGAGGGAAGCTCTCTAATTTGGGGAAGAACACTTTGTGAATGAAAAGAGGCAAGATGGAATGAAATGAAAGGAAGGGAGGCTAACCTACCTATAGTGGCTGCCATTAAACCCTATTTGGGCCTTGGGAGAAAGCCCAATAAGGTCTCAACTAGTCCTCTTGGTTAATTTTAAGTTAGGTTCAAGTTTGGGATCAAAAGGGTTAAATTTAAACCTCTAACTTAACCAATCTAACAAGTGAGATTAGTCTAAACTTACTAACTTAATTAGTGAGGTTTGTGGGCCATGACTAACTAATCTTGGGGTCCCGTCTAGAGTCTAAGCTATCCGGATTACTAACACAAGTCGGAACGAAACGAAACTCAAACCCGACTAAACAAATTCTGTAAAACCAATATTAAAATATAAAAATTTCTAAAATATTAAAATATGAAAAATAACCAAAATCACAATGCATAAATTTAAATATTACTAAAATAATCTAAAATTTATCAATTAATCAAAATCCTAAATAATTTAAAAGTCACAAAATGACCAAAATATCCTTAGCCTAAAAAGTTGTAATTAGTTATTCTAATCACATGGTTAGATCCCCATGGTCATGGTTAGTCTCTAGGCTCAACAGTTCTAAGGTTCACTAGCTAACACGTCAAAATTATAATTCATCAATTTTAAATAGTATTAAATTAATTAAAAATCCTCATATATCATAAATCCTATTATTAAATAATAAACTTTTACAAAAGTTTAAAATTATTCTTATTTTAGAAAAGTAGTTGTTATAAGTCTACCCTCCTTAGAAAAATTTTGTCCTCGAAATTAAGATGGTCGTACTCCTCCTAGAGTCTTGTCCCCAACAATCAAGGTCTTAGAAGCTCATCTAAATCATGCAATTTGAAAGAATAACATACAGGATTATGGCAGGCAATATCAGTCTGAGGTCTCATCTAGCTATACTTGTCATACTATAGCACAAGGCAATCACAAAGTATCAAAACATACAAGAAAGGGGTGTAACAAAATATCACAAAAGACATGCTAAAGCCTAGGTCGAAAACTCACCTCAAATTAGGTCTGGTGACTAAAACTCTCTCCTAGAAGCATGGCCTAAATTTCCAAGGTATTTCTCATGAATCATGCTCTTGTTAAAACTCTTATTCCTTTTTTCTGATCTTACTCTCCCTTATCCACTTAATCATCCCAAAAATTTAAATTTCTACACCTTGTCCAAACTTGGATCCAAAATCTCTAGATCAAAGTCTATAAAATCCTCGAACTTGTTCAAATCACTGTCCTCGAATTTATTCGAAGCTAATACTACTATGTCATGCAGGAACTTATTCTTTATTATAAAGTCGACCTTCGTATTTCCTTCACGTACACCTTCAAATATTATTCTTCTTAAATTTTAAAACCTCCACAAAATCTTTAAATTTTCCCATAACCCAAAATCCTTGAGTTCACTCTGTCCTCTTACCAACATCTTATTCAATTTTGGTATCATCATTGCTTCATAGTTACATTCTCTTCTCCATTTCTAAATTCCTAAATTTAGCATCACAATCTTAAGTGAAATATCTCGAGAATCAATAACCTAAAATTATTCAAGTCCACAAAACAAACCGACCTCGAATATCCTTGTTGTTTCTAAAGTATACCTACGAAATATCACCGTTCTAACCATCAATATATCCTACTATCCTTCTGGTGAGCCGGAGGGGTTACTACCTCCTAAGCAGACTAACATCCTATATGAAACTGATAGTCAAAATCAACAGAGATTTAACTATAAAGGGTTACTATTCTAATGTCGACTAGACTACCATACCTAAGAATAAGTCCTAATACAAGTTATCAAACCATTATACTATGAAAGAGTTATAACTAATAAAGTTCTACAAAGAATTAGACTAGTTATCTGAAGTTATCCTTACTCCTAAGTTAAGTGATGATGAAACAAAATAATTTTTTTTGAAAAAGACTGAAACGAAAGGTAGAGATGATATGTTCAAAAATCCTTCCAAGATACAATCAAATAATCATATGGTTTGTCCAATCATGATACTCCTTCTAGGTTAAACCCCTAATAATCAAGGTCTAGAAAATTCTATCTAAAAGCTCAAAAACATGGTCATGATTTCATAGTCTCGAACGGGGTCACTATACTATCTATCACAGCACAATACATCCTGACAGGTACTAATGGAATCACACAACAAGATGGAAAAGAAGGACAGGAAGGACAGACCTGCTAACTCGTCACCCGCAGCGTCGGTCTCCACGACCGTCAGTGCAAAAGCCCAGCCCCTCTGGGGTATATCCCTCTGATGGTGCGGGGCATGGTTCTACGCTACAAGTGGCCTAGCTACCTCTATCTAATCCATAACTTAAGCAACATCCATGCTGATATCCTATTCCATACTATGGCACCATCTATATGGTATCTATTCTGTAATCAGATACTCATACCCGTCTATTCAGAACCATGTTAGCAAAATCCTTGTTACGCTAGTAAGTACAACAGCGATAATCCATAGAGTCCGCAACTAAGGTACATACCTTTAGAATCATGATATTTAAAATTTTCGCATTGCCGCTAGCTTGGCTGCGAAAACTTTAAATTCCCACACCCGAGAAATACATCCAAAATCAGACTCTATCTCATCACCAAACCAGCTAATATGGCTGTAGAAGACTCTAGATTTCATGACTGAGGCAACCTAGCCCATAATGTTATCTTGGTAGAAAATTAAGTCAATAATGAATACCAAGAATCAAATTTAACGATGAACAAGGAAGTAGACAAAAACTGTCGGAATCGAATTTCGAGATAGTTTATAATGAGATTCTCAAGGGTCATCCCAGGAATCTTCTCAAGTAGTCCTAAATGTGATTGATTACTCTCTCAACTAAAGTCTATTCCTTATCTCTTACTGCAGGCGTACAGCAGTACAACTATTCGTCATACTGACATGACTTCGTACTATTGTGAATCTCGACCTGCATGGGCCACCACTAAAAATGTGTTACGACCCGTACCCAGTGTAGGGGCACGAGAAGTGAGTATGTCCAGCCTATACCGTAGTGTCGACAGTAGAACGCTGTTCTAGGTTGTAGAAGCGTAAATAAATTTTGTAGACTAAGTCAAGGAAGTTGAGATCTTTACGCAAAGAAAGTTCCAGATTAGACTTTACGCAAAGGTCAAACTGAGTCAAACTCAAACTCTACGCAAGGGTTAAATTCAGACTTTACGCGAAGACAGTTTTTCACTCTCTACGCGAATAATGAGCTGTCCATACTGCATTAAATGCACGAAGATACTGTTCTGACAGATTGATTCTTTGATAAATAATTGCACAGAAGCCAAGAAGATTGTTGTTTAGTGTGCCAATGAGTTGCTTTACTCTTGAGGAACAGCCTCCTCTTTACGCATAAGAGTTATTTGAGCTTTTACACTCAAGGCTATCTCAGCCACTCTTTTTGCGCGTAGAGTTTATTTGAGCCTTTACACTCAAGGCTATTTTTAGCCGCTTTACGTGGGAAGCTTACTTTGAGCTATTTTACGCTCAGACATGCCTAAACAGCATCCCTTACGCACAGTCTGTTCTGATTGTATAGAAACGTAGTTTTTTGACATGGCCTTCATGCCACACTTTTCGAAGAACGTGTGTACGTGTTCTCCTGATTTTATTGGATTACGAGACACGTGTCAACATGCGTAGCGGCCAATTTTTGTACGCGGGTGACAGTTATTCTACCAGCCTACGTAGAGATCCAATATTGGTGCTTTTTACGCACAGAAGACAGGCCTATATAAAGACTTTTTTTAAAGAAGAGGGACTGGACTTTTGAGATCAGATATCTTGAGAGAATTTATACTTTCAGAGTAAAGTGATTTTCTAGATCATTTCTCTTCAATTTTTCTTTAAGAACAGAGTGAAGTAAAGCCGGAAAGCATTCAACCATGCCATCAGTGCCAATTGTGTCGATAACTTTCTAGTGACTTAGTTCTTCCAGTTGCTTATATCAGGAGATTTATATCAAATCTTTCTGGGAGATGTCAACCTTTCTCTCGTTTTCTTTCAAAAGCCTTAGGGCATTTTGTTAAGTGAAACAAAATGGCGACCCTGCTAGGGACGACTTTCTTCTCTGACGAGAAAGAAATTGCTCAATATAATGATGTGTCAATTGCATCGACGAAGAAGACTTTGGTCGTTCAGTTCGAACAGACTGCTTATGAGGAAATACTCGGAACTGGGGGTAGTGCTCGCTGCTCCAACGTGCAAAAATCACGAAAGGTGCGCAAAGTTTAGATTCCTAAGTCCAAAGCACCCTCTGATCTCTCTATTGTATCTGAAGGCAAGGGAATTCTTCCCACTCCTGTCGTTGGAGCTCCCGTCTGTGATGAGGCAGTTCCCACTTCAGTGTTGCGCTCTGTACGAAAAGTTTAGTCTCCCGTCTGTGACGTGGTAGACACTCATGTCTTGCGCTCTATACGTAAGGGCAAATCTTCCATCTGTGACGTGGTAGATGTTCCTGCTTTGCATTCTACGCGTAAAGGCAAATCTTTTGTCGGTGACATAGTAGATAAAATTCACAATGGTGCTTTTGCATCTAAAGTGAACTTGCTTACACGCGTACAGCATAAAAACAAGTCTTCTGTTGCTACTATGGCAGACACTTCCTTTGGTTTATCTAAGGAGACAAAAAAATTTGACAGAACTTCTATTTTATGCCAACAGTCCTCTAATGCTGCTTTACACAAAGTGCCAAATCTTAGGATTACGCACATGGCTGATGGTGTTCTCTGTGCATAAAAATCAACTCAAGATTTATGCACACAACTCCAAGCGCGTAAAAATTCCCAGCTTTGTTCTGCCAATGAAGCTAGTAACCTTCTTTTTACGCAAGGGACTAAATATTTCTTTGTCCCAAATACAAGAAAGAAAATGTTAACTTCCAATTCTTCTGATTTACGCGAATTACTTGTGCAAAAGTGTAAAAAAAGAAAAAAATTTGTGACACTCCCTAAAGAAAATCATCATTGTGAATGTCACCAAATTGTGATAAAATATTGCTGTTCTGCTACTAAAGGTCAGTTTTTGACCGATTAAGTTATAACGTACCTCAGCAACAAATTGATGATCAAGAACATGAGTTGTCCTATGCATTGGTCAATATGGCATCTCATATCAATAGAGGATGACGTCCAAGATGCAATTCGTTCTGGACTCCAAGTCAACAACAGTTCAACCGAATTCTTGACACTTTTGAAGGAGTATATCAACATACTCGGTCAAGAAGTCAACGATCTTTAAGTATGCATTCTTCAGATTCAGAGGCTAGGGGTATCCAGTATTTGGAGTCAGAAACTGATAGCATTGATTCTTATCTCTACACCAATCCCTCTATATGTTCAAGAGAAGTCGAATCCTATGTTATCGGAGAAGAGCAGGAGACGTCTACTTCTCATACAGAACAGCGTCTTTCTGCTGTAGAACAATCACTAAAGGATATGCTTGCTATGCTGCAAAATATGTATCAGATGATAACGACTCAGCAAACAGTTCAACCGGCAGTGGTAACACCGGTGCAGGCAGCTGCGCCAACTCAAGATAGTCAAGGGGTTGACATACCTTTGAATAATCTGGGTCAAGAGCCTGTTATCAATCAAAACTCCGCATCTCGTGAATCTCTTATTCTAGAGGACCTATCACCTCCAGTGGGGGTTACAGTGTATCCAACCTCTATTCAATCAAATATACTTCCTCAAACTAGTGAAGCTATTCAAGCAGTTCAAGAGTTAAAAGTGCAATTTGAAGTTCTTAAGCACAAAGATCATCTCCAGAAATTAGGGATCAAGCAACCTTATCCTCCTTACTGGAATGATGTACCCTTTTCTCCCAAATTCAAGCCATAATCTATTGTATTATTTGATGGGAAGGCTTCTCCAAGTCAATATATCAATTATTTTGATATTATGACTGTTCATCTACAGAGGAATGATGCTCTTCTCACCCGAGTTTTCATTGGGTGTTTGACAGGTACAACATACGATTGGAATCGTAGTTTACCCGATAATGGCATATCGTCCTTTGACGAGTTCAAAGCGATGTTTCTCTCTCGCTTCTATAAAAGAGGAATGGATATGAATATGTCATCCTTGATAGAGATTAAACAAAAAAAGAGGATACTCGGACATTTATTGAACGTTTTCGACAGGCTACTCTGAAAATGCCTCCTGGTATGCCAGATTCAGCATTAATTGATACATACAAAATGTATCTACGACCAACCATCGCTATTTTTATGGGCTCTCAATTTACAGATTGAGCCTCATTTATTATAGCGGCTATTTCAGCTGAGACCAATGGTAAATTGGCTCGTGAGCATGGGATGATCTTCGTCTAGGAAGATAAAGAAAAGAAAACCTCTTCAGGTAACAATTCTGGTAATCGTAATGGGAAAGGAAAAGAAACTCTAGTGGTGAACCTTTCAAAATCCAAAACTACACCAGGTAATCTGGAGTCTTCTAAGCCGAAAGAAGAGTACTGTTTTGACGATAGTAACATTCCTGAAATATTCCAATATCTCGTGAAGAGTGGTAAACTCCAGATTCTAGATCCAAAATGACCTAATGAGGTGGACTTGACTGATAATCCCAAGTATTGTATCTATCATAGGTACATAAATCATCCGACTAAGGCTTGCTATGTCTTGAAGAAAAAGATTCAAGAGTTGATAAATGCTAAAGCTATCGCTCTAACTAATGACGAGCATACAGTCACGACTAATATGATTTCTCTTCAGTTTGGAGATCTTCCTCCACAGCAAGTTCCGGATGGGATTGTTCCGATTCCGAAGGCGACAATGAAGATTGTGAATCTTCCACCAGCTAGAGATCAAAGTAAAGGACTATTGCCTCTCACCTTAAAAAATAGTAAAATCATGTGGGTACACCTTGATTTAGTACCTGAAATGGAGTATGAAAGTAAAATTTCAAAACCCAAGAAAGGTTAAAAAGTCAAAACCTGTAATACGATTTCTCATGTTGCTATCTCAGACCATGATGATTCTGATTATCTATGGGATGGCATTCCATTGGAAGATAGGCTAAGGGGTCTGAACATATGCCCTCCAAGTTTGGTTCCTCCTACCAAACTAAAGCTTACTCATCAGCAATGGTTAGCCATGAACAGTGTCCCTTTGTATAGGGCACAACAAGTTTTTGCTGCCTATAAAAAAGCTCTGGTTGGGATTTTACCTCCTGTACTGAAAGTTTCCACCCTTGCGACTACAGGGGTCTCCATTCCTTCTTTATCTACTGAAACGTCTTATGAAAGTCCGCTACCCATTCGCATGTACAGTTAACAATCGGTCTATCTTATGAAAAAGATGGGCTATGACTTTCAAAAAGCGGAAGACTTGAACGATGGTAAAGGTATGCGAGTTTCTTTACAAATTCAAGGTCGGAGATCCTCCATCGGATTAGGATTTGAGGTCCCTCATAAAAACCCCGTAAAATGAAGACTAAGGGAAAAAAGGTTAATCCTGTAATATGGTACTTCATTCTCCTGAGTCTGAGGAAGAGGCTTTTGCTGGTACAAGATCTGGAAAGGACTACCATAAAGATTACGAGGGAACTTCTAAAGAGGTGGATGATGTCGCTGAAACTCTAAATCTACCGATTCAGTCATCTTCTATTCCTGCTGAGGCAAGACCTTCTAAACCACCAGTGGTTGAAAAAAGGAAACAGAAGGCAGTGCATTTTGACGTCCCGCTGAAGTCTAGTTCAAATCGAAGGTTGATGAAACCCTATAAGTTTGACATTTTAGCCCAATTAGCCAATACTCCAGCTATGCTTTCCATCTTTGAGTTACTCTGTCTCTCTAAAGAAAGTCGAGAAACTTTGAGTGAAGCTTTGCTACATGCAGATTCATGCTTAGCCCAACTAAAAAGTCCTGACAATACACGGTGTCGTGTCCCCAAATGCCACAGTATGATGGAGTCAATTCCTAATATTACTTTCACACAAGAGGATATGTTGTTGAAGCATAATCGACATGATAGGCCTCTGTGTTACATAGGATATATTGACTCGACCGAGATTGACAGGATTTACATCGATCCTGGGTCTTCTATTAGCATTATTCTTCAGAGTATGTTACGACCATTGAGGATTCCTACTAGTGAGTTGACTTACACTAGTACGACAGTTGTTGGTTTCAATTCTGGAAGAAGTAAACCATTGGAAAAAATTCGTCTGAAGATTCAAATAGGTGATCTTCGAACCATGTCATCCTTTTATGTTATCAATTTAGACGTATCTTATAATATCCTAATTAGAAGACCATGGATACATGAACATAACATTGTACCTTCAACTCTCTACCAATGCTTCAAGTATGTGGATTCTTAGGGGACTGTAAAGACTGAATTTGCAGATCTCAATCCTTTTAATGGTGTTGAAGCCTATTTCTTTGATTTAATACTCTATACACAGGAGCATGTGAAGGAAATATCCGATATGACTGAAGATCGATCGCCTTCAGAAGACCAATCGCCTTCAGAAGAGCAATCACCCTTAGAAGATCAATATTTGAAGATTAAGGTTAAGGATCGGATTCAACCCCAACCTGTCAATGATGAGCCTTTGATGATTAAAGTTAAAGGAAGAACTCAAGCTACGTCTGATGAATCTTTGAGAATTTCAGTCAAAAGCCAAGTTCAACCTCTCATGATCAAGGTTAAAGGACGTACTTCTCGTTCAACTAATTCAGAACCACTAGTTATCAACCTCGGCAAGTCTACGCCTAAGGCGAATGATGGTCCATTAATGATTAATCCAAGGTGTAGTAACCAGTCTGTCAATGATGTAAATATTGATCAATCTGTGTTTTCCTATTTTAATGAAGATTTCCTTTTGGAGTATATGGCTGTCAAATATATTGAAAGAATGACTTTATTTGTTGATAATCAAAGTCATCGACATAAAACTGACATAAATACAGAGAAAATCTTATATATTAATCACAAATAGAATTCTTTTCCTCCTCATGTCGATGTTAGGCCCTATGCTCAGATTTTCTAACATCTACTCCTTACTTTCTACCTGTTGCTTCATCATCACAAGCTTGTGTAACTTATAGACGTCATGAAGAATCTTATTTTGTGATCTCTTCTACTAAGAAAAACAAGCTTCAAATTGTGTTTGGTTTGGCTAGAAATATTCCTGTTATACAGACAGATAATCTCGAAGAGAAGGATAAAGAAAAAAATAGAATTGACAGATATAGTCAACAATCCCGAAAGATTATTCAGAGTATGGGATATGATTTGAAAACCATGTCAGGTCTCAATCAGGGCAAAGGTAGACGATTACCATTATGTGGTGATACATTTTATCAACGAACCCGTCATGGTTTGGGATACGATACATCCCATATGTTTAAGGAAGATATGGAAGAAGAGTTTACTTCCAGTTCTTCACAATCCTCAGATTCAGAAGGAGTCCAGTATGTTGAATCTGAGCATGTCTTTTCAGTTAATATGGTTCAAACCGATGATGAGTCTGAACTATTTGAAAATGACCCTTGAGCACAACAAATGGATACTCAGTAGGAGCTTCGGTTTGAGCAGCGACAGCCACCCACAGAAGATGAAATCATCCAGATTGATGTTGGAGATGAAACTACGTCAAAGCCAATATTTATCAGCAAAAACCTTTCCGAAGATAAAAAGAAAAGTTGATAAAGCTGATAAAAGAATATATTGATATCTTTGCATGGAGCTATGAGGATATGCCAGGTCTGGATCCTAAGGTAGCTACCTATAAACTTAATATTCTTCCTAATGCCAAACCTGTAAAACAACAGCATAGGTATTTTCGACCAGACATGATGGATGCAATTGAAGCAGAAGTTAAAAAGCTGATCACATGTGGCTATGTCCGTGAAGAACAACACCCAGATTGGGTTGCCAATATTGTTCTTGTCATGAAGAATAATGTAAAAGTTCGAGTTTGCATAGATTTTTGAGATCTCAATACAGCTTGTCCAAAAGACGAATTTCCACTTTCGATCACTGATGTCATGATTGAAAATACATGTGGTTTTGAACGTATGTCTTTCATGGATGGATTCTCAGGATACAACCAGATTAAGATGCATCCAGGAGATAAAAAGCACACCGCTTTTCGTACACCCCTTGGAGTTTATTGCTACACGATTATGCCTTTTGGTCTAAAAAATGCCGGCGCTACATATCAACGGGCCATGAGCAACATCTTTCAAAAACATCTGCAAAAAATAGTTGAATGTTATGTAGATGATATCGCCGTCAAAAGTCGATCAAAAAGATGATCACATTCAAGACTTGAAGACAGTATTCGAGTTGATGCGTCAACATCAACTAAAGATGAACCCCACTAAGTCTTTCTTGGGAGTTTCCAGTGGCAAATTTTTGGGATTTGTCATTACTTCTCAAGGTATCCAGGTTGATCCTGATAAAGTTAAAACAATTCTTGAAATGCGTCCTCCACGTAATCTGAAAGAGCTCCGTGGCTTTCAGGGTCGCATTGCTTATATCAGGAGATTTATATCAAATCTTTCTGGGAGATGTCAACCTTTCTCTCATTTTCTTTCAAAAGCCTTAGGGCATTTTGTTAAGTGAAACAAAATGTCGACTCTGCTGGGGACGACTTTCTTCTCTGACGAGAAAGCAATTGCTCAATATGATGATGTGTCGATTGGATCGACGAAGAAGACTTTGGTCGTTCAATTCAACCAGACTGCTTATGAGGAAATACACCGGACTGGGGGTAGTGCCCGCTGCTCCAATGTGCAAAAATCATGAAAGGTGCACAAAGTTTGGATTCCTAAGTCCAAAGCACCCTCTGTTCTCTCTATTGTCTCTGAAGGCAAGGAAATTCTTCCCACTCCTGTCATTGGAGCTCCCGTCTGTGATGAGGCAGTTCCCACTTCAGTGTTGCGCTCTGTGCAAAAAGTTCAGTCTTCCCTCTGTGACGTGGTAGACACTCATGTCTTGCGCTCTATGCGTAAGGGCAAATCTCCCGTCTGTGACGTGACAGATGTTCCTGCTTTGCGTTCAACGCATAAAGGCAAATCTCCTATCGGTGACATGGTAGATAAAATTTACAATGGTGCTTTTGCATCTAATGTGAGCTTGCCTACACGCGTACATCGTAAAAATAAGTCTTCTGTTGCTACTATGGCAGACACTTCCTTTGGTTTATCCAAGGAGACAAGAAATTTTGACAGAACTTCTGTTTTACGCCAACAGTCCTCTAATGCTGCTTTACACAAAGTACCAAATCTTATAATTACGTGCATGGCTGATGGTGTTCTCTGTGCACAAAAATTAACTCAAGATTTACGCACACAACTCCAAGCGCGTAAAAATTCACAGCTTTGTTCTGCCAATTAAGCTAGTAACCTTCTTTTTACGCAAGCGACTAAATATTTCTCTGTCCCAAATATAAGAAAGAAAATGTTATCTTCCAATTCTTCTGATTTACATGAATTACTTGTACAAAAGCGTAAAAATAGAAAATATCATGTGACACTCTCTAAAGAAAATCATCATTGTGAATGTCACCAAATTGTGATCAAATGTTGTTGTTCTACTACTAAACGGTCAGTTTTTGACCGATTAAGTTATAACGTACCTCAGCAACAAATTGATGACCAAGAACATGATTTGTCCTATGCATCGGTCAATATGGCATCTCATATCAAAAGAGGACGTCGTCCAAGATGTAATTCGTCCCAGACTCCAAGTCAACAATGGTTCAACCGAATTCTTGACACTTTTGAAGGAGTATATCAACATACTCGGTCAAGAAGTCAACGATCTTTAAGTATGTATTCTTCAGATTCAGAGGCTGGGGGTACCCATTATTTGGAGTCAGAAACTGATAGCATTGATTCTTATCTCTACACCTATCCCTCTTTATGCTCAAGAGAAGTCGAATCCTATTTTATCGGAGAAGAGCAGGAGACGTCTACTTCTCATACAGAACAGCGTCTTTCTGCGGTGGAACAATCACTAAAGTATATGCTTGCTATGCTGCAAAATATGCATCAGATGATAATGATTCAGCAAACGGTTCAACCAGCAGTGGTAACACCGGTGCAGGCAGCTGCGCCAACTCAAGATAGTCAACGGGTTGACATACCTTTGAATAATCTGGGTTAAGAGCCTGTTATCAATCAAAACTCTGCATCTCCTGACTCTCTCACTCTAGAGGATGTATCACCTCCAATGGGGGTTATAGTACATCCAACTACTATTCAATCAAATATACTTCCTCAAACTAGTGAAGCTATTCAAGCAGTTCGGGAGTTAAAAGCGTAATTTGAAGTTCTTAAGCACAAAGATCAGCTCCAAAAATTGGGGATCAAGCAACCTTATCCTCCCCACTAGAATTATGTACCCTTTCCTCCCAAATTCAAGCCACGATCTATGGTATTATTTGATGGGAAGGCTTCTCCAAGTCAATATATCAATTATTTTGATATTCTGACTGTTCATCTGTAGAGGAATGATGCTCTCCTCACCCGAGTTTTTATTAGGTATTTGACGGGTACAACATACGATTGGTATCGCAGTCTATCCAATAATTGCATATCGTCTTTTGACGAGTTCAAAGCGATGTTTCTCTCTCGCTTTTATGAAGGAGGAATGGATATGAATATGTCCTCCTTGATAGAGATTAAACAAAAAGAAAAAGAGGATACTCGGACATTTATTGAACGTTTCCGACAGGCTACTCTGAAAATACCTCCTGGTATGCCAGATTCAGCATTAATTGATACATGCAAAATGAATCTACGACCAACCATCGCTGTTTTTACGGGCTCTCAATTCACAGACTGAGCCTCATTTATTATAGCGACTGTTTCAGCTGAGACCAATGGTAGATTGGCTCGTGAGCATGGGATGATCTTCGCCTCAGAAGATAAAGGAAAGTAAACCTCTTCAGGTAATAATTTCGGTAATCGCAATGGGAAATAAAAGGAAACCCTGGTGGTGAACCTTTCAAAATCTAAAACTACACTAGGTAATCCGGAGTTTTCTAAGCCGAAAGAAGAGTACTATTTCGATGACAGTGACATTCCTGGAATATTCCAATGTCTCTTGAAGAGTAGAAAACTCCAGATTCCAGATCCAAAATAACCTAATAAGGTGGACTTGACTGATAATCCCAAGTATTGTATCTACCATAGGTACATAAATTATCTGACTAAGGCTTGCTGTGTCTTGAAGAAAAAGATTCAAGAGTTGATAAATGCTAAAGCTATCGCTGTAACTAATGATGAGCATACAGTCACGACTAATATGATTTCTCTTCAGTTTGGAAATCTTCTACGACAGTAAGTTCCTGATGGGATTGTCCCGATTCCGAAGGCGACAATGGATATTGTGAATCTTCCACCAGCCAGAGATCAAAGTAAAGGACTATTGCCTCTTACCTTAAAAATGGTGAAATCATGTGGGTACACACTGACTTAGTACCTGAAATAGAGTATGAAAGTAAAATTTCAAAACACAAAAAAGGTCAAAAAGTTAAAACCTGCAATATGATTTCTCATGTTGCTATCTCAGACCATGATGATTCTGATTATCTGTAGGATGGCATTCCTTTGGAAGATAGGCTAAGGGGTCTGAACATATGCCCTCAAAGTTTGGCTCCTCCAACCAAACTAAAGCTTACTCATCAGCAATGGTTAGCCATGAACAGTGTCCCTTTGTGTAGGGCACAATAAGTTTTTGCTGCCTATAAGAAAGCTTCGGTTGGGATTTTACCTTCTACACCGAAAGTTTTCACCCTTGCGACTACAGGGGTCTCCGTTCCTTCTTTATCTACTGAAACGTCTTGTGAAAGTCCGCTACCCATTCGTATGTACAGTCAATAATCGGTCTATCTCATGAAAAAGAGGGGCTATGACTTTCAAAATGCGGAAGGCTTGAACGATGGTAAAGGTATGCGAGTTCTTTTGCAAATTCAAGGTCGGAGATCCTCCATCGGAATAAGATTTGTGGTCCCTCATAAAAATTCCCCTAAAATGAAGACTAAGGGAAAAAATGGTTAAATCCTGTAATATGGTACTTCATTCTCCTGAGTCTGAGGAAGAGGCTTTTGCTGGTACAAGATCTGGAAAGGACTACCATAAAGATTACGAGGGAACTTCTAAACAGGTAGATGATGTCGCTGAAACTCTAAATCTACTGATTCAGTCATCTTCTATTCCTGCTGAGACAAGATCTTCTAAACCACCAGTGGTTGAAAAAGGGAAATCGAAGATAGTGCGTTTTGACGTCCCGCTGAAGTCTAGTTTAAATTAAGGGTTGATGAAACCTTATAAGTTTGACATTTTATCCCAATTAGCCAATACTCTGGCTAGGCTTTCCATCTTTGAGTTACTCTGTCTCTCTAAAAAAAGTTGAAAAACTTTGAGTGAAGCTTTGCTACAGGCAGATTCATGCTTAGCCTAACTCAAAAGTCCTGATAATACACCGGTGTCGTGTCCCGAAATGCCATAATATGATGGAGTCAATTCCTGGTATTACGTTCACATAAGAGGATATGCTGTTGAAGCATAATCGACATGACAGGCCTCTGTGTTACACAGGGTATATTGACTCGACCGAGGTTGACAGGATTTATATCAATCCAGGGTCTTCTATTAGCATTATTCTTCAGAGTATGTTACGACTATTTAGGATTCCTACTAGTGAGTTGACTTACACTAGTACGACAATTGTTGGTTTCAATTCTGGAAGAAGTAGACCATTGGGGAAAATTCGTCTGAAGATTCAAATAGGTGATCTTCGAACCATGGCAACCTTCTATGTTATCAATTCAGACGTATCTTATAATATCCTTCTTGGAAGACCATGGATACATGAACATAACATTGTACCTTCAACTCTCTACCAATGCTTCAAGTATTTGGATTCTCAGGGGACCGTAAAGACTAAATTTGCAGATCTCAATCCTTTTAAAGGTATTGAATCATATTTCTCTGATTCAATACTCTATACATAGGAGCATGTGAAGGAAATATCTGATACGGCTGAAGATCGATCGCCTTCTGAAGACCTATCACCTTCAGAAGACCAATCACCCTCAGAAGATCAACCTTTGAAGATTAAGGTTAAAAGCCAAGTTCAACCTCTCATGATCAAGGTTAAAGGATGTACTTCTTGTTCAACTAATTCAGAACGACTAGTAATCAACCACGGCAAGTCTACGCCTAAGACAGATGATGGTCCATTAATGATTAATCTAAGGCATAGTAACCAGGCTGTCAATGATGTAAATATTGATCAATATGTGTTTTCCTATTTTAATGAAGTTTTCCTTTTGGAGTATATGGCTGTCAAATATATTGAAAGAATGACTTTATCTGTTGATAATCAAAGTCATCGACATAAAACTGACATAAATACAGAGGAAACCTTATATATTAATCACAAAGAGAATTCTTTTCCTCCTCATGTCGATGTTTGGCCCTATGCTCAGATGTTCTTAACATCTACTTCTTACTTTCTACCTGTTGCCTCATTATCACAAGCTTGTGTGACTTATAGACGTCATAAAGAATCTTATTTTGTGATCCCGTCTACTAAGAAAAACAAGCGTTAAATTGTGTTTGGTCTGGCTAGGAATATTTCTGTTATACAGACAGATAATCTCGAAGAGAAGGATAAAGAAAAAAATTAGAATTGACAGATATAGTCAACAATCCCATAAGATTATTCAAAGTATAGGATATGATTTGAAAACCATGTCAGGCCTCAATCAGGGCAAATGTAGACGATTACCATTATGTGGTGATCAATTTTATCAACGAATCCGTCATGGTTTGGGATACGATACACCCCATATGTTTAAGGAAGATATGGAAGAAGAGTTTTCTTCCAGTTCTTCACAATCCTCAAATTCAGAAGGAGTTCAGTATGTTGAGTCTGAGCACGTCTTTTCAGTTAATATAGTTCAAACCGATGATGAGTCTGAACTATTTAAAAATTACCCTTGGGCAGAACAAAGAGATACTCAGTAGGAGCTTCGATTTGAGCAGCGACAGCCACCTACAGAAGATAAAATCATCCAGATTGATGTAGGAGACGAAACTATGTCAAAGCCAATATTTATCAGCAAAAACCTTTCCGAAGATGACAAAGAAAAGTTGATAAAGCCGATAAAAGAATATATTGATATTTTTGCATGGAGCTATGAGGATATGCCAGGTCTGAATCCTAAAGTAGCTACCCATAAACTCAATATTCTTCCTAATGCCAAACATATAAAACAATAGCAACGATATTTTCGACCAGACATGATGGATGCAATTGAAGCAGAAGTTAAAAAGCTGATCACATGTGGCTTTGTCCGTAAAGAAAAACACACAGATTGGGTTGCCAATATTGTTCCTGTCATGAAGAAGAATAGAAAAGTTCGAGTTTGCATAGATTTTCGAGATCTCAACGCAGCTTGTCCAAAAATGAATTTTTACTTTCGATCACTGATGACATGATAGACTATACACGTGGTTTTGAACGTATGTCTTTCATGGACGGATTCTTATGATACAACCAGATTAAGATACATCCAGGAGACGAAAAGCACACCGCTTTCCATACACCCCTTGGTGTTTATTGCTACACGGTTATGCCTTTTGGTCTGAAAAATACCGGTGCTACATATCAACGGGCCATGAGCAACATCTTTGAAGAACATCTGCGAAAAATAGTTGAATGTTATGTATATGATATCGCCGTCAAAAGTCAATCAAAAGATGATCGCATTCAAGACTTGAAGACAGTATTCGTGTTGATGCGTCAACATCAACTAAAGATGAACCCCGCTAAGTCTTTCTTGGAAGTTTCCAGTGGCAAATTTTTGGTATTTGTCATTACTTCTCAAGGTATCCATGTTGATCCTGATAAAGTTAAAGCAATTCTTGAAATGCGTCCGCCATGCAATCTGAAAGAGCTCCGTGGCTTTCAGGGTTGCATTGCTTATATCAGGAGATTTATATCAAATCTTTCTGGGAGATGTCAACCTTTCTCTCGTTTTCTTTCAAAAGCCTTAGGGCATTTTGTTAAGTGAAACATAAGTTACCATTTAATCAACAACTCACGCAATTATATAATGTATCTGTCACAACCTCAACCCCGAATGGAGGACAAGTATAAGATACGATGATACTCAATCACAATCTAAGCATGATAATATAACACAGAAGTCTTAACAACTATATAAAACTCAAAACAACAACAACTTAAATAAACTCCCAAAATTAAGACATTTCAACAATCTCAAGACACCACTTATTACAAAACAAGTTCTAAAAGAGAAACTAAACCATAAACTAGTAATCTACTCCAAGCTCTACTGGTCCTCTAGGCTAGCTGTGAATCTCCAGATTACCTGTAATATTTTCAACAGGTCCAGTCAGGAAAGAAACGAGCACAATACATCTCACGCAGTTCATAATATGATAGGATATATAAATATGCTATAGAGTAAGATACATGAAACACTTGGAAATATATGAAGTAGAAAAGATGACTATAAAAAATATCTACTATAAGTAAAGAGCTAACAGTGGCTAGTGATGTAGAGTACAAGATAGACATGTGAACGACTTGATAATAAACATAAAAGTTTGTACATGACTATGCTACTTTGGAATTGTTCACATGATCATTTATACTCCTCCATACCCCAATCAATATACAAGGATCCAGACAGGTTATGTTATTGCACATGATATCACATGAAGACCCATAAATGGGTGCACATGAATATATACATGGGGGCTCTGTAAACATGAGAGTACATGAATCATAAGAGTGCACTTGAATGGTGAAAGCACCGGAGTACATGATGAAAATAAAACACACATGACTTACTGTAACCCGATGCTCCCGAGGGGGATAACATCTCATGAAGAGATCCATATAGTACCAATCCATGTTAACAACGTGACAGCATCAAGTAAAGTAATCTAGAGCATAAATGTAAATCCTATCAAGTATGAAACGGTCAGAGAATGTACTCGCCTGATACCCGGAACAGCTGATATAAAAAGATGGCCAACTGGAGTCACAGAATCCTAGTTAGAGCAACACAGGTTATAAAGAGTTCAATTTATATGGTAATTGAAATTATAATACAATCTACATAAGTCTATGTCAATCTAGGTCAAAGTCAACTCTTAGTCAACTCTGGTCAACTATAAAGTCAAACTAGGTCAACTCTAGTCAACTGTGGTCAAACTAGCTATGGTTGGGTCAATAATGGTCAACTAGTCTAGGTTAGTCAATTCTAGGTCTAAACAAACTAAGTCTATATAAATCAAATATCCAAGATAGCTACTAACTCATAGCCTAAGTCACTTGCTATACCAAGCACAAAACCAAACCATAAGCTAACAAGGCACACAAACTTAGTCATATAATGTATATATATTATTTATATTCACATATTTATATACATAGATATATATATAGGAAAGCTATATATATAGGCACATACATATATATATATATATATATATATATATATATAGAAAAGGAGAGGTAAAAAAAAAAAAAAAAAAAAAAAATATATATATATAGAAAAGGAGAGGTAAAAGAGTAAGTGATTGTGTGTGTGTGTGTGTGTTTGGCATGTGTGTGAAAGGATCTGTGTTAATGTTCTAAGATTTAGTGATACGTAGGTGTATGTGACATGGGAAACATGGTGTTAAAGGGTGTATGAATGCATGTGTGTAAAAGGTTATAGGTTAACTCAGTTTATAGAAATACATATATACATACTTACATTGCATACATGCATACGTACATATCATGTATGCATACATACATTACATACATGCCTACATACATATCATATATGCATACTTGCATTCATTCATGCACCTATACATACATATATAGATGCATACATACATATTATGTATACATACATATATTGCATACATGCCTACATACATATCATATATGCATACTTGCATTCATTCATGCACCTATACATATATACATAGATGCATACATACATATTTGAATACATTATATACTTGTATATATTATATTCATATATGCATACTCTATATTATATTTTATTCATTCCTGCATACATGCATACATATAATATATGCATACAAACTCATATATTTAACTCAAAATATATGTGAATACATACATTACATTAACTTAACACACACACACACACACACACACACACACACACACACACACATATATATATATATATATATATATATATATAATTAATATATATATATATATATATATATATATATATATATATATATATATATATATCATTCATTCATATTCCATATATCATTCATAAAAAAAAAAAAAAAAAAAAAAAAAAAAAAAAAAATATATATATATATATATATATATATATATATATATATCATTCATTCATATTCCATATACATGCATACTAAAAAAATATATATATATATATATATATATATATATATATATATATATAAAATATATATATATATATATATATATATATATATATATATATATATATATCATTCATTCATATTCCATATACATGCATACTTCAGTTCATGTATTATATCCATTTACATATCATTAAGTTGTATACATATACTTATATTCATTACATACATGTCATTCATGCATATTACATACTTACATGCATCTATACATTATATACATTGTATACAATATGTAAAAATAGAAGAGGAAAAAAAGGGGAAAACTGAAATGGAAAGGGAAGGGAAGGAAAAAATGTAAGGAAAAGAAAAAACTGTGAACATATACATGATTGCATCATATATTCTATATTACCATACATGCTATCATTATATATTGTATTACATTATGACTACATTATGCATTCATATCTATCATTACATGTATACCTTGCATTCGTATCTAGCATTCATTATATACTTTCATGCATACATTGTATATCATTCTTTCATTCATACATTTATGCATTGCTTACATACATTACATTGATTGCATTCCTACATGCTTGCATTCAACCATATATATACATTAATGTAAAGAGGATACATATCATATATATCATTTCATTCATCTGACATATCATGCATTGTATACTCTACATTCACTTAATATCCATACTACATAGGCTCATAGGTTACACAAAATGCCTATATCGTATAGTCACTCTTCTACTTAAAACTAATACTTTACCAATCGGGCTTTAACTAAATTCTAGGATTAAAGTATGTCTTAGCCCTTTGTGTTATCTTTCCGAAACTTTAAACGGATCGCATTTTCGTATCCGAAAGCTCTCGGAATCGCAAAAATATCGAAATGCATTCGTCTTTCGGACAACTGACACTCAAACAGTTCTATAGAAAGTTCTAAAATGTATTTTACCTATTATTATATATATATTTGGAAAGATAACTTCCATATGGTTCTTTTAAAAAAATGGAAGATTAATCAGAGTTATAAGCTAAAGGTTATGACATTTCTAAGTTACTTTGGTTAATAAAAATGTGGATGAATATTATGACGAATTTGAGTTGTTTTGGACAAAAGAAACACATGCAGGCCAAAATACTTGGATACCAATATAGGTATCCAAATGAAACTCATTCTAACCATCCTAACTAAGATCAATCCACTCTTTAACAATTCTAAAACTAAATTTAAATATCTTTTTAAGCTATTAGCATACATACATACACATGGGGTGTCCTAATTTGGGATCTATCAAGTAGGACATAAGACACATATCTAAAATCCTCAAGAGAGCTCCAAATGGCCTCAAATTTGAATTTAAATATGGTACATGCTTGGAGGGTGGATCCGATGGATTCAAAACTAACTAATATGCATAGAAAGTCAATTTAGAGGGTTGGTTTACCTATTGGGAGTGGAATCCCAATGACACTCCCAAGGACACGGCTCCGACACGAAGATCTTCCAAAAAAGAGACTCCTCCTTGTACTTTACTCCAAATCTTTGCTAGCACCCTCCCTTGGTAGTATGAGAAGGTTGGATGAAAGTTTTGGTGGAGGGATGTAAGGATTTGGAAATCAAATCAAAGAGGGAATTAAGCTCTCTAATTTGGGGAAGAACACTTTGTGAAGGAAAAAAGGCAAGATGGAATGAAATGAAAGGAAGGAAGGCTAACCTACCTATAGTGGCTGTCATTAAATCTTATTTGGGCCTTGGGGAAAAGCCCAATAAGGCCTCAACTAGTCCTCTTGGTTAATTTTAAGTTAGGTTCAAGTTTGGGATCAAAAAGGTTAAATTTAAACCTCTAACTTAACCAATCTAACAAGTGAGATTAGTTTAAACTTACTAACTTAATTAGTAGAGTTTGTGGGCCATGACTAACTAATCTTGGGGTTCCGTCTAGAGTCTAAGCTACCGGATCACTAACACAAGTCGGAACGAAACGAAACTCAAACCCGACTAAACAAATTCTGTAAAATCAATATTAAAATAGAAAAATTCCCAAAATATTAAAATATGATAAACGACCAAAATGACAATGCATCAATATAAATATTATTAAAATAATCTAAAATTCATCAATTAATTAAAACCTTGAATAATTTAAAAGTCACAAAATGACCAAAATATCCTTAGCCTAAAAAGTTATAATTAGTCATTCTAATCATATGGTTAGGTCCCCATGTTCATGGTTAGTCTCTAGGCTCAACAGTTCTAGGCTTTACTAGCTAACACATCAAAATTATAATTCATCAATTTTAAATAGTATTAAATTAATTAAAAATCTCCATAAATCATAAATCCTATTATTAAATAATAAACTTTTACAAAAGTTCAAAATTATCCTTATTTTAGAAAAGTGGGTGTTACATCTCCCTTCAGTTGCGGATTATTGCATAGAGTTCTACCCAAATTCTTCCAGAGTTCTGTCTTTGGAAAAACTATAAATAGAGAAGAATTTTGATTATTTCAAATCACTTATTGTGAAACCCATTTTTTTAATTAATTAATTTAGTGTTATTTTTTTATTTATTGTAATTATTATTTCTGGAATTTTAGTGTTTAGTCAAACCCGTAAAATTTTATTCTTATAATTTGTTGCTAAATTATTATCATTTTAGGAAAACCATATTTTTAGATATATTATCATTCCTGGATTTTAATGTTGGGCCTGACCCGTCCAGACCCGTCCCGAACCCATCTCGAACCCAAATTCAATTTTTTCGAAAACTAATTTTAAAGTCCCTTAGTATATATTTATAAATAAATAAATATCAATTTCTTTATTAAAAACAAAAGAATTCTTATATTTTTTTTCTTTAAAACTTTCATTAACTATCATATTAACTCTTTACACTCTCTCTTTCTCATAACAATCAGGAAAGGAAACCTTTCCATTTCCAAACGTCCCTGGCTAGCCGTCCTTCCTTTCCGTAACATCCTGAGCGGTGACCGCTCCGTTCACCTCCCCAAACGGCCATGCCCTTTGGGTTCCCATAACCCCCAAATATTCTCCTATATAAACCCACCTCTTCTCCTCATCCATCACCATTTCCATCACCTTCTCCCCAAACCCCTTCCCTAAAAGCCCTAGCCGCTCGATCCCGAGCTCTCCTCGATGCGCGCCCCGAGCCGCCCCGACGCCACCTCCAGCGTCGCCCGAGCCCCTCTCGGTCGACCCCGCGGCACCTCCCTGTCTGGCGACCCGTGCGGCTCCCCTGAGCCGACCGTCTCCCTCCGGCGCGCCATCCGTCGCCGATCCCGACCCGAGCGGCGAGCCTCGCTCCCCAGTGCTGCTCCGTGCACACCTTCCAGTGTGCGTTGTTGTCCCTGTGCCCCGATTTGTTGTCCAGATCCGTGCTTTCCGTGGCACTTTTCGCGGTCTGCGTGTTTTGGATTTATTCGAGATTCTCAGGTTTTTTGTTTTCTCCTATTTTCATCTGAGAGCTCTAGCCGAGCACCCGAGGTATATTTTCGTGTCTTCGTATCCCTCTCTTGGTATCGATGATGACATGGTCCCTGATCCCGCTATGGGAATCAGATCGATTCGTGGTTTCGAATTTTTCGAACTCCCTTTCGGAATGATTCTGTGGTTTTATGATTCTATGGTTTTGTGATTCTGTGGTTTCTCAGAATTTTTGAGTTAAGTTCGAATTTTCCCGTATATGGTTCTGTAGTTTTCGGGTTCCGAATTTCATTTCAAATTCTTCAAATTTTTCGGAAAGGGTTCTGTGATTATTAATTTTTTTAAAATAAAAATCTACATTGGGTTGGATAAATTGGTATCCCTGATTTAGGTTTTTGTGGTTTGTTATTCCTAGTTTAGAACATTGTGGGTGTTGGCATTTTTCCAGGATTGGGTTGTCCCAATTATAGAGGAAGTGCTGTCCAAATTTTCGAAAATATATATTTTAAAACTATCTTCAAAACCCGATCTTTGCAAAACAAATTACATCTTGGAGTGTTGGTTTAAAAATAGATTTTATATCTTTTCGGACGACGACCATATTGGTCCATGGGCCCTGACTAAATGCAAACGAAATCGGCCAACCCGGACGTTGAGGCATTAGTTAAAACATGAGTTTTGAATGACCAAGTCTGAGACGCATTTTATAATTATCTTTAATTTATTGTTATTTTTAGAATGGGTCACTGATGTTAGTATTTTTGTGCAGGTCTTCGGCCTACTGTTGGACCGTTCACGGTATTCAGAGCTCGCCTTTAAATTAAATTAATTTATGTAAAAAAAATTGTAAGGACATAAGTCCAAGTTTTCTTTTCTATTTTTCTGTGGACCTGTAATAAGTAGTTTAGTTTTCTTTTCTGGATTTTTGTTTTGTAGGTAAACGCATAAATAGTAAACTGAATATTTATCTTTTATAGAAAATTAATAAGAGTTTTCTCACAATAAATAAAATAAGATTTCAAGTTTGTAACTTAGACAGTTTCATGTTTTCTCATTAAAAGAAAAATCTAATTTATATATATATATATATATATATATATATATTACAAAATACAAAGTTTTGTCAAATAATTGAAAAATGCAAAGTTTTCCAATAAAAATGTTAGCTTGACTTTTACCTCGTTAAATTAATAACTTTGAATCGCATCGATAAACGTGTTTTGTTTATAACAACATAAAATTTGACTAGGATCAAATTTTAGAGATTGTAACTAGCACACCTAGATATGGTTTCCTTATTTATGCTAAGTCGGGATTTTTAATGTAGGATTTCGAGGACGAGTCTGATTTTTCTTTTTCGGAACCGACTCTTCAAACCCAGTCATAGACAAAGGCAAGTACGGTTGTATTTATTTTTTTAATTTAGTTAATAATTGTAATATTGCAAGATTAAACCACATTGCTATACGGAACTCTCTCCTAGACTATTGATTGTTATTGATTGCGGGATTGGAGGAGTAGTGTAGTGTATTATGACCAATACCCCTCATATTGCATATTGATTGTGCGAGCTTACCCCTCTTGCACATGGGGATAAGCCGTATCGTATCACTAGGATACTATTGTACAACCCAAGCCGGTCATAAGTATTACATACTCAAATCATATTGGTTTCAATTATGGAAAATTGCTAGAAAATATTGTTCAAGTATTTAAACTGTTTAAAATTGTAAATTTCTAATTACTAGTTGAATTGTTAGATTTTCGTAATTGTACTTTGCTCCTTTCCTGACTGGATTCCCCACCCCCAATAGGTAACATTGATGAAGCTGAGCTATTATATAATAGCTATTATGATCCGGTGCTCTACCCTGCAGTGCTTCCAGATTTCCACTTGGAAGATGTTAATCCTGAGGCTGATGAGCCAACTTCCTAGATGATGATTTTCCTTTTAGTTTTGATGTTTGAATGAAAAGACAATTTTTATTTTATCAGATGTATTAAATGAATCTTTTGTTGGACAAGTTTTAATATTCAAAATTTTAGAAGTTGTGACAAATATATATTGTGTTGTCGTAAATACCTGCACTTGGATACAGCTTACTACCGCCGTCTCACAATGGTGCAGGCTGGGCATGATCTGATTCGACCCAACAATTTGGGACCGAATCGTGACTTGTTTTTAGTGGTGGCCCATGCAGGTCATTCAACAAGTTAGGTAAACATATCTAGAAACATTTAGAACACTAGAACATTAATTTGTCACAACATAGGACCGAAATATATTATAAATAAATATTTTTGTTTGTTACAGACTGGTAGGCTACATTGCTTATGTTTTGCAATCCTAAACCTTCCAGACTATGGACACAGACAAGACCAACACTACTGGCGATGGGTTGTCATCACCCGATCACACCCTACCTCCTCAATCGAGTCCGAATCCTATACCCCGGCAGTTAACCGATCGTCCCCATAATGCACCAGCACCCCATGGATTTTATACTACTACTCAAGTGTTAGATCCTACATATTCCCGGACTGAACAGCAAGCTCCTGCGGTGATGTCCGATCCAGCTGCCCCACCAGTGCCCGTGGACCCCACCGACCTTGTAGGTCTGTTACAAGGAGTGCTTGAGGCACAGAAAACTCAAGCTAAAGCTCATCGTGAACAGACGGCGATTATGAGAGAAGGCATAGAGAATGCCCACAATGTGGCTATAGCTGCACTGGAGAGAGGAGAAGCAGCCCAATCTGAACCAAGGCCGGCTAAAGTCGGAGATATTAAGAAATTCAAGAAGCTAGGCCATCGACCTTTCAAAGGAACCGAAAGAATTATCTATGCTGACGAATGGCTCGACAGTATGGAGCGTCTCCTCAGTGTCGTTCAACTCCCTGATGATCTTCAAGTTGAAGCAGTGGGACTCCAACTGTTAGATGTAGCCAGCACCTGGTATCAGAATGAACCCCGACTCTAGCACAGGCAGCTTGACTGGAACACCTTCAAGAGGTTGTTCCGCAGGAAGTTCTTTCCAACATCAGAGTTGCAGGAGATGGAAAGACAGTTCCAGAATCTGAAGCAAGGGAACATGACTGTTGGTAAATATACGGCAGAGTTTGGTCAACTTAGTCACTTTGCAAAGAACTTGGTTCCCGACCCCGCTGTTCATGCTGAAAGATTCAGGTATAGACTGAGGGAAGAGATTCGCACTCCTGTGATCGCAGGCGGCGCCAAGACGTACGAGTGGATCCTAATACGAGCTCAGGATATAGAGAAGAGTCAGCATGCTCGTTCAAAGAGGGAGTATTCTGAAACTAGCAACTTCCAGAATAACCAGAAGAGGCCCAACTACAACAATAACAACAGGCCTTCTCAACACCAGCAACAGTACCATCAGGCGAGGACCAATGACAGAGCGTCTCAGAAGCAGATTCTTATCTGCGATTTCTGCAAGAGGCCAGGACATCAGGCAAACATCTGCAGGAAGAGGCACTGTCTAGTTTGTGGGTCTGCCACCCATCAAGTGAGGGATTGACCCACGACCTTCAACCGGACTGGAACAACATCGCAGAAGGCTCCCCTACCCACTCAGCAACAACATTTTGGGCAACACCAACAGAAGACTGGGCGAGCTTTTACCCTAACAGCAGATGAGCAAGAGCTAGAGCAGGAACCTACCGCTGATGTCATCGCAGGTTCTATTTATGTGCATTCACATCCTGCTTTAGTATTATTTGATTCGGGTGCTTCACACAGTTTTATAGCAACAAAATTCATCTCTGCATACCACATAGTTACAGGATTTAGCAAAAAGATATGTAGAGTTATAACTGGTGGTGGACCCATACCCATCACTGAGACTTGTAACTGCCCTATAACTATCTCAGGACACAATTTCTTAGCACCCTTACTTGTGATGCCCTTACCTAACTATGATGTAGTCCTGGAAATGGACTGGTTATGTAAGCAGCATGCGCTGATAGATTGTCACAGAGGATGTGTAGTCTTTATCCCACCTGGAGAGCCGGAGTTTGAAATCTCTCGAGCTCCGGAAGATATGGAGGGTATTACTTACTCCTCTATCACCGAAGAACCCAGACCTCCTCATCCTATCATAGCAGAATTCATGGATGTCTTCCCTGATAGTCTTCCAGGATTACCCCCAGATCGAGATATATAATTCACCATCGACCTAGTTCTCGGCTCTGCCCCTATTTCTCGAGGATGCTACAGAGTCAACCCTAAGGAGACCAAGAAAATGAAGGACCAGATCAATGAGCTGAAGGGCCTTGGATTTATCAGAGATAGAGCTTCACCTTGGGGAGCACCTGTCTTGTTCGTACCCAAGAAGGACGGGACTGTACGGATGTGCATCGACTATCGGGCGCTGAACAACATCACCATCAAGAACAAGTACCCTCTGTCCTGGATCAATGACCTGTTTGATCAACTCAGTGAAGCTAAGGTGTTCTCGAAGATAGAACTTCGATCTGGCTAACACCAAAACAAGGTCAGGAAGGAGGATATCCCAAAGACGACGTTCAACACCAAATATGGTCAGTATGAATTTTTGGTCATGCCGTTTGGATTGACGAATGCCCCTGCGGTATTCATAAACCTTATGAACAAGGTCTTCCATGAATATCTGGATCAGTTTATTGTTGTCTTCATCGATGACATCTTGATCTACTCGAAGACCGAAGAAGAGCATGAAGAGCACCTGAGGAAAGTTCTGGGAACCTTGAGGAAGGAGAAACTCTATGGTAAGCTATCTAAATGTGGATTCTTCTTAGACAAGGTAGATTTTCTGGGCCATGTTGTCACAAGAGAAGGAATTTCGGTAGATTCAAAGAAGATAGCTGCTATTGAGAAGTGGAGTACACCAAGTTCAGTTGCTGAAATCAGAAGTTTCTTGGGCTTAGCTGGCTACTACCGAAAATTTGTGAAAGACTTCGCCAGGATTGCTGAGCCGATGACGAAGCTTACCAGGAAGAACGAAGAATTTGTGTGGACTGAAGCTTGCTAGTCAGCATTTGAGGAACTGAAGAAGAGACTTACAACGGCACCGATACTTGCACTACCCGCAGGTACCGGTGGTTTCTCAATCTACAGTGATGCTTCTGGTAAGGGATTGGGTTGTGTTCTTCAACAACACGGGAAAGTAATTGCTTACACATCTAGGCAATTACAGACTCATGAGAAGAACAATCCCACGCATGATTTGGAGCTTGCAGCAGTTATTTTTGCACTGAAGCTGTGAAAGCATTACCTCTATGGAGAGAAAGTAGAAATATTTACAGACCACAAAAATCTTAAATATGTTTTCACTCAGAAGGAGCTGAACATGCGACAAAGGAGATGGCTGGAGCTGATGAAAAATTTCGACATCGACCTACAGTACCATCCGGGTAAGGCTAATATGGTTGCAGATGCACTTAATCGATACCCGATGGCGATGTTTTTGACCAAGGGGCGGCATTTGCTGGAAGACATAGAGAAGCTTGGACTGGAGATTGTACTGCCTGAAAATAAAATAAAGAAGCTGGGAAGAGAAGCTATTATACCAGGAGTTGAATCATCAATGATGCAGTTGCAAGTGCGTTCAAGCCTGATGGACAAAGTCAAGAAGACACAATTTAAAACGAGACGCTTTGCAAACTCATAGATTAAGTGCTGGCAGGAATACTTGAAGGATTCTCAATCGTCAGCGATGGGGCATTGAGGCATGGTACAAGGCTTTGCGTACCAACTGACGAACTGAGGAATGAGCTGATACAAGAAGCATACCATTCGCAATATTCCATACATCCAGGAGCTAATAAAATGTATCGGGATATGCGTACTATAGTGTGGTGGTACGGAATGACGAAGGACGTATCCAGATATGTGGCTAGATGCTTAATTTGTCAACAAGTAAAAGCCAGCAGACAGAGACCAGCAGGATTGTTGCAGCCGCTAGACTTCCCGGATTGGAAATAGGAACACATAACGATGGACTTTGTGTCAGGACTGCCTCGATCCCAAGGAGGGAAGGATGCCATTTGGGTTATTGTGGACCGACTGACGAAGTCAGCTCACTTTATCCCCTTCAAGGTTGGTCTATCCACCGAGAAGTTGGCAGCACTATATATGCATCATATCTACCGGATTCATGGAGTTCCGGTAAGTATTATATCTGACAGAAATACTAGATTCACCTCTCACTTTTGGAAGAGCTTGCATGACAGTTTAGGAACACAATTGAAGTTCAGCACCGCCTACCATCCCCAAACTGACGGACAATCGAAGAGAACCATCCAGACGCTAGAAGACATGCTGAGATCTTGCGTCTTAGAATTTGGAGGGTCTTGGGAAGATCACTTGCACTTGGTAGAGTTTTCCTACAACAACAGCTACCAAGCTAGCATCGGTATGACTCCGTTCGAGGCACTTTATGGACGTCGTTGTTGCACTCCACTTGCTTGGGACAACGTAGGAGAAAGAGTACTGCTTGGACCTGAAATTGTGACCGATGCAGCAGAGAAGGTAAAGGTGATTAGAGACAAGCTTAGGATTGCTCAGGACAGACAGAAGCATTGGGCTGATAGCAGTCGTCGACCATTAGAATTCGAAGCAGGAGATAGTGTCTTCGTCAAGATCTCCCCTACCAAAGGAACTATCAGATTTGACAGAACAGAAAAGCTGAGCCCCAGGTACATCGGCCCATTCGAAGTTTTGAGCCGAGTTGGAGAAGTAGCGTACCGATTAGCTCTACCAGCTAATCTTGAAGGCGTGCACATCGTCTTCCGTGTTTCACAGCTCAGACGCTACATCCCATATTCGAGCCACATCTTGGACAATTCAGAGCTGGAGATTGGACCCAGCCTCACAGTACCAGAGAAGCAAGTGGCAATTTTAGACAGAGGTGAGAAGAAAACCAGGAACTCTGTGACGCCCATAGTCAGAGTGATGTGGCGGCACAATTTTCCAGGCGAGTCTACCTGGGAGCGAGAAGGCGAGATGCGGGAGCAGTATCCGTATCTATTTGAGACCTGAGGTAATCCCTAACCCTATCCTTTAATTTCGAGGACGAAATTTCCTAAGGAGGGAAGGTTGTGAAGCCCGTATTTTTTTACTTAATTAATTTAGTGTTATTTTTTTATTTATTGTAATTATTATTTCTGGAATTTTAGTGTTGAGTCAAACCCGTAAAATTTTATTTTTATAATTTGTTGCTAAATTATTATCATTTTAGAAAAACCATATTTTTAGAAATATTATTATTGCTGGATTTTAATATTGGGCCTGACCCGTCCAGACCCGTCCCGAACCCATCTCGAACCCAAATTTAGTTTTTTCAAAAACTAATTTGGAAGTCCCTTAGTATATATTTATAAATAAATAAATATCAATTTAATTATTAAAAACAAAAGAATTCTTATATTTTTTATGAAAACTTTCATTAACTATCATTTTAACTCTTTACACTCTCTCTTTCTCATAACAATCAGGAAAGGAAACATTTCCATTTCCAAACGTCCCTGGTCAGCCGACCTTCCCTTCCGTAACTTCTCGAGCGGTGACCGCTCCGTTCACCTCCCCGAACAGCCATGGCCTTTGGGTTCCCATAACCTCCAAATATTCTTCTATATAAAACCACCTCTTCTCCTCATCCATCACCATTTCCATCACCTTCTCCCCAAATCCTTTCCCCAAAAGCCCTAGCCGCTCGATCCCGAGCTGCCCTCGGCGCGTGCCCCGAGCCGCCCCGATGCCACCTCCAGCGCCGCCCGAGCCCCTCTCGACCGACCCCGCGGTGCCTCCCTGTCCGGCGACCCGTGCGGCTCCCCCGAGCCAACCGCCTCACTCCGGCGCGCCATCCGTCGTCGATCCCGACCCGAGCGGCGAGCCCCGCTCCCCAGAGCTGCTCCGTGCGCACCTCCCTGTGTGCATTGCTGTCCCCGTGCCCCGGTTTGCTGTCCAGATCCGTGCTTTCCGTGGCACTTTCCGTTGTCCGCGTGTTTTAGATTTTTTCGATATTCGCGGGTTTTTGTTTTCTCCTATTTTCATCTGAGAGCTCTAGCCGAGCACCCGAGGTATATTTTCATATCTTCGTGTCCCTCTCTTGGTGTCGATGATGACATGGTCCCCGATCCCGCTATCGAAATCGGATCGATTCGGGGATTCAGATTTTTCGAACTCCCTTTCGGAATGATTCTGTGGTTTTATGATTTTGTGGTTTTGTGATTCTGTGGTTTCTCAAAATTTCTGAGTTAAGTTCGGATTTTCTTGTATATGGTTCTGTAGTTTTCGGGTTCCGAATTTCATTTCGAATTCTTCAAATTTTTCGGAAAGGGTTCTGTGATTATTATTTTTTTTAAATAAAAATCTACATTGGGTTGGATAAATTGGTATCCCTGATTTGGGATTTTGTGGTTTGTTATTCCTAGTTTTGAACATTGTGTGTGTTGGCATTTTTCCAGGATTGGGTTGTCCCAATTATAGAGGAAGTGCTGTCCAAATTTTTGAAAATATATATTTTAAAACTATCTTCAAAACCCAATCTTTGTAAAACAAATTACATCTTGTAGTGTTGGTTTTAAAATGGATTTTGTATCTTTTCGGGCGACGACTATATTGGTCCATGGGCCCTAACTAAATGCAAACGAAACCGGCCAACCCGGACGTTGAGGCATTAGTTAAAACATGAGTTTTGAATGACCAAGTCTGAGACGCATTTTATAATTATCTATAATTTATTATTATTTTTTGAATGGGTTACTGCTATTAGTATTTTGGTGCAGGGTTTCGGCCTACTGTTGGACCGTTCGCGGTATTCAGAGGTCGCCTTTAAATTAAATTAATTTATGTAAAAATTTTTTAAGGACATAAGTCCAAGTTTTTTTTCTATTTTTTTTGTGGACCTGTAATAAGTAGTTTAGTTTTTCTTTTCTTTTTTATGGATTGTTGTTTTGTAGGTAAACGCATAAATAGTAAACTGAATATTTATCTTTTATAGAAAATTAATAAGAGTTTTCTCACATTAAATAAAATAAGATTTCAAGTTTGTAACTTAGACAGTTTCATGTTTTCTCATTAAAAGAAAAATCTAATTTATATATATATATATATATATATATATATATATATATATATATATATATATTACAAAATATAAAGTTTTGCCAAATAATTGAAAAATGCGAAGTTTTCCAATAAAAATGTTAACTTGACTTTTACCTCGTTAAATTAATAACTTTGAATCGCATAGATAAACGTGTTTTGTTTATAACAACATAAAATTTGACAAAGTTCAAATTTTAGAGATTGTAACTAGCACACCTAGATATGGTTTCCTTATTTATGCTAAGTCGGGATTCTCAATGCAGGATTTCGAGGACGAGTCTGATTTTTCTTTACCAGAATCGACTCTTCAAATCCAGTCATAAACAAAGGCAAGTACGATTGTGTTTATTTTTTTAATTTAGTTAATAATTGTAATATTGCAAGATTAAACCACATTGCTACACGGAACTCTCTCCTAGAGTATTGATTGTGGGATTGGGGGAGTAGTATAGTGTATTATGACCATACCCCTCATATTGCATATTGATTATGCGAGCATAGCCCTCTTGCACACGGAAATAAGCCGTATCATATCACTAGGATACTATTATACAACCCAAGCCGGTCATTAGCATTACATACTCAAATCACATTGTTTTCAATTGTGGAAAATTGCTGGAAAATATTGTTCAAGTATTTAAACTGTTTAAAATTGCAAATTTCTAATTATTAGTTGAATTGTTAGATTTTCATAATTGTACTTTGCTCCTTTCCTGACTGGATTCCCTACCCCCAATAGGTAACATTGATGAAGCTGAGCTATTATGTAATAGCTATTATGATCCGGTGCTCTACCCTGCAGTGCTTCCAGATTTCCACTTGGAAGATGTTGATCCTGAGGCTGATGAGCCAACTTCCTAGATGATGATTTTCCTTTTAGTTTTGATGTTTGAATAAAAAGATAATTTTTATTTTATCAGATGTATTAAATGAATCTTTTATTGGATATGTTTTAATATTTAAAATTTTAGAAGTTGTGACAAATATATTGTGTTGTTGTGGATACCTGCACTTGGATATAGCTTACTGTCGCCGCCTCACAACAGTGCAGGCTGGGCATGATCTGATTCGACCCAACAATTTGGGACCGGGTCGTGACACTCATTCACTTTCATCTCTTCTCTTATAAAGCTTACGTTTCTTCCAAAATGTTATAAAAAGCTTTAATTTTCAAATCCCAAGCCAGTTATAATTTTTTAGTCAATTTGCTGGTACGGTGCGGTCTAGAAGATTTCAAAGAAATTGTAATCAGAGGCTTGATTGAAGAAAGACTCTTCAAAATTAAAGTTGGTCGAGTTCTTCGTATCAAAGCTCGCGTTTGTAGAAGTTACAAGGACTTCGTATGAAAACTTACAGGTTTTTCCAATAGTGGATTCAACTAGAAGCTAGAGTTCTTTCGACTAGACTAGTCCTCACAAGAGGGAAACCAGTATACATCGCTGTATTTGTGTTTGCCTTCTGATCTCTTTTCTTTACAGTTATTACTTTGTGATTATTGATATTATTTCTGTGATCTAACTGCTAACAAGTTTTTAATTAGCAATATTCCATTACCTACTCTATTCACCCCCTTCCCCCCTCTAGAGTATTCTGCTTTACGACTTCGTTCCTATAATTGGTATCAGAGCGGGTTATACAGGTAAAGCAAGGTAAAATTGTAGTTATCTTTAATTGTCTTATAGATCACAGCATTACACATGACAACTGTAAAATTTACAAGTGAAGGCCAAGCCACAAACAGACCTCCACTGTTTGATGGCACAAACTACACTTATTGGAAAACATGGATGAGTTTCTTCTTAAATTCTCTTGATTTTGACTTATGGTCTATAGTTATTGATAGCTACAAAAAGCCTCCTCGTATTCCTGTTGAGGGAGTTTTAGTTGATAAATCCCATGATAAATATACTGAGGATGAAAAGAAAAAGGCCAGTCTTGACGCACGTGCTATTAACACTTTATTTTGTGCTTTAGACAGTACTGAGTTTAACTGGGTGTCGACTTGCACAACATTGAATGAAGTGTGGAAACTTCTTGAAGTAACCCACGAAGGAACAACACAAGTCAAGGAGTCAAAGATCAGCAGGAGTACGAGGCGTTCAAGATGAAGCCAAATGAATCCGTCACTCAGATGTTTACGAGATTCCTGAATATTGTAAATCCTTTGTCTTCATTAGACAAGGAATACAGTAAAAATGAGAAGATTCATAAACTTCTACGAGCTCTCACGAAGAACTAGATTCTAAAGGCTACAGTAATCATTGAAGGAAACGACCTCTCAACAATGTCCCTGGAAACACTCATAGGTAAGCTACTTACTCACGAGTTGGAACTTCAAGACATTGAAAATGCTACACCAAAGGAGAAGTCAGAGAAGTCTATCGCTTTTAAGGCTCAACATAGAAGAACTGTCGAAGATGATTCTGACGACAGCGACTCTGACTCTGAAGATCAAGCTCTTCTGGTAAGAAAATTCAAGAAGTTCATGAGATTCAACAGAAGAACAAAAGACAGCAACAGCAACAACAACGAGGAAGATCCTATTTGTAATGGATGTAAGAAGAGAGGACATATAAAGAAAGATTGTCCAACAGCATCATCATCAACAAGAAAAAGCAGCAAATATGACAAAGGCTACCTGAAGAGATCTACATCAAGAAAGTATGCTAATACAAGCATATGCATGAGAACGAAGCCAACGACTCAGAAGACGAACAATCGGATGACGCTGCAAATGTATGCTCGATGGCTTGCGATCAGGTAACCACTAATCCTCTGTTTAATCCTTATGATGATTCACCTTTGAGCAACTAGAAAAGGCTTTCAGTGACCTGTTAAATGACTACAGGAAACTGTGTAGTAAATATGAAACCTCTAAGAAGGTACTTAAAGAGTACAAAGGTGAGATAGGAAGACTTACCGACCAACTAGCTAATGTTAGAAATAATGTTTCTTCTATTGAGTCTGGTGAGCTTTCTTCTTTTAAGTTGTTGTTACATGAGACTACCAAGTTATCCGAAGAAAAAGTCGAAACTATCATCCAGCTAAAGGAAGACCTATCTAAGAAGAGAAAGAGTCTCTAGGTGCACAAGTCAGAATGGAAACACTTACATCTGACTATACTAGATTATATGACACCTCCAAAAAGTTGAAAATTAGTTTAGGAAAATGGCCTGAAGTTGCTGCTTCCTATTCTAACACGTGTCAATTACCGAATCATCGAAACACACCCAAATCAAGCACTGTCAGACCAAACCATACCAAACCAATGCCCAAGAAGACTAATAGGCATGCATTTTTCTATACTAGAAAACCAAAACTTACCAATCATGCACCTCACACTACTTTCAACACTCAACATGCAAAATGTCATTATTGTGGCCTCATTGGTCATATATCCTCTGCATGTAGAGTCAGAAAGTTAGTAGATTTAAGTGTTTATGCATGGATACCAAAGACTAACATGTCAGGACCCTACAAGAAATAGGTACCAAGAGTTTCATCTGCAAACTATTTTGTAGGTGGGATGTCCTTCACATGCTAGAAGCAAATGGATCCTCGACAGCGGTTGCTCACGGCACATAACCGGTGATGCATCATTATTCGCAACACTGTTAAAAAAGAATAAAGAAGGATACGTCTCCTTCGGTAATAATTTGACAGGGTACATAATTGGTATCAGTGACATTGGTAAGGCTCCCTATCGTATGATTAAAGGTGTTTGTCTAGTTACCGGGTTAAAAAATTATCTGCTCAGCATAAGCCATTTAGCTGATCACGGTTATGGCATTAACTTCGTCAAAGAAAAATGTACTATAGTTGATAGCTAAACTGGTAGTACTATCTTTGAAGGTATCAGGGAAGACAACATATATATTTTATATTTGTTAGAAGATGCTAACAAAGCAGGTAGAAGCTTGATGGCCAAGAGGATTGAGAGTCAACTATGGCATATGAGACTCGGTCATGCAAATATAGACACAATTTCAAAACTATCATCAAAGAAGTTGGTACGCGGCTTACCGGACATATCTTTCAAGAAGGATACGGTATGTAGCGAATGTGAAAAGAATAAAGCTACCCGATCCGTCTTTAAATCCAAGAACGCTGTAAGTACAACTAGACCTCTACAATTATTGCATATGGATTTATTTAGACTAGTAGAATTGCTAGTCTAGGTGGTAAGTTATATGCATTTGTCATTGTAGATGATTTCTCTAGATACATATGGGTATATTTTCTTGCACGCAAGAACGATGCTTTATCAGAACTCGTCACCTTTTTTAAGAAAGTACATAATGAAAAAGGTTTCATGATTACTCGCATTCGTAGTGATCATGGCAACGAATTTGAGAATGCAGAGTTCAAACAATTCTGTGACACACATGGTTATTTGCATGAGTTTTCCTGCCCTAGGACTTCACAACAAAATAGAGTTGTGGAACGTAAGAATATAACTCTATCTGAAATGGCTAGAGTAATGTTGAACCAGTTTAGTCTACCTAGATACTTTTGGGCTGAAGCTTTCAATACAACGTGCTATATTCTCAATAGGGTTCTGATTCGACCTATATCGAAGAAGACTCCCTATGAGTTTTGGTTTGATAGAACACCCACTGTTTTATATTTCAAGATATTTGGTTGTAAATGCTTTATTCTTAATACTAAAGACAACCTGAGTAAATTTGATGAAAAGGCTAATGAAGGTATCTTTTTAGGTTATGCGGCAAAGAGCAAAGGGTACAGAGTTTTCAATAAGAGAACCATGATCATCGAAGAATCAATTAATGTCAAATTTAATAAACTAAATCAACATTCAGTCGATGACGATAATGAAGACGTAAGTACACCAAGTGCAGCTACTGCAAAACCTTCACACAAAGATGCAGAACCTTCACACCAAGCACCAGCTGAGTCTTCAAGCAGATCACATACATAACCAGAAGCCGGAACTAGTAATCCTGAGGATATGTCAAAAGTGATGAGATTTTTGGCAGACTATCCAAAGGACTTGGTAATTGGTAAGATTACCAAGGGTGTAAGTACTCGTTCCTCTAATAAAGATATAGCTTCCTGTGTTGCTTTCATCTCACAGCTTGATCCCAAAAATATTAATGAAGTATGTAATAATAATTTTTGGTTAGATGCTATGCAAGAGAAATTAAACCAATTCGAACGGAATCAAGTTTGGGAACTTGTCTCCAAGCCCATTGATCATCCGATCATTGGCACCTGTTGGGTATTCCGAAACAAACTGAACGAGAATGGTTTGGTGACTCGTAATAAGGCTCGACTCATAGCTCAAGGATACAATCAAGAAGAAGGTATCGACTATGATGAGACTTATGCCCCAATTACGAGATTAGAATCCATTTGCATTTATGTGCATTTGTATATTTTCATAATTTCAAATTATTTCAAATGGATGTTAAAAGCGTATTTCTAAATGATTTTATAAAAGAAGAAGTTTATGTAGCTCAACCTCTAGGTTTTACTGATTTCAAAAATCTTGATTATGTTTTGAAGTTGAAGAAAGCCATATACGGTTTGAAACAAGCCCCTCGTGCTTGGTACGATCGTCTAAGCTATTTTCTACTTGACAACGATTTTTCAAAGGGAAAGGTTGACACTACACTGTTTATAAAATCTTTGAATAACAATCTTCTTTTGATGCAAATCTATGTAGATAATATTATTTTTGAATCCACTGATGAATCTTTTTGTCAAAAATTTTCAAAGTGTATGCAGAATAAGTTTGAGATGAGCATGATGGAAGAGCTAAAAATCTTTTTCGGACTACAAATCAAATAAACCAACAATAGGACGTTCATAAATCAAGCAAAGTACACAAAAGATTTATTAAAGAAGTTCGACCTGGAAACAGTTAAACCACTTAGCACTCCAATAGCGACTTCAACCAAGCTTGATATTGATGAACAAGACAAACCCGTCAACATACGTAAGTATCGAGGTATGATCGGTAGCTTACTGTACTTAACTGCTAGTCGACCAGATATTATGTTTAGTATTTGCTTGTGTGCATGTTTTCAAGCCAATCCTAAGGAAACACATCTGTGAGCAGTTAAGCGTATCTTCCGATACCTTAAAGGCACTTCTTCTGTCGGCTTATGGTATCCTAAAACCACGTCATTTGACTTAACTGTAGAAGCATAAAATTTTACGACCAGAAATCCTATACGCCATACACTACATGCGCCAGGGAGCTCAGACAAAATACTTGACACAGCAAAACAAAAGTATAGACATTGAAAGAGGATTTTTATTTGCATATAAAAGTCTATTACATGTCTAGAAAAGGCTGTACAAAGATGAACTTCTACAAAAAGAAAAGACCCTAAGTCTACAGCCAGGCACAGCAGTCATCATGCGCTCTTGAACAGGTGCATCTCACCATGCGCTCTCAGTCAGGCGCATCCCACCATGCGCTCTCAGCCGGGCGCATCCTTTTAGCAGCTCAGTTATGTGCATCCTCAGTTATGTACATCCCTTCAGCAGCTCAGTTATGTGCTACCCTTCCAGCCAGGCGCATCATGATGTGTCAGTATATGCGCCATCCAATGCTTCGACTAATGAAACATTTATTGAACAGAACGAGGGTGGTAATCAACCCTCTAGCTGGAGGAAGAGCTCCCCAAACCGAGGAAGAGAAGAGCACCGCAAATCAACCTGTGGCCAGGGAAGGCTTCGAAAGAGCCTCCAAAGACCAAGGAAGACCGCAATCGAAACCGCGGCTAAAGGAGCAGCTTTCAACACAACCAGAATGGGCAACACCCACTCTGACAGAAGACAGAGCCCCCAAAGCCGCAGCACCGCAATTTCGATCTGCGGCTCTTCCAGCATAACGGAGACGAGGCTCGAGCATCCCGATCTTTGGATGCAACAACCACCTTCCGCCTGCCTCGGAAGCCCTCGAGTCTGACTTTTGGATGTAACAGTCACCTTCAGGTGCATCAATGAAGATCATACGTCGCATCTTCACCCTCGGAAGTATCTCGCCAATAGAATGTGCTCGAGCAAACAAGTTCACTTTAGGAGGACGTGAGAGAATGAGAAGCAAACTCTCTCCATAACACTATTTATAGGTCGGGCAAATCAAACCCATGCACCAAGTGGCTGGCTCTCCGAATCCCGTGTAATGAATTTGCATTAAATAGATGAACCTGATGCTTCGAATTCAGCCAAGTCAAAAAAACAGCTATTTAAAGCACTCGAAGAACGTAACAGTCGTACCAAAAGACGTGTCAAGCGGAACGGATGGGCCGGACAGACCGCACATCACACAAACGCGTCCCTCAGCACCAGGCGCTTCACAAGCATGCGCCCCCATGCGCCTAGTGGAACGCCGATCGATGCGCCCACTCAATAACCTATCACCTGTCAAAGAACATTAAATGCTGAAGTCTAACAGAGTTAGCAGCACGTCCCCCGAAGACAGCAGTTGACAGCTTTTTCAGAAAACGAAACGTCGCCGACGTCAGCATCATTATTACTTCCCTCCGACGGTTACAACCACATGGCCGCCCAACCATTTCGCATACGCCTCCGCAGCCATGCACCCAAAACTCTGCATGTGCCTCAAAAGCTATATGCCTCAGACTTTTCTCTAACCCCTAAAGACAGAAGTAAAGTCACTACTGAAGCCTCGCATGCGCCTCAAAAGCCATGCGCCCCGAATGGTTCGTAACTCCCAAAGGTTACGAGCCAAAGTCTCCTCATGCGCCTAATCCCAGGCGCATCCTACCAGATCATTTTCTACCAAATCCGAGATCTCCGAGCCATGGGTCTACGACACGTGTCCTTTGACTCGATTCACCTAAGATCTCAGCAATAGAAAGATTCCCCTTGCTACATGCCAGCCCACAACAGCAGCATGAAGAATTCAACTCCTCAATCAGGGCGCATTGTCCATGCGCCTCCATCAGCAATCACTATGTGGCGTTCCCGCATCCAGGTACATCCTACATATGCACACATGAGCAGCCAGCCTGCAGACTATAAATAGAGGGATCATTTCCTTCTTCGGGACGAACATACATAGACAGACAGAGATATCGCACAACCACCGAGGAAGATACAGATACTCAACGTCTTCTTCCTCTCTGCAAGCTTCGACATCCAGAACAACTCAGACCTTCAGAGAACCGATAACCATCGTCAGATCGTCAATAGAGTCAACATATTACCACTCTCTCCAACGACACAAGGGACCCAGATAAACAAAAGTGTACTCTTAGGACTACGTCTAAGTCCTACATTGTAACACTGTTCTGTTTGTATTGAAATTATATCAAAAGATTTTAATGGCAAACAAGCTGGCGACTCAGCTGGGGACCTCTTTCTCCTCCACCGAGAAAGCTGTGTCACAATCTGACGACGTAAAGGTGGGCTCCTGCCACAATACGCTGGTCGTACGCCTCAATCAACAGGCGTATGAGGAGTTTATTTCTGAAGACAGTACGAGTCCTTCGAAGCGGCTACCGAAGCCGAAGAAGACTCACAAAATCTGGGTGCGCAAGGTCGACGCCTCTGGCACCATGTAACACCTAATTTTCCAAATGAGGGTAATTTTAAAATTTTGTATTTTAATTTATTTAATTATGATATTTAAATGATAATATGATTTTTGGTGATTTTTTAATTATTTAAAACTATTTTAAGTTATGGCTTATGATTTGGTGTTTGACTAGTGTAACCTTAGAGCCTAGCCATGTGATTAGGATGTTTGACTAGTACATTATAGCCTAGAGGGTATTTTGGGCATATTAGGATTTATTTGAATTTATTATGAATTATGAGAATTTGTGTGATTTTAATATTAATTAAATATTGCTATGTGTTGTGTTAGTCATGACTAGTTGAGACTAAGAGACTAACCTAGTGACTAACCTAGGTTAAGACCACTTGGTTAGGTTAAGTAAACTTGGTTAGACCGAATTTAGTGAGATTTAAGTCATTAGAACTTATTTGGAGAGTTTTGGAGTTGATTAGGCTAAATGGCTCATGACTTCATAAGTCATGATTAATGACTTGAGACTTAAAGCCCATAGGCCCACACCATGTAGCCAAACCTAAACCTAATCAGCCCATGGCAGCCACTATTGATCATTTCCCCTATTTAATCCCCTCCTAGAATTTAGGGCTAGCCTCCATTGGGATTTGTGCAAGTTTTAGAAAGAGGTATTTCCCATCTTCCATAAATCTTAGTAAATTCATTTGATTCCTTTTTAACCCAAACAAATTGCATTGAGTCCTAAATTTCCTCTACTTTCTGTTGGTACCAAGTGTTCTTGGCTTTGGAGCTCATTAGAGGAATTTGGCCATCAAGAGGAGCACCTCTTTGTGGAGCTTTTTGAAGCTTTTGATACACATAGGTAATTTCAATTCCTCACCATAGAACCCTGTTATTTTTGCATCATTAGGGAGCCCTATACCTAGCCTAACCGTAGGAATAGGAATCCCCAGAATTTTGTGTCCTTTCGTGTCTATTTTGGATACGTATCAGTGTCGTTTTTATAGTGTTTGTTGATATGCCACAAAGGATATTTATATGTTGTTTTTGAAAACTTTTTGAATAGAAATATTGTTTTATGTGTGGTTATTGATTTCATGTCCTACTGAGCACATTTCTGGACACATTTCGTGTCCAAATCGGACATGCACCGCCGTACAACACAGCGCACTGGCACCGTGCGCTCCCCTGCTGTTCGGGGTCGACACAGGACACGACACAGGCTCTCGTGAGCTAATTTTTTGTGGACACGTGGGGGCATTGTCTGCCATCACCCACATAAAATTTCATGAGCTTTCGTGCACTGTACGCGAAGAAATGGTGCTCGCACGGGTCACATACTACACTGTTACACGCGCACAGGGCTCACTGACACGGGGTTCGTGTCGCTTCTGGACACGTTATGGTCGTGTGTCAGGGTGTCAGACACGAAGCCCTATACCTGGCGAACCCTTAGACACGACCACGAGGTGTCTCGTGTCGTGTGTCGTGTCCTAGCCCGACTCACAAACGTACACGAGGCTGCCTGTGCAGTGTTTTCACAGTCTGTATAAATTAGTGTTTTGGACACTTAGTGTCCACTCTTGTGGAAACGAACACACCCCCTAGACACATGTACACCTGGGAGACACGCCTATATGCCTGAATTGTTAAATCCATTGGGTTAATTTAAGTTTTTCAAAAATTGGTTTTATGTATCAGACTTTTCAGTTTTTGTTATATATGAACTGATATTTTGATTGGGTTTAACTTTGATTTTGATCATTTCATACTTGTACCTGAGTTAGGTGATTACAAAGGATTGGATTCATATATATATGCATGACTGGATTTAGAAATGGGATAGGGTTTTGTGCTAAAACCTGAGATTTGGGTTTTTCCTAAACTACTGATACTCAAGTCTCCAGTTTTAGTATCCTGAGTTAAATTCCATTTTTTTACTGATTTAAATTGATGTTAACTTGCCATAGCTGATTCATACATGTGTGTTAGACTATTTTTAATGCTAATTAGTTGATTAGTGATGTCTACATATGTAAAACCTGAGAATTGCTGAACAGTTAATGGAAAACCTGTAAATTTGGATGTTAAGCTCATTTAGTGTAGTTCAATTTCTGAATTGAACCAGTGAATGAAAACTGAAATTTAGTTTGGGGTTTATGAATGATACCTGATATGGATTGCTAAAACATGAGATATGGGTAATGTGAAAACCCGGGATTAAATCTTAAGTTATTTTCCTTTACCCAAATTTCTGAAACCACATGTAAATTATGTATTTTTTTCCAGTTTTAAATTCGAGATTTAGAAATCATTTTAACCTACTTAAATGCATTAGTTCACATGTTTAAGTGCCTAGTATGTTACACCTATATGTGTTTTACATATATGATGTATTTCGTTTGAATTGGTGAATATTTGGGTTTGAATTGGGATTTGGAATAATGGACTGTTAAACTATCACATATGAACTATTTTCTTCCTTTATTTGAATCTAAGGGTAAAAAACTAAAACCTGAAATTTTGGGAGGGGGTTTCCTACCACTGTTTCAGGAATTCCTGAAACTTAAGTTCTGATTTCTTCACCACACATATATACATATGCATTGCAACTCACATTCTGAAATTTCTGATTTCTCATTCACACAAAAACCTGTTTACAGTCCACACATTTCCCTCTATGCATTGCCTACACACTTGCACACTGTTAAACTTTCCTTCACACAGGCCTCTCCTCTAACACACACATTGTTGACCACCCATGTATAACCTACACTGTGATTGGTGTTTTCCTGAGACACTAAGACACAACCTACATGACACTGATTACAACCTGAGCCCTAGGTCCATTACACCAACCCTTTCACTGCTGCCAAATAACAGCAGGACAGTCCCCTTAGAACACCATGTTGGCTGTCCTGTTTCCTGTCCAATAACCTGTCATTAGTTGCCTAAGTAGCTGTCCTTAGCAGTCCCCAAACCCAAGTCCCTTACCAGCCCTTTACCAACCCCAATTCAGGCCTTAGCATGCCATGTCTCTCATGACACTCATGCACTCATGTCCATGTCACACTGTTTCCTGATTCAGGATATCATAATATGCATTTCACTGATCTCTTCACTGTTGCCTAACACTGTCACATTGTTTCACAGCCTCACACACCCACACACATTTGAATTCATGTGCCCCCTCTCTTTACATATGTATATATATAATGTATTGAGATATATATGTGTATATGGGTAGCTTAGTTATTTTAGGTTGTTAGTTCATTTTGGTTTTGGGTTTAGATGCATGAATGTAAGTATCAGATATTTGTTTTAGACTTCATAGTCCTGTTCTTAGGATTTACTAGGTAATGTAGGCACACATGTTAGTTTTTCCCACAAACAAATGTCTACCCTCATGAGCACACACACATTTTACTGTACAAGCTCACACACATCCACATATGCAATATCCCCCATCCCTCTCTATGTCTATATATGCATATATAATATATATAACCTAGAGTGAAATGCAATGTAATATAAGGTAGCCTATACCTATGTGTGTGTGTGATAACTATATTAACTTAGTATAATATACGTATATAATGTGTGGAAGCAATGTATTTACCAATATAGATTGTATTTACTTATGTAGATTCCTATATTATAGCCTATATATATATGGCATATATATACACATGTGATTTGTCTGTTGATAGTTTGTATAGCCTTGTGATTGGTGTGTGATTGCTAGACTAGGCTTGGTTAGGCCTAGTGAGACTTATTAGACTTGTTAGGGTCAGTCTTGACCTAGTTGACCTAGTTTGACTAGTGTAGTTGACCAGAGTTGACCAAGAGTTGACTTTGGCCTAGATTGACCTAGAATCATGTAGAATGCATAGTAGGACTTCATTATATCATTTTAGACTTGTTGTGACTTGTGCTGTTCTGATTAGGAGCCAGACACCGCTCCTCGGACAGTACATTTCATCCGGACACTCAGATACGAGACGAGTACATTCTCTGATCATTTCATATCCTGTTTAGAATTATTTTCCTACTTTAAATTACTTTACTTGATACTGTCACGTTGGTCACACGGATTGGTACTATATGGATCTTTTCATGAGATGTTATCCCCCTTGGGAGCATCGGATACAGCATGTTTTGTGCGTTTCACGAATCATCACGTATCTCTATGCTTCCTCTGATTCACGAACCGCCTGTGACACATGTACTCTCATGTTCACAGAGCCCCCATGAATTACCATCATGTACCACTCATTATGAGCCATGTGAAGTTTCATGAACCTTAACATAACTTGAACGGATCCTTGTGTATTGATTGGGGTTGGAGGAGTAGAAATAGACATGTGAATATTATCCAAGTAGTTGTAGTCATGAATCACTCTCTTAGCTGTAGTCATGAACCTCCTATGCCATTCACATGTTTATATTTTACTCTGACTCACTAGTCACTATTAGCTCTCTACTTATAGTAGGTATTTCCATTACAGTTTTCTCTCTCTGTTTACATACTGCATTTCTTCAGTATCTATATCTTACTTTATTGCATGATTATATTTTCTAACCTGCTATGAACTGTTGAGATATACTGTACTCGCTTTTGTCCTGACTAAACCTGTTGAAAATATTACCGAGGACGAGGAGGAAGCCTGGGAGTATACCTTCTTCGGGACAGCTCTAGCTGAGGACATCACCCTACTGCCTAGATTAGTTTAGTTAGACCTTATCTTATTTTTATGTTGTCTTGAGTCTGTTTAGCTAGTCTTTACTTCTGTTCAGAGATGTTGAGTTGTATATTTTCTTTCTTTCAGTAAGCTGAGATATGTACTCTGGATATTTGCTGGGATATTATCTTAGACTTTTCTATCTTCAGTATTTTCTTGAGTTCTATATCATATTGTGCTCTCTTCCTCCGTAGTTGTGATTGAGTTCATTTACTGCTTAGTATTATATTGCTAGATGTATGTTGACCTAGGACAGCGTTCTACCGCCGACACTGCGGCGTAGGCTGGCGTTGTGACGTTCTCGTACCCTCATAGTGGGTGCGGGTCGTGACACATTTTTAGTGGTGGCCCATGCAGGTCGAGTTTATGTAGTGGTATTCGAACTAGAGTATCACTACAGCCTGCAGTAGGATTAGGATACATATTTTAAAGGTACTCAATCACGGTTAGGATTCCTTGAAAGATTCCTGGGACGACCCTTGAGAATCTTGTTTAAACTTCGATTTAAATCATTACCCTTGCTTTGTTGCTCTCACTCCTTGATTATCGAATTTGATTTTGTTGGATCATTGTTGATTTGATTTTTCTATCGAGATGAATTTTATGGCCCGAGTTACGATATTTTTCTGATAACATATGACGACGGGAATACAGGAATGGTAAAACGTCTACTTGGTTATGGAACCTAGAGTTTATCGCAGCTATATTAGCTGGCATGGCGGAAATATAGAGACCTGACTTCGGATGTACGTATCTTGATTATGAGATTTGGAATTCCTCGCAGCTATACTAGTCGGCATAGCGAGAATTCCAGACGACATGATTATAGAGGTGCATGCCCCTGTTATGTACTCTACCGTTTATCGTAGCCTTGCTTACTAGCGTGGCGAGGACTCTGAGTATCATGATTTTTGGACAGACGCATATGATTATCAGATTGTATCTTGGAAAGGTTCTTAAATATATCGTCTCTATCTTTATTCCAGTTATTATAAATTATTTCCATCATTAAATAATTTAGGAGTAGAGATCTTCTTAGCTCTATAGAGCTTATGCATATGTAGTTCTTTCTTAGTGTGATGATTTAATGACTTGTGATTAGGCCCTTGTCTTAGGAATGATAGTATAGCCTGACTTTAAATAGAAATTCTTGTAGCTAGTTCTCCTTTGTTGATATTTACTAGTTTTTCAGCCTTGATGATTGATTTATATTTTATTTCCTTTCTCCTTCTTTCAGTATGGCACCCATGGCCCGAGCCCGTCGCCTGAGAGTAGCTGCAGCTACTGAGAGTGTGCCTCCACCTCCTACTGTTCAGGAGGTAGTTATCCCTCTATCTGATCCTGGGGTGGTGGCACCTCCTTTCATTGAGGAGATGGTGGTAGCCTCGCCAGAGAGTCTTCCTTCATCTCCTGTCGTTCAGGAGAGAGCTGCGGATTTGGCTGAGACCGAGAGCCCTTCCCTACCCTCTGCACTCCATACTGTACCACCCGGGGGTTTGCAACTTGATGCAGCCCAGGTGTTTGTATTTTTCCAAGAAAGGTTAATGGAGTCACAGAGAGCTCATGAGGAGGCCATGAGGGAGCAAATCCAGAGGTTGCTACGTCTGCGGGACTCTGTGCTTCTAGGAGGAGAGCCTAGCTCCAAGAGGGCGAGGAGCAGTACCCAGTCCTACCCAGAGTCTGAGGAGTACCCATTTATCCAGCCTATATCATCATACCCAGCCCAGTCTTCTGTCCAGCAGAGACAAGCTGAGCCGTAGCCTATCTGTGCCTACTGCAAGAAGTCTGGACACAAGTGGAACAACTGTAGAAAGAGACTAGGATTGTGCCTAATATGTGGTTCAGCTGCACACTGGATGCAGCACTGCCCTGCTATACCTGCCCCAACCAGGACCCTGCTTCCAGGAGGGAGTTCTGGTTCTCAGACCTAGCTGGAGGTGAGTTGACCTAACCTTAGTATTCCTTTTTGAGAACTTTGATGCATCCCTTGCTTGTATGTTTCGATACCTTGTGATTGCCTAGTACTGTAGCATGGTTGGTATAACTAGAAGAGACCACAGACTGATAATGCATGCCATGACCCCATAGGTTACACTTTTCAACTGTATGATTTAAGATAGATTTCTGAGACTTTGATTGCTGGGGGTTTAACCTAGAAGGCCTGCTACCATCTTAATTTCGAGGACAAAATTTTTGTAAGGTGGGTAGGATTGTAACACCCAGTTTTCCAAATGAGGGTAATTTTGAAATTTTGTATTTTAATTTATTTAATTATGATATTTAAATGATAATATGATTTTTGGTGATTTTTTAATCATTTAAAACTATTTTAAGTTATGGATTATGATTTGGTGTTTGATTAGTGTAACCTTAGAGCCTAGCCATGTGATTAGGATGTTTGACTAGTACATTATAGCCTAGAGGGTATTTTGGGCATTTTAGGATTTATTTGAATTTATTATGAATTATGGGAATTTGTGTGATTTTAATATTAATTAAATATTGCTATGTGTTGTGTTAGTCATGACTAGTTGAGACTAGGAGACTAACCTAGTGACTAACCTAGGTTAAGACCACTTGGTTAGGTTAAGTAAACTTGGTTAGACCTAATTTAGTGACATTTAAGTCATTAGAACTTATTTGGAGAGTTTTGGAGTTGATTAGGCTAAATGGCTCATGACTTCATAAGTCATGATTAATGACTTGAGACTTAAAGCCCATAGGCCCACACCATGTAGCCAAACCTAAACCTAATCAGCCCATGGCAGCCACTATTGATCATTTCCCCTATTTAATCCCCTCCTAGAATTTAGGGCTAGCCTCCATTGGGATTTGTGCAAGTTTTAGAAAGAGGTATTTCCCATCTTCCATAAATCCTAGTAAATTCATTTTATTCCTTTTTAACCCAAACAAATTACATTGAGTCCTAAATTTCCTCTACTTTCTGTTGGTACCAAGTGTTCTTGGCTTTGGAGCTCATTGGAGGAATTTGGCCATCAAGAGGAGCACCTCTTTGTGGAGCTTTTTGAAGCTTTTCATACACATAGGTAATTTCAATTCCTCACCATAGAACCCTGTTATTTTTGCATCATTAGGGAGCCCTATACCTAGCCTAACCGTAGGAATAGGAATCCCCAGAATTTTGTGTCCTTTCGTGTCTATTTTGGACACGTATCAGTGTCGTTTTTATAGTGTTTGTTGATATGCCACAAAGGATATTTATATGTTGTTTTTGAAAACTTTTTGAATGGAAATATTGTTTTGTGTGGTTATTGATTTCGTGTCCTACTGAGCACATTTCTGGACACGTTTCGTGTCCAAATCGGACATGCACCGCCGCACGACACAGCGCACTGGCACCGTGCGCTCCCCTGCTGTTCGGGGTCGACACAGGACACGACACAGGCTCTCGTGAGCTAATTTTTTGTGGACACGTGGGGGCATTGTCTGCCATCACCCACACAAAATTTCACGAGCTTTCGTGCACTATGCACGAAGAAATCGTGCTCGTACGGGTCACGCACTACACTGTTACACGCACACAGGGCTCACTGACACGGGGTTCGTGTCGCTTCTGGACACGTTGTGGTCGTGTGTCAGGGTGTCAGACACGAAGCCCTATACCTGGCGAACTCCTAGACACGACCACGAGGTGTCTCGTGTTGTGTGTCGTGTCCTAGCCCGACTCACACACGTGCATGAGGCTGCCTGTGCTGTGTTTTCACAGTCTGTGTAAATTAGTGTTTTGGATACTTCGTGTCCACTCTTGTGGACACGAACACACCCCCTAGACACATGTACACCTGGGAGACACGCCTATATGCCTGAATTGTTAAATCCATTGGGTTAATTTAGGTTTTTCAAAAATTGGTTTTATGTATCAGACTTTTCAGTTTTTGTTATATATGAACTGATATTTTGATTGGGTTTAACTTTGATTTTGATCATTTCATACTTGTACCTGAGTTAGGTGTTTACAAAGGATTGGGTTCATATATATATGCATGACTGGTTTTAGAAATGGGATAGGGTTTTGTGCTAAAACCTGAGATTTGGGTTTTTCCTAAACTACTGATACTTAAGTCTCCAGTTTTAGTATCCTGAGTTAAATTCCATTTTTTTACTAATTTAAATTGATGTTAACTTGCCATAGCTGATTCATACATGTGTGTTAGACTATTTTTAATGCTAATTAGTTGATTAGTGATGTCTACATGTGTAAAACCTGAGAATTGCTGAACAGTTAATGGAAAACCTGTGAATTTGGATGTTAAGCTCATTTAGTGTAATTCAATTTCTGAATTGAACCAGTGAATGAAAACTGAAATTTAGATTAGGGTTTATGAATGATACCTGATATGGATTGCTAAAACATGAGATATGGGTAATGTGAAAACCTGGGATTAATTCTTAAGTTATTTTCCTTTACCCAAATTTCTGAAACCACATGTAAATTATGTATTTTTTTCCAGTTTTAAATTCGAGATTTAGAAATCATTTTAACCTACTTAAATGCATTAGTTCACATGTTTAAGTGCCTAGTATGTTACACCTATATGTGTTTTACATATATGATGTATTTCGTTTGAATTGGTGAATATTTGGGTTTGAATTGGGATTTGGAATAATGGACTGTTAAACTATCACATATGAACTATTTTCTTCCTTTATTTGAATCTAAGGGTAAAAAACTAAAACCTGAAATTTTGGGAGGGGGTTTCCTACCACTGTTTCAGGAATTCCTGAAACTTAAGTTCTGATTTCTTCACCACACATATATACATATGAATTGCAACTCACATTCTGAAATTTCTGATTTCTCATTCACACAAAAACCTGTTTACAGTTCACACATTTTCCTCTATGCATTGCCTACACACTTGCACACTGTTAAACTTTCCTTCACACAGGCCTCTCCTCTAACACACACATTGTTGACCACCCATGTATAACCTACACTGTGATTGGTGTTTTCCTGAGACACTAAGACACAACCTATATGACACTGATTACAACCTGAGCCCTAGGTCCATTACACCAACCCTTTCACTGCTGCCAAATAACAGCAGGACAGTCCCCTTAGAACACCATGTTGGCTGTCCTGTTTCCTGTCCAATAACCTGTCATTAGTTGCCTAAGTAGCTGTCCTTAGCAATCCCCAAACCCAAGTCCCTTACCAGCCCTTTACCAACCCCAATTCAGGCCTTAGCATGCCATGTCTCTCATGACACTCATGCACTCATGTCCATGTCACACTGTTTCCTGATTCAGGATATCATAATATGCATTTCACTGATCTCTTCACTGTTGCCTAACACTGTCACATTGTTTCACAGCCTCACACACCCACACACATTTGAATTCATGTGCCCCCTCTCTTTACATATGTATATATATAATGTATTGAGATATATATGTGTATATGGGTAGCTTAGTTATTTTAGGTTGTTAGTTCATTTTGGTTTTGGGTTTAGATGCATGAATGTAAGCTTCAGATGTTTGTTTTAGACTTCATAGTCCTGTTCTTAGGATTCACTAGGTAATGTAGGCACACATGTTAGTTTTTCCCACAAACAAATGCCTACCCTCATGAGCACACACACATTTCACTGTACAAGCTCACACACATCCACATATGCAATGTCCCCCATCCCTCTCTATGTCTATATATGCATATATAATATATATAACCTAGAGTGAAATGCAATGTAATATAAGGTAGCCTATACCTATGTGTGTGTGTGATAACTATATTAACTTAGTATAATATACGTATATAATGTGTGGAAGCAATGTATTTACCAATATAGATTGTATTTACTTATGTAGATTCCTATATTATAGCCTATATATATATGGCATATATATACACATGTGATTTGTGTGTTGATAGTTTGTATAGCCTTGTGATTGGTGTGTGATTGCTAGACTAGGCTTGGTTAGGCCTAGTGAGACTTATTAGACTTGTTAGGGTCAGTCTTGACCTAGTTGACCTAGTTTGACTAGTGTAGTTGACCAGAGTTGACCAAGAGTTGACTTTGGCCTAGATTGAGCTAGAATCATGTAGAATGCATAGTAGGACTTCATTATATCATTTTAGACTTGTTGTGACTTGTGCTGTTCTGATTAGGAGCCAGACACCTCTCCTCGGACAGTACATTTCATCCGGACACTCAGATACGAGGCGAGTACATTCTCTGATCATTTCATATCCTGTTTAGAATTATTTTCCTGCTTTAAATTACTTTACTTGATACTGTCACGTTGGTCACACGGATTGGTACTATATGGATCTTTTCATGAGATGTTATCCCCCTAGGGAGCATCGGATACAGCATATTTTGTGTGTTTCACGAATCATCACGTATCTCTATGCTTCCTCTGATTCATGAACCGCCTGTGACACATGTACTCTCATGTTCACAGAGCCCCCATGAATCACCTTCATGTACCACTCATTTTATGAGCCATGTGAAGTTTCACGAACCTTAACATAACTTGAACGGATCCTTGTGTATTGATTGGGGTTGGGGGAGTAGAAATAGACATGTGAATATTATCCAAGTAGCTGTAGTCATGAATCACTCTCTTAGCTGTAGTCATGAACCTTCTATGCCATTCACATGTTTATATTTTACTCTGACTCACTAGTCACTATTAGCTCTCTACTTATAGTAGGTATTTCCATTACAGTTTTCTCTCTCTGTTTACATACTGCATTTCTTAAGTATCTATATCTTACTTTGCTGCATGATTATATTTTCTAACCTGCTATGAACTGTTGAGATGTACTGTACTCGCTCCTGTCCGGACTAGACCTGTTGAAAATATTACAGAGGACGAGGAGGAAGCCTGGGAGTATACCTTCTTCGGGACAGCTCTAGCTGAGGACATCACCCCACTGCCTAGATTAGTTTAGTTAGACCTTATCTTATTTTCATGTTGTCTTGAGTCTGTTTAGCTAGTCTTTACTTCTGTTCAGAGATGTTGAGTTGTATATTTTCTTTCTTTCAGTAAGCTGAGATATGTACTCTGGATATTTGCTGGGATATTATCTTAGACTTTTCTATCTTCAGTATTTCCTTGAGTTCTATATCATATTGTGCTCTCTTCCTCCTTAGTTGTGATTGAGTTCATTTACTGCTTAGTATTATATTGCTAGATGTATGTTGACCTAGGACAGCGTTCTACCGCTGACACTGCGGCGTAGGCTGGGCGTTGTAACGTTCTCGTACCCTCATAGTGGGTGCGGGTCGTGACACACCACCATCGAAGGGGATGCACCGATCCAGCCTTCCCTTCCTGCTGACGTCCTCAGCAACCAAGACGCACCCACCGGTGCAGCGTATCTCTCGAAGAAACATGCGGCTGACCACATTCCCCAGCCATCTCCCTCTCAGGCGAGGAAGATGCGTCGACGGAGCAGGGACACAGCTACTGCCCCGTGCATCACCTTCGATGCACCACAGAAGGTCTCTGTCTTTGACAGACTCACTCGCTGTAGTGGCGAGGAGAATTTAGATTCTGAGTACTACGTGCCCAGCGGTGTAGTACGAAGTAGTCCGAGGCAGCACGGGCCATGCGCCCCGAACGTGCTTTGCCAGCAGCAGGCCAGAAGCATGCGCTCACAATCATGCGCGCTGCTGATGGTAAGCTGTATAAGGTCGACTCAGGTGCTTCTGCGCCAAAAACGAGCCGACCTTCAAAGTCCTTGTCTCACTTGGGCGCGTCTGTTGCATTCGCAACCAAGTCGAGCGAGGCAAACCCAATGGTCTTGAACTCCCGTGCCTCCTCTGGTTATACGTCTGAGGTTCGTTCAAGTCACTTTAAATGTTGTTCCCCCATTACTGATCTGAGCGCCTATTTGGTATTGGATCAGGGGGTACAGCATTCACTTGACCACCCCGGCGCTTGGCCTTACCATGCTCCTGAAGGGGGTACGAAGGTGGCACTCTCCTCCAACGACCTGCATAGCATGATCACTCACAAACGTCGGTCAGGAGAGTCGACTGACAAGCATGATGTGCCCCTCACAGGGCACACTTGTGCTGTAGTCACCATCAACTGCTGTTGCAAGGCAGCCGTCCCACCAAGACAGTCGGTGTTCCAGCGGCTGCAATTATCGACACCCCTCCGACGTCACCTCGGGAAGAAGCTGTCAACAAAAGAGGAGCCAGAACTAAAAGTTGCTTCATGCAATATAATCTCTAACTCCTCGTCAGTCCGAAAGGCGACTGGCAATTCCTCGTCCAAGAGCCAGCCGAGGAAAACCAAGACAACCGTCTCGTCCTCCGGAGTGTTCGAAGGCACTCGGGGGAGGAAAAAGATCTTGAAGGAAGCTGGGGGTAGTCAAGCCCTTGTTGATCCTCCTTCCGAAGACGAAGGTGTCCTCCAAAGCACACTTGGGGTGGATCTTCATCCTCGAGGCGAAGTCAGCCTTCCGGACGTAGCTGGGGGTCGTCTAGCCCCTGTGGATCTGCATCTCGAAGACGAAGAAGTCCTTCAAGACAGGACTGGAGGTAATCAGGCCCTTATGGATACTTCTCCCGAAGACGAGGGTGTCCTTCAAAACATAGCTGTGGGTAGTCTAGCCCCTGCAGATCTGAGTCTCGAAGATGAAGAAGTAGTCCATCATGTAAATCGAGTGGTCCCGTCCCAAGGGGCCTGTTTTGTAGTCCCACCGCGGAGTCGGGACGAAGAATCCATCATCTTCGGCAAAGTTGAGCATCTTTAAGACCCCCCGCCACTCGAGCCAGAACCAGATACCGACAGAATACAAGTCTATCGGTACACGGACAAGGCAAAGTACCTCATCCAAAAGATGGGGTACGACCTAAAAAACAACAAAGGCCTGAACTACGGCAAGGGTCGACGTCTTTTTCTCCGGCTTCCAACACCTAAAGGAAATCCGCAGGACTACTATCATCGAACTCGATGGAGGGTAGGCTATGTCACGCCACCGTCAACTCCAGAGAGTTCGAAGGCAGAAGAAGTAGAACATTCTCACTCATCCGAAGCATCAACTTGGGATTCCGATGCCAGTATCGGCTCAGTCTTCATGAGAGTGCTATCAGCCAACATGACATCTGCACAATCTCAAGAAGATGAAGGTGAAGACCAAACGCCAGAATTCTTCGAAGAAAAACCCTGGGCTCAATGCCTAGGAGAACAGTGGGAGTCTCGTTTTGAATTACGCGTACCCCCTACCAAAGACGAGGTCGAGTAGATCGACCTTGGCGATGGATCTTCTTCTAGACCCATCTTCATCAGCAAAAGCCTAAAAGGAGAAGATCGGGAATCTTTAATCCAGCTGGCTAAAGAATATATCGATGTCTTCGCTTGGAGCTACGAAGATATGCCGGGACTTGATCCTCAGATCGCGATGCATAGGCTCAACATCTTACCGGATGCCAAGCCTATCAAACAACAACAGCTACGCTTTTGTCCTGACATCATGAATGCTATCGATCAGGAGGTGGATAAACTCTTGACCAGTGGCTTCATCCGTGAAGAACAACACCCGGATTGGGTAGCCAACATTGTCCCTGTCACCAAGAAGAATGGAAAGATACGAGTTTATATCGACTTCAGGGATCTCAACACTGCTTGCCCGAAGGACGAGTTTCTGCTTTCAATCACCGACGTGATGATCGACAACACATGTGGCTTTGAATGCATGTCTTTTATGGACGGGTATTCGGGCTACAACCAGATCAAGATGTTCCCCGATGACGCAAAACACACGTCATTCAGGACTCCGAAGGGGGTTTTCTGCTACACAGTAATGCCCTTCAGCTTGAAGAATGCTGGTGCCACATACCAACGAGCTATGAGAACCATTTTTTGTCAGCATCTTTGCAAGACAGTCGAATTCTATGTTGACGACATCGCAGTCAAGAGCCGTCTCAAAGGTGATCACCTACAAGACCTGAAGACAGTCTTCGATCTCATGCGAGCGCATCAACTCAAGATGAACCCGCTAAATCCTTCCTAGGGGTTTCTAGCAGAATGTTTTTGGGCTGCATTATCACGGCGAAAGGCATTCATGCCGATCCCAAGAAGACCAAAGCCATCCTTGACATGGACCCTCCGAAGAACCTCCGAGAACTTCGAGGCCTACAGGGGCGTCTGGCATACATCCGGAGGTTTATAGCAAACCTTTCTGGAAAATGTCAACCCTTCATCCAGCTCATAAAGAAGTGAGTCTCTTACTTTTGGACAGAGGAATGCCAAAAAGCTTTCGATTACATCAAGGCTTACTTGACGATCCCGCCAGTCCTGGTGGCACCCGTTGCTGGCAAACCATTTCTCCTCTACGTCCGTGCCATGGATCATTCACTCAGCGCTCTGCTTGCTCAGAACAGTGACACAGGCTATGAGCAAGCTATCTACTACCTCAGCAGAACACTGATCGAGGCCGAACACCGGTACAACCCCGTTGAAAAGGAGTGCTTGGCGTTGGTATTTGCCATCCAGAAGACTCGCCATTATGTCTCGGGCCAGACGATTCATGTCATCTTCCGAGTCAATCCACTCAGAGTTCTCATGACGAAGCCAGGGTCATTAAATTCCCGGCTAGCTACGTGGGCGATCCTGCTAACACCATACAACATGGTGTTCGTTCCATAAAAAGCCGTCAAGGGTCAGGCTCTGGCTGACTTTTTAGCTGCACACCCCATCCCGGAGTCCTGCAGACTCTATGAAGACATCCCAGATAAGGTCCAAGAATCAAACATCACCGAAGAAAGCTCCATCTGGCGGGTATTTTTCGATGGTGCGTCAAGAACTGGCCCCAAAAGCCAAATCATCAGCTGGTCATCCAGCGTACCTACTCCCTTTCGAAGCCGTGCTCCAACAATGTTGTCGAGTACAACGCTCTCATCATGGGACTCCAACTGGCGCAACAGCTGGGGGTGGATCATCTGGAAGCCTACGGCGACTCAAAACTCGTCGTTAACCAGGTCAGAGGGCAATACGAAGTTCGCCATGAAGATTTGGTTCCTTACCTTGAAGTTGTATTGAACATTATTTCAACCTTCACCAAGTTCTTCATCGAACAGGTACCTCGTTTGCAAAATCTGGAGGCTGACGCTCTGGCTGGCCTCGCAGCCTCATTAGCAGCACCCTTCGGGACTCGACACTACGTCACGGTAGTTGGTCGAGACTTGGTCTGTCCTAAAAATAACCTGTGCTCACAAGTGGCCCATGCTATGTCAACAAGTGCTGGTGTTAATGTCCAAGACTGGACGTTCCCGTTCATCGACTTCGCTGTCTACAGAATTCTCCCAGAAGACCCGAAAGAAGCCGTCTCAGTCAGGAGGCGCTCCCTTCGATTCTACTACGATACAGCTACTAAAATGTTGTACCGACGCTCCTACGATGGACTTCTCCTGCGATGTCTGTCCAACGAAGAAGCAGCGGAAGCCCTTTGAGAAGCTCACGATGGAACTTGCGAAGCCCATCAACCTGGCCCTAAGTTGCAGGATCGACTGCGACGCATGGGCTACTACTGGCAAACCATGGCCGCTGACGCTGTCGACTATGCTAAAAGGTGCCATACGTGCCAGCTTCACGCAGACTTCATCCATATACCGTCAAAACCACTACATCCTACAGTCATCTCTTGGCCCTTCGAAGCTTGGGGCATGGACATTGTAGGACCGATCACCCCTCCTTTATCGAGGGGACACCGCTTCATCCTAGCCATCACCGACTACTTCTCCAAATGGGTAGAAGCAGTTCCACTAGCGGAAGTGAAGAGCTCTAGGGTGATCAGCTTCATCAAGCACCATGTCATCTACCGTTTCGAGGTACACCGAAGGATTATCCACGATAACGATCCTCAGTTCATCAGCCATATTTTCAGCATATTCTGTGACAAGAATCGCATTCAAAACGTGGCCTCAACCGCCTACAATCCGGCAGCAAACGGATTGGCCGAGGCACTCAACAAGACTATCGTCAGGCTACTCAAAAAGGTCAGGTCATCCAATAAACGCGACTGGAACGAAAAGTTCGGCGAATGCCTTTAGGCCTATCGCACAACGGTACGGACCCCGACAAGAAACACACCATTCTCCCTGGTCTACGGGAGCAAAGCGGTACTACCTCTCGAGATCTAGATACCCTCACTCGCGTAGCAATCACAAACCAACTCACAGAAGAGGACAATCAACATCGTCGTCTGCGAGAACTGGAGGCACTTGACGAAAAGCGTCTCCTAGCTCAACAACGTATTGAACTCTACCAAGCCCGTATATCACAGGCTTTCAACAAAAAGGTCAAGCAAAGGACTTTCCAAGTAGGCGACTTGCTTCTGGCAGTCAGGAGGCCGATGGTGTTAACTCACAAGATACCAGGAAAGTTCGAGCCCAAGTGGGAAGGACCTTTCATCATAGAGACGGTATACTCAAACGGTGCTTACCGCCTCGCTAAACCCAATGGAGACTTGTTCATGATGCCCATCAACGGCAAGTTCCTAAAGAAGTACTACTCTTGACATCTTTCAGACATGTACTTCCACAAAGGATCATTGGACCCAATCATCAGGGCTCACATACAATTCCCTTCCACAAAATTATATGCTTCCGGAACCCAGCTGTTCCGTGGCATCCTCTCGTAGAAGGACAACCACGTCCACATTACCTTTGAGTTGTTCCTCTACGTCCTATAAAGCGAAATCTTACACTCCGTAAGACTACGCTATCCATCATGTTTACCACATCCACATTACCTCTGAGTAAACATCCCGTACAGACAACCCCTGCGTTGCTGTACATTGATCGCAGAACTTCCACGTCCATATTACCTCTGAGTAGTTTTACGTATTCCCCAGAGTCATTCCTACCACATCCATAATACCTCTGAGTAGGAAGATTCTGTCATTTAAATCCTATATTTTCCACGTCCACATCACCTCTGAGCAAACATGTCGGTTCTCTCAAACTTATTATCTGTACCTAAAAATCAAGGTGCACAAAAGATAATAGGTCCACACAAATTATCAAGTTCATTACAGCAAAAATGAACACACCACAAAAACTTTGTATTCTTTATTTTCAAAAAAAGAGAGTAAAGGATCACAGCCCCCAGCAAGAGTTACAAATACACAAAAAAGAAGAGACTACGATCCCTAAACATCCCCGGGGTTGGCCGAAAGCTCTTCAATCCGACGCCTTAAGTCTGTCGCTCGAGTCTCCATAGTCGCCAGGACCCGGCGTTCAGCTTCTTGACGCATCGCTTCTATGGCCTCAAGAGAAGTGTCATCCTCACGCTTCTCATCCAACTGTTGCCGCTGCTGAGCCAGGATAAGAGCCTGGTGGATGAAAGCTGCTTCCTCCTTCTTAAATGCTACATGTTTAGCCTGGGCACGCTCAACATCTAATAGGAGTCGGGCCCGCTGGTCCTCAAGGCGGCGAATCTGGGCATCAACCTCCGTGATACTAGCATCCAACGCAGTTCACAACTCCACCTTCCCCTGCGTGGACTGAGACAACCGCTCTACTGCAGCTTCAGTCTCAGCCACTTTGTATTCCCAGACACCCACGGTAGCCTGATAAGAGGACTCAATCTCAGCAATCAACTTCTCCTTTTCTGCGTCTATCAGGGCGGAAAGATCATTCCGCTGGATACGCTGAAACTCGAAAAGCAGCTGATCCAGCTCAGTCACAGAGGCCTCCAGAATCTCGGCCATATGATCATGGCCCTGGTGGAGACGTATCAGACCGATGTGTGGAAGCGCCATGGATTTTTCCATCGCGAAACTCCCATTGGTGTTTATCACTGTAGACACACCCTTCTGCAACATCTTGTACACTGCCTCAATGATGAATTCTACGTACTCATCCGCATCCGCCAACACTTGTGGTGTCATGGCAGGAGTAGGAGGAGCTGCCCTGGGTGGCGGACCTGAAGTAGACCCACCGATCTCAATCTGCGAGGTTTGAACGTCGACCTCAGCAGACTCTTCCGTACCAGGAACTTGAATTTCGCTACCAGCGCCAGATGCCAAGAGAGCAGAAGGAGTTGGGTGGGGCATCGATATTGTCCCCCAAGTCGAAGAAGCAATAGAGGGCTCTTGCATCAGCAAGCCCTTACCCTTTCCCGTCTCAAAGGGACTATCAGCATCCGGAGCTGCCTCCTCCCCCACCGAGGCGCGATCTGTAACCAGCGCAGAGCCTTCCTCTGGCAAGCTAACTGGATCAGCTTCCGTTTCTTGGAGGGGCACGTCATTTGAGGTCGGGCTCGGCAGACGAATCTCTCCCTCATCATCGAATCTCTCCACGGGGACTAAATCTGTTGCCACCTCCCGGTCGACAGCCTCCTCAGCCTCCATTGCTGAGCCTGGGGTAGGGCTCGGCAATGCTACAGCCGACCTCCCCGCATCATGACAAGGAGGGGAATCAACCCTCTTCTCTGTTGCCGTCATGTCTGTTGCCCCCGCAACAGACTCACGTATCTCTGGAGGAACGTCATCCGAAGACGACGAACTCCACTCCACTTCTTCATCTGGAAGCCCCTTATCTGTTGGGCCCTCAACGTCCAAGGCTCCCTTGGCGGCTTCCACCTCTCTGGGAACTGCTTCAACCTTAGCTTCCCTTCCTACATAATCCGGAGATACTGGAGTCTCCACAACAACGACATCATCTGGGCTCTCCTTCTCGGGAGATATTATGATCGGCGGAATGCGCTCTTCCGATGAGCCCACCACTTCCTTTGGTCTGCTGCCACTAGATTTTGGAGTACGGGGTCTCCTCTTTAGCGGCTCCTACAAAAAGAAAGCATAAGTCACCAGAAATGTTGAACCTAAACAGACTATATGGGACATCCTTACCTCCACAGGTACTGAATTCGATGACACAGTCAGTGACGATGCCTTCTTCTGCCTCTTTGATGCAGAAGAACCAGCCTCTGTATCCGTACGTCTTTTCGGTTGATCAACCGAGGGTTCAGCCTGACCCCCTGTGGATACGGCAGGGGCACCTCGATAACCCACCTCTGGCGGACGGTACGATCGAGCCTTCGCCAATATATTCTCGGTCACCGCTAACTGGATGCCTACAATAAGACTGGTCTCACTATCATATCCGGGAGGCATGACAGCCACAACACAGTAAAACTTGGCAGCCGAAAAAAAAAATCGGCGGCCGCGGATTCTGGACAGGCACCGTAAAGCGAGCTCCGATACATCCGGCATTGTAGTAATGCCAAGCTCGTGCACCATCCAGCAAGCTTCCAGTATACCCCAGGTTGATACTGGGATTATCCAACATCAACTGAGCATAGCCAAATTGCTGTGCAAAACGGCTCGGTAAATACGATTCCAGGTAACACTGGTTCTTGTTCCGGTACACCAGATGGGACGGCCGGATACTTTGCAACCAGCAGAATCCACATGGAGCCAGAGTGGTGGCATCTTCACCCGAATCCATCAAGTCTTCATTGGCCTCAAAACCCGAAAAGACAGGACCTACTTTGGTGATCTTCCACCCCTGAAGGCAGGATAAAACTTTTCTGCAAACAGGAACGCCAGTATGCAACCAGCTCCCCTGTTGGAAACGGCGGATGAATGCATCTCCGGCCCTATGATCTTCTTCCGAGCCCGGACTCATTACATTGGGATGTTGTAAAATCAACCACCCCATCAAATAGTGAAATGGCAATTCGGCACGGAGAAAGTTGTCATTTCTACCTCGATCATGAACCACATTTCCCATAAATTCTTGCAAACCTCGCAGCAGGTTACACACCATTGCGGGGAGTAGAGCCAGGTGCGGCCAAAAACAAACTTCACAGCTGGCAGGATTAGGTTTCGGGTCACCTTCTCTACAGAGCCTGACCCGCCCGAAAAGACGTAATCCCGAAGCCAAATTATCAGATATGCAGCTAACACTGCTTTCGACGACATCCGATGAGTAAGGTGCCAGAAACAGCTATAGGAGCGCTCATCCGACTGCCGGTCCTCGTTTTCCCGAGGATTCTTCTCACCCAACCTGCTCATTTCGGAAAGCACCTCGCTACGGGAAAGCGCTGGCGGAGTGAAAAACTGAGAAGGATCCTCCTTGCCTTGCTTAAAGATGTAATCTCTCCTAGAGGTCACATGAGGCTGTGACCCGCTCTTATCCTTCTTTTGCATATAGTAATGATGACTCGACACTTCCTTGAAGACGGCCATCATCTCTTCGGCTTTATCCCCCAGGACTTGGAACTCCTCGTTGGTCGGAAATTATTCATCATAAGGTTCTGACCCCCAAGGGAGCTTTAACACATCATACATTTCATGAAGTGCGAGTCCCAGCTCCCCCAGTGGAGTAAAAAAAGTCCCAGTCTAGGTGTTAAACATCTCCAGAAGCGCGAGGAACATATGCCGGTTGATGTCAACACCTGCCTGAGTAGCACGGATCACGAAAGTCAGCCCCATCTCTTGGAGTTCGGTTTGAAACTGCGACAAAATCCAGAGTGTCAGCTTGTCCCATTTGGCAACGTAATAACACCAATCCTCTATCCGAAATTCACTATTTGGGTACGATCGCTCCATCAACAGCATACGATTGGCAAAAGTCGAAGCACCGAAAGCAAATATATTGATGGAAACATCGCTGTAAATGCTTCCAGGAAGTAAAGTTCGCCAAGTAAAAGAAGGCCCAGACCACACGGCGGCCAAAGTATTCCTTTGATCGGAGGTAGAGTCGATCTTGATGACGCCTGCCACTGCTCCCCTCTAGGATGGGGTTAGCTTCCAAGACATCCTCCTCTTGGAAGTAAGACGACAGAAAGCCGTCAAAGGCCATTGACGTTCAAGTTGCTTAACAGTCATATGTACTCCTCTTGCTGTAAAAAATCAATCTTTCTTGACCTTCAACACCTTCGCTTTAATAGAAGTAAGGCGGTCCCCAAACAGGAACTCGGGCATCAGGAAGGTCACGTTATCAGAAGTGGCAAATTTTAAAATGCCACGCTCCATCATCCGTTTGAGGAACCCATACGATTGTTTCCAGATTTGAGTCATTCTTTCGGGAGGCTGATCTAGCATAATAGCAGCTTGAGTAGGGTTTATCACCTCCTCATCGTAATCAACTCCCATCTGGCTGAGGGCAGCATCCAGAAGCACTTCATTCAAGAGTGGGACAGTCATCGACACTGATGTTCAACAAAGAAGGCAAAGATTCAGGGATGTTACAAACAACAAAAGAATCTGAGCCTCGTTCTCATCAAAAGCGCATCAAGCTCAGGCGCATCTAAAAAGGAGCTTCGGCGCATCATCAGGGCTTAAACCCATGTGCGTCAGCAGTGGAGCTTCGGTGCATCTTCAGGGCTTAAACCCATGCATGTCATCAGTGGAGCTTCGGCGCATCTTCAGGGCGTAAACCTATGTACATCAGCAGTGGAACTTCGGCACATCTTCAGGGCTTAAACCCATACGCATCAGCAGTGGAGCTTCGGTGCATCTTCAGAGCTTAAACCCATGCGCTTCAGCAGTGGAGCTTCGGTGCATCCTCAGGGCTTAAACCCATGCGCGTCAGTAGTGGAGCTTCGGCGCATCTTCGGGGCTTAAACCCATGCACGTCGGCAGAAAAAACCTCAGCACATCATCAGGACTCAAGGTCCATGCGCGTCGACGTATGTATGATACAGGAAGGGGATGATAAAACTCACCAACTACCGATGGCCGAACGTCGACAGGCGGATGGGGAAAATCAGCCGTGGCAGCCTCTACAGGCTCTTTTTCTTTGCCTCGTCCCTTGCCAGCACCGCCACGAGAAGTCTTGGGAGCCAATCCTTGAGGGGAGAAAAGTTAGGGTTTTTCGAAGAAGAACTCTAAAAGACAAAAGCAAAAGAGAGGAAGAACTCTCTCTCTCTCTTCACCTCACGCCTATTTATAGGTTCAGTCGCACGCGTGAACGAATGAAGTGTGACCTCAGCCGTCGCCTCGGGTTATACGAGGAGATAACTGCAAATAAATCTAAAAAGATCATCATTAATCTTCTTGGTTATCGAGGCGTTATCATTTGCATTAACTGAGAGGAGCATGCGCCCCATCACTGATGCGCGGAGTATCCATGCGCCCGAACAGTCATGCGCCCCAACCACCATGCTTCTTATTCAAAGTATTCTAAAACTTGACAAAAAAGTTTTAAAAACTTTGAAGGGGGTCTTGTAGAAGCATGGAATTTCACGACCAAAAATCCTATGCGCCAAACACTACATGCACCAGAGAGCTCAGACAAAATACTTGATACAGCAAAACAAAAGTATAGACATTGAAAGAGGATTTTTATTTGCATATAAAAGTCTATTACCTGTCTAGAAAAGGCTGTACAAAGAAGAACTTCTACAAAAAGGAAAGACCCTAAATCTACAGCCAGGTGCAGCAGTCATCATGCGCTCTTGAACAGGCGTATCTCACCATGCGCTCTCAATCAGGCGCATCCCACCATGCGCTCTCAGCCGGGCGTATCCTTTCAGTAGCTCAGTTATGTGCATCCTCAGTTATGTACATCCCTTCAGCAGCTCAGTTATGTGCCACCCTTCCAGCCAGGCGCATCATGAAGTGTCAGTATATGTGCCATCCAATGCTTCGACTAATGAAGTATTTATTGAACAGAATGAGGGTGGCAATCAACCCTCTAGCTGGAGGAAGACTTCCCAAACCGAGGAACAGAAGAGCACCGCAAATCAACCTATGGCCAGGGGAGGCTTCGAAAGAGCCTCCAAAGACCAAGGAAGACCGTAATCGAAACCGCGGCTATAGGAGCAGCTTTCAACACAACCAGAATGGGCAACACCCACTCTGACAGAAGAAAGAGCCCCCAAAGCTGCAGCACCGTAATTCTAATCTGCGGCTCTTCCAGCATAATGGAGACGAGGCTCGAGCATCCCGATCTTTGGATGCAACAGGCACCTTCCGCCTGCCTCAGAAGCCCTCGATTCCGACTTTTGGATGTAACAGTCACCTTCAAGTGCATCAATGAAGATCATGCGTCGCATCTTCACACTCGAAAGCATCTCGTCAACAGAATGTGCTCGAGCAAACAAGTTCACTTCGGGAGGACGTGAGAGAATGAGAAGCAAACTCTCTCCATGCCACTATTTATAGGTCGGGCAAATCAAACCCATGTACCAAGTGGCTGGCTCTCCGAATCTCGTACAATAAATTTGCATTAAATGGATGAACCTGACGCTTCGAATTCAGCCAAGTCAAAAAAATAGCTATTTAAAGCACTCGAAGAACATAACAGTCGCACCAAAAGACGTGTTAAGCGGAGCGAATGCGCCGGACAGACCACGCATCACACAGACGTGCCCCTCAGTACCAAGCGCTTCACAAGCATGCGCCCCCATGCGGTCCCATGCGCCTAGTGGAACGCTGATCGATGCGCCCACTCATCAACCCATCACCTATCAAAGACAATTAAATGCTGAAGTCTGACAGAATTGGCAGCACGTCCCCCGAAGACTGCAATTGACAGCTTTTTCAGAAAACGAAGCATCGCCGACGTCAGCATCATCATTACTTCCCTCCGACGGTTACAACCACGTGGCCGCCCAACCATCTCGCATGCGCCACCGCAGTCATGCGCCCAAAACTCTGCATGCGCCTCAAAAGCCATGCGCCTCAGACTTTTCTCTGATCCCTAAAGACAGAAGTAAAGTTACTACTGAAGCCTCGCATGCGCCTCAAAAGCCATGCACCCCGAATGGTTTGTGACTCCCAAAGGTTACGAGCCAAAGTCTTCTCATGCGCCCAATCCCAGGCGCATCCTACCAGATCATTCTCCACCAAATTCGAGATCTCCGAGCCATGGGCCTACGACGCGTATCCTTTAACTCGATTCATCCAAGATCTCAGCAACAGAAAGATTCTCCCCCTGCTATGTGCCAGCCCATAATAGCAGCATAAAGAATTCAACTCCTCAATCAGGGCACATCGTCCATGCGCCTCCATCTGCAATCACCACGTAGCGTCCCCGCATCCAGGGGCATCCTACATATATGCGCATGAGCAGCCAGCCTGCAGACTATTAATAGAGGGATCATTTCCTTCTTCGGAACGAATATACATAGACAGACAGAGATATCGCATAACTATCGAGGCAGATACAGACACTCAATGTCTTTTCCTCTCCGCAAGCTCTAGCACCCAGAGCAACTCAGACCTTCAGAGAACCGATAACCATCGTCAGATCGTCAACGGAGTCAACGTATTACCACTCGCTCCATCGGCACAAGGGACCCAGATAAACAAAATTGTACTCCTAGGACTACGTCTAAGTCCTATATTGTAACACTGTTCTGTTTGTATTGAAATTACATCAAAAAATTTTAATGGCAAATAATAACCGGTTATTCTGATGCTGATTTTTTTGGATGCAAAATAGATAGAAAAAGTACCAGCGGCACATGTCATTTCCTAGGAAAAGCCCTAGTCTCTTGGTTTAGCAAGAAGCAAAATTTTGTCGTATTATCAACAACTGAGGCTGAGTATATCGCCGCAGGACGTTGTTGTGCATAAATTTTGTGGATAAAGCAAACTTTAGAAGACTTTGGATTACATTTCACACACATACCCATTTCTTGTGAAAACACTAGTTCTATTAATTTGACTAAGAATAAAGTATGTCATTCTTGTACTAAGCATATCGAGATTCGACATCATTTTCTTAGAGATCATCAACAAAATGGAGATATAGACCTTGTATACATAGACACACAGAATCAATTAGTCGACATTTTCACAAAATCTCTAGCAGAAGATCATTTCAATTATTTACGTCGAGAATTAGAAATTTTAGATATCAATAATATTAATTAATTTTGTTTTATTAATTAATCTTTTTAATACTCAATAACTATTTTTGAGACAAGCCTACAAAGAATCTGTCTGTCACCACGACTATGGTCGAAGCGAAGCAGTACTTAATTGTTCCCTGGTGAACTCCCATTAGCTGGGACAGTACTCCTATAGCTAATCTGAAACAGACGCTGAGTAACAAAAGTTAATTTATAAAATAATATTAATTACATTATTTGAAGTTTAAAATTACTAAACTTTGAATTAAATATTTAAAATGAGTTGATGAAAAGGATATGACCCACAAATTTTATTTAAAAAACCCAGGAGAACCCTAGGCGAATTCGGCCCGAGTTCGGTCCGAATTCGGCCAGAGTTCTGTTGGTTCTGTAAGTTTTTAAGTCAGAACCCGAGGCCTACTCCTCTTCATCTCTTCCAAATTATATCATCACAGCAGCAGCAGTAGCCAAAGGACCCCCTAAACCCTAGCTCTTCTCCATTCATTTTCTTCCAATCTACGTGGAGAAATCAATCCAAAATTTGGATTTGTGCGAAGAATCACGTCCTCTACAACATACATGATTCTCGAAAGGTATAACTCCTTCTTTCCTCTACTTTTAAATTCTTAAGGTTATCTAGTTTTGTGAAAGAATACCTAAAGGATTCAATCCTTTCAAGAGGAAGAAGACTAATGCCAGTGAAGAGGCATCGTCTTCAGATCCGAACATGGATTCACTCTTTTTTCCGGTCCAATCGGGTGACTGCATGTCGGATGAGTTTTACTTCAAAACTCATGACCAAGCTTTGCTATGGTATGCCAACTTTGCTATGAGTACAATATGCACAGGTACTCCGATCAAATGGACTATATTTTTAGATTATCGTCCTTTTTTGAGGCATTAGGGTTACACCGTCTCGTTATCCAACAATTCCCTATTGCTACTAATGCCCTTAGACTATTTTACTGTAACTTCGTATTAGACACTTTTACCACAAGAACTCGTGTTAGCAGGATCGATATCGAGTTTGATGATGTGTTGCTAGAAGAAATCCTTAGTATTCCAAACTAAGGTGTCCCGCTCGATGATATCACCTACTTCTACTTTCCCGAGGGCACAACTCTTGTTAGTTTAAAGAATGAGCTTTGTGCACCAGCACGTGCTCATCCTGGAAAGTTTAAGGCTGATAACTTGAACTTGTTTAACTACGAGTTACATCGCATCATCTATTCTACTATTCTTCCGAAATCCACTTTGAAAGATGATGTCACTGCACTAGAGCTTTCTGCCCTATATCACATTCTTAAGGGGATTCATTTTTCTGCCCCTAAGACTATCATCCAGATGATGGAAAGATGTCGTGCAAGAGACCACAATCTCTCTTATGCGATGCTTATCCCTCGCATCTTTTAATGTTTTGATATCGATTTATCCACTTACGCTCTGGACCCTGAGCCCAAGTATCTTAAGCTTTCTCGTCGCAGCATTACCACTGCTCCTACATCTCCTGTACCTGCTCCTACTGCACCTGTTCCTCCTCAGACCTACCCTATTACTTTTGAGGGTATATATCAGCACCTTTCGGATTTGCAAACTTTCTTTGTTGACACTTTCAGGGAACACGAGTTCCGTGACGTAACTCGGTTCCAGGCTATTGCCAACTCGTTTGCTGATCCCCGATTTGCTTAGATGGGCCATTCTGCTAGTTCTCTTCCGAAAGACCCTACTGTATATGGTTACCGCATTGAACATGTGGCGATCCATTCTCTGTTCCAGCCAGGGAACACTTATGATTGGTATAGTAGCTCGGGTGCTACTCCACACACCTCTGGAGCTGGCACATCTGGAGCTTGTCCATTCGGACATGCTGGACATGCTGGCACTGCAGATGATGTTGATGATATGGATGATATGTGATTTAGACATTCTGTCTAGTTGTCATACTTTTTGAGACTGTTTGTATTGTCTTTGTTTACTTGGAACTCCGACATTCCAAGCTAGTATCAGTACTCTTATTATTTATCATGCGTGGTTGAGATTTCTTTTGTGACTTTTGTCTGATGAATATGTTTTATGCTTTCTTTAGCATATTTTTATTCAGTTTAGCATTATTCCATATTTTTCATAGCATTATCTTTTATTATGCTTCCTTATAAACTGCCTGCGAAATATTTTTTCTGTTTGTCATATTTCTTTACTGTCTGTGACATCTATACCATGGCTATGAATAATATATTTATCAAACTGCATGTGATAAATTTTTATATATAATTTTTGTGTTTCTTCACTGGTTGTTGCTTATGCATATATTACGGGGGAGCTTATATCTTTGTACTTATTTTGCTAAGTGACAACGGGAGAGAAAAGATCTAACATCTTCGATTGTAAGAATACAGGATATAAACAATCTACAGGAACAACTTTTTTTGGTACATTTTTTGGTTTAATTTGTTTTGATAAAGACCAAAGATGTTATATTAGTCAAGGTTTGTCAATTGTCAAAATAGGGGTGATTGTTGGCCCATTGGTTATGGTCAAACCTAATTTTAATAATTGATCAAACGCTGTCTCGATATACGGAGCTACTCAGATGTTTACTCAAGATGTTTTGGACACTTGGACACTGACCAAGATCGGATATCTACTCAACTTTAAGACCAAAGCTATGTTTACCACTCGAGACTGTATTTCTTTATGCAATGTAATTTTTACTTTTATTGAGTCTAGGAATACATTGTACACCAAGTCGTACTGGCAAATAGGCTATCCAAAATCGTTTTTCAAAAATGATCTATATTTTTGAAAAACATCTCTTATTTACAAAAGCTTTTGAAAGATTTTAAAAAGCCCAAAAATTATTTTTAAAATAACCCTGACCAACCCTAACAGAACTCGGCTCGAGTTCGGCCAGAGTTCGGTTAGTGACCGTTTGATTTTCGAACGTTTGAAAAACTTGCTCTCCCTTTAGTAAAGGATTGTTACATAAAGTTTTGTTCAAATTCTGGCCGAATTCTGCCAGAGTTCTGCCTTTAGAAAAACTATAAATAGAGAAGAATTTTGATCCTTTCAAATCACTCATTCACTTTCATCTCTTCTCTTCTAAAGCTTACTTTTCTTCCCAAGAGTTCTAAAAAGCTTTTATTTTCAAATCCTAAGCCAGTTACAATTCTCTAGTCAATTTGTCGGTACGGTGCGGTCTAGAAGATTTTAGAGAAATTGTAATGAGAGGCTTGATTGAAGAAAGACTCTTCAAAATTAAAGTTGGTCGAGTTCTTCGTATCAAAGCTCGCGCCTGTAGAAGTTGCAAGGACTTCGTATGAAAACTTTTGGGATTTTCCAATAGTGGATTCAACTGGAAGCTAGAGTTCTTCCGACTGGACTAGTCCACACAAGAGGAAAACCAGTATACATCGCTGTGTTTGTGTTTGCCTTCTGATCTCCTTTCTTTACAGTTATTACTTTGTGATTATTTAAATTATTTCTGTGATCTAACTGCTAACAAGTTTTTAATTAGCAATATTTTACTGCCTACTCTATTCACCCTCGCCCCTCCTCCTAGAGTATTCTACTTTACGACTTCGTTCCTACAAGGATTATCGTCTAGATAGAGGTCAGAATGGTAAGTTGTGGTTGCAACTTATTATTTCTTGAGAGTTGAGGATGATTACTACTTGCGCGGACCATACTGTGCACATACACTTTTATATATGTAAATACATTTATCTGGAGAGATTACCTATTTCCTGTGATCCATGCTTCTCTTTTAGTTACCGTTGAGATTTCGTTACGGAGTTACGGCTATATGTACGCCTGACCCGGATGTCATTTACATTGAAGATGTTTGCGCTTGCGAACGTTGTCCTCAAAGCATCACGTTTGTTTGGTTAGATATTCCGATATTCCATTTACTTACTGTACTTTAGCCTGTATATTATGTGCCTTGTTATGTCCCCTAAGGACCTGGTTCTTTCCCAAATTTAGCTGACGAGATCTTTCTGGAGGAGTACGGGCCGAGAGTTTATTCTACCTTTGCACCATCCGTGGACGACGAGGTTAATCCAGAGTAGCACCTAGGGGATATTTACTTCTTTACTTTATCTTATGACAGAGCTGAGACATTGTAATGGATATTTTTATACTTTCATCTGAGACATTCTAGTGATCATTTATTTGACTGAGACGTGTACCCATGGATTTTCCATGTGATTTTATACTTCTCTTTGACAATTTTATATTCCTTTATTTCAGCATGATATGCTTTCTTATTCTGTGATTCTTGTTCTGTGGATGAGTATAGATATGTTCCTGCCATGATATTATTTTACAACTTAAGATACCTTCCATTGGTCTATTAAATTAGATTTACCTATGGAATGTGTATGCTGGCATGCCACGTGTTCTAGTCCTTATGGATTTTAGGACTGAGGCATGACATGTTTTTATAGTGGCCCATGCAGGTCTTTATTAAATCGTCTTGGTTACTTGACTGTGCCAATCGAGCCTGCGAATTAGGATTATGCTTAAAATAGGAGCTCATCCATATAGTTGATCTCCTTCCTTGATTCCATTTTTGAACTCTCGTTTGACTGCCTTGAACTGCATCTTGCTTGATTCCTTTTCTACCGTGAATCTTATTTCTCAATAGAAGTTAGGAAGATGACTTGTAGGCTCCATTTACACTACTAGTTGAACTGTATGTTGGGTAGTATGCCTCACAACCTAGCAACCCTTTGGTCTTACAACCCATTATTGAATGACACTAATAGGTTATCAGGAGGTCCATAACCTATTTGTCGATCAAAGTCTAAGACAAGAAGACAGTAGGACAACTGTTTTGGCACAAACACCAGTCGAGTTTTAGATTTTGGAAAACTTGAACTAATTCTCAAGTACTTATATTTTTTTGACTATCTTGACTGATGCTGCGATTATAGCCTAGTTTTACAAGCTTATTTCTTTTATCGAGCTTGTTTATGACATATATATTATTGGGTGCACCCACTAACATATTATCTAATCAGAACTAGTTCATCATGGTCTGATCAACTTAGCTCACTTGGTTCGCTCTTCTTATGATTAATCTACGTGGATTGAGATATAGTTAACAAATATATTTGTCCTCTAGGATCTCATCCGCAACTACCTTGACAACTCTCTTTTTTTACTATTCAATCGCCTTTGAACCCCGTATTTGTATTAGACCACATCACACTTGAACTCTTTATTATTTTTCATCTCTGCTTATTCTGAAAAACAAACGCTCGTACTTGATAGATAGACACATTGTATCCCCTTAGCGACTGTCACGACCCGCTATCCAAATTCTTGGACCGAGCCGAGTCATGTCCAGCCTACGCTTGAGATAAAGCGCAGTAAGCTGTTCTAGAGATAACAAGATAAGACTAAATGTGCTAACAGTTCTATAAGTGAAGAAGAGTCATAAATGCTCCAAACACAAAAGTCATCTCATATAATAATAAGTCCAAGTACAAGTCTGAAATATAAAACTGGATACAGGTCCAGTTACAAAATACATAGTCAAATACATGACTACTCTCAAAAGTCCAAAGCAAATAGACAACTAGACGAGGGTCCCCGCAGGTACATCCTCGTAAGGCAAAGCCTGGTCCTCGGCAGTAACTCCATAATACGAATCACAGAGCAATTCCTCCTTAGTAAGTATACCTACAACGTTATCCTGTCAAGACGGGAGCAAGTACTATTTCTAACAAATATATAATACTGATCATGTGAT